>JBBDGP010002334.1:1467500-1937500 GCA_037952835.1 Lithobates septentrionalis
GGCCCCAGCTTCCTGGCCATAGTTATCAACTCGGACGTCATGGAGTGCCGCTTACCGGAGGAGAAACTGAGAGCGCTTAAGATGGAGATTCGTTGGATCTTGGGACTCAGCAAGATTCAGCTGCAGAAGCTACAATCTTTGCTGGGTAAGTTGAATTTTTCCTGCCACATTATTCCCATGGGCAGGGGGTGTTCTCACACCGCAGGGATCCGGTCCCCCACCCATTTTATTTGCGTCACTAGGGAACATCGGGAGGACTTGAGGGTGTGGCACACATTCTTGGACGACTTTAATGGAAGATCGGTTTGGATGTCAGGCCCGGTGAGTAATTTTGATTTGGAGCTGTTTACGGACGCAGCCAGGACTATGGGGTACGGTGCTTTCTACCAGGGTCACTGGAGTCCTGGGCCTTGGCCCAGTTCTTGGTTGGAGGCGGGCCTCCTAAAAAATCTGGTGCTCCTGGAGCTTTTTCCAGTGGTGCTGGCTATGGAAATATGCAGTGAGTCATTCAGGAATTTAAAGGTGAGATTGAATTGTGACAATCTGGGAGTGGTGCAAGTCATTAACTGCATCTCAGCGTCATCACAACATGTAGTATGGCTGCTACACCACCTGGTGCTGCGTTGCCTACAGTTGAATATTTTTCTATATGCGGTACATCTCGCAGGGGTCGACAATACTTTGGCTGACGCCTTGTCTAGCTTTCAGTGGGACAAGTTCTGAGAGCTGGCACCGGTGGCAGAATGACAAGGGGTTCCGTGTCCCCAATGGCTGTGGGCGATCGCCTTGGAGTCATCGCTGGATGGATCAGGAGGTCGGTGAGTGAGATCACGTAGGCGGCCTACGATAAGGTATGGCAGGAATGGTGGGCATTGGTTAGGCAGGCTGGGGTGGATCCGGATGGTGAGGAGGTATGGTTGCTGGTCATCTATTTTGTTTTATTTAGTAAGGGGGGGTGTCGGTGTCGGCCATGAACCGAAAACTAGCGGGTTTGGCGTTTTTGTTCAAATTACGGGGCAGTGTCGATTTTACCAAAGATTTTTGGGTCCGACAGGCTATGAAAGGATATCGTAGTGCTTGTGTTGAAGTTTATATGTTCTCCCTGTGTGGGTTTCTCACCACAATCCAAAGACATGCTGGTATCCTATTTGTCTCCTGTCGAAATAGTCTCTAATGTAAGAAAGTTAGTCTTGGACTTTAGATTGGAAGCTCATTGCAGCCAGGGACTGATGTTAATATTTTTTAGCACTAATCATGTCCAGGGACTTGGGCATTTAAAATTGTAGGGTTTACACTGCACAGGTACATACAGTATGCTTAGAAAACTGCTGCTTTGTTTATGTGCATGCAAATGGACTTGGATCTTTGGCCTCTAGTTGGAGATTTGATGCACATAGCCAAGGGCTGACACAGTTGCAAATAGTATTATGTGTTCCTGCTCATCAGGTGCAATCACTTTAGACATACATGAAGGGACAGATTAAAATATACAGGTGGGCGTGTACTTCTATTGGGCGTGTGTCAGTGTGCTAACAATACAACCTTAAAGGTGAGATTGAATTGTGACAATCTGGGAGTGGTGCAAGTCATTAACTGCATCTCAGCGTCATTACAACATGTAGTATGGCTGCTACACCACCTGGTGCTGGTATCTTATATAAAGGGCTGCAGTGGGGGGGTTTGTTTGGCCTGAGAAGGCTAGGTTTTTTGCTGTGATTTGTTGGGGAGAAGGAATGATATTGTGCATATTGACAAACACCCAACTAGGGCTGTTTCCTGAAATTCTTGTGCATTTTTTCCATCAAAAGTGGATTTATGTGACCATGCTATCAATGGTGTGTGTGTGTATTGTTTCTGTCTGACCATGCAAACATGGTTTGGGAGCATGTGGTGATCTTTTACTCTTTGATCTCATTGCTTAATCATGTACACAGAAATGCAGCTTCCAGCAGAACATGGTCACCTATGTATGTGTGTGGATTGTGGGCTGGTGGTGGGTGTTATTTTTTGAATATATGCCTTTTTTAATATTATGTTGGAATGCTTTGTAAGAATAATGACTGTTGATTATGTTTCTATAATCCTGCAGATAAAAATGATGTGAGCTGGTGGGTGAGTTGAAGTATGAAATGTTATACACTGAAAGTAAAGCTGTGTCCACTCTAAGGTTTAGACACATTTTAGATTGTAAGCTCCTATGAGCAGGGCCCTTAAAACACAATTGCTAATAGTTTTGCTAAATGTAGCACTATGTATCCTGTAGATTTAGTAAATCTAAATCTAAATTAGTATAGAATTTTGTTTCTGCTGGCAAAATAAAAGTACATTATTGAGCTTGTTTGTGTTTTTTTTTCTCTTTTCTTTATTCTTTTTAATTATTTTTGGGGGTGGTGGTTTTGGGGAAGTGCAATATCTTTCTTTTATACGTTATAATTTCTACTGTATATGTATTTGTGCAAAATAATCTCTTCAGCACACCTGCAAGTAAATGATAAAGGTGGAATCTTTATAACAGCTGTGGAGAATTGCAGGTAATGAATATAGCTGGTGGATAGGTAGTGTTGTATGTGACAGCCCTGGTTCACATTGGTGCTATTTGACATGCCAAATTGGGGCAATTGCACCGTTCTAATTGGTGTGGCGCCGCAATTTCCAAAAGTAGTTTTTGTACTACTTTTTGGCAACTTTGAGGTGCAATTTTTATTGACATCAGTGCAGAAACCTGCCCAAATGTCTCTGAAATTCCCCCCGCATGCGGGAATGAAATTGTGTGAGCTCAGCTGAACTTGCACGATTTCCTCCTGCTGTCAGTGTAAACCAGGGCTCAAACTGGGCCTTTGTCTTTGTAATTCAGCTGCTGCTATCCTAGGGACACCATTTCTTATCGAACTCCCTTAAGTTTACCTTCAAATATCATCATATGTAGAAATACAGATTGGCATATCTGCAAATGAACAAAATTTTAAAAAATTCTAATCGTGGTTGCGATCAAATATTTGCAGCGTGGTTTCACCTTCTGACCCGAAAATTAGTCATTGTAATCACCCAGAAGTTCCTGTGCTGGTCAGGATCTCCATCTAAGTGGACATGGCGAGGTCCCTCTTTAGCAAAGAGGAGGTGCTGCTCATTTGCCGGATAAGTGTAGGATATGTACTTGTGTTTACTCAATGTGGGGGTGGATGTGGTAGTTAGATTTGGTGTGGGTGGGGGTCATTGATTTGTTTGGCATCACCACACATTTGCTTCTGGCCCATGTGCACACATCACTTCCTGCATTTGTTCTGCTGAGGGAAATCCGTAAGGACTAGGGATGAGCCAGATGTTCGAGCACAGCAAAATGACACCTTTAAAGGAAAAAAAACTGGATTTAAAACTGATCGCGGCTGTAATGAATTGTCGGGTCTCGGCAATATAGATAAAAATCATTGAAAAAAAGGCATTGGGTTCCCCCCCAGTCCAATTTAAAAAAAAAATATGTCATGGGGGTCCCTCCAAAATCTATACAAGGCCCTTCAAGTCTGGTATGGATAATAAGGGGAACCCTGCGACAATTTTTTTTTTAAATTGCATAGTGGTCCCCCTAAAATCCATACCAGATCCTTCAGGTCTGGTATGGATTTTAAGGGGAACCCTGCGCCAAAATTAAAAGAAAATGGTGTAGGGGTCCCCCCCAAAATCCATACCAGACTCTTTTCCAAGCACGCAACTTGGCAGGCTGCAGGAAAAGGGGGGGGGCGAGAGAGTGCCCCCCCTTCCTTAACCGTAGCAGGCCACATGCCCTCAACATGGGGAGGATGCTTTGGAGTCCCCCCAAAGCATCTTGTCCCCATGTTGATGGGGACAAGGGCCTCATCCCCAAAACCCTTGCCCGGTGGTTGTGGGGGTCTGCGGGTGGGGGGCTTATCAGAATCTGGAAGCCCCCTTTAACAAGGGGACTCCCAGATCCTGCCCCCCTATGTGAATACGTAATGGCTACATTGTACCCCTACCATTTCACAAAAAAAGTGTCAAAAATAGTAAAAAAGACAGGAGACACTTTGGGACAAGTCCTTTATTAAAAAAGAAAAATGTCTCGTGATGAGCCAATAAAAGAAAAAAATCCGCAACAGCTCAGCCTCCATGGGAGGCTTCCCGCCAAGTGACGCTTCTTCACGATGACAGCTGTTATATAGCTGAGGATGGGGCCACTCAGTGAAGTAAACAGTCACCATTTATTACAGGATTCAACAAACAATACAAAGAATTAGAGAACATCATAAAGAAAAATTGGTCGATCATCAGCAATGACCCACAATTAAGTAAGGTACCACCCCGAAAACCAACATTCGTATATAGAAGAGCTAGAAGAATTAGAGACAAAATAGTAAAAAACGTGCCAGATCCCCCTAAAACTATGTCAACATTTTTCAGCCAGAAGGGATTCCTTAGGTGTGGGAAATGTAAGGCTTGCAGGTCTACTAATAAGAAAGATAGAAAAATAACAAGCTTTATGTCGAATACTAAAGAGCAAACATATAAAATCGAGAAGTTGATAACATGCTGTAGCACACGTCACCTACGTACTGGAGTGCAGTTGTGGACTGCAGTACGTAGGCAGAACAACCAGAGCCCTGTCAGTAAGAATAGATGAACATGTCAGAAATATCAAAAAAGGATTCAAACATCACAGTGTATCCAAACACTTTAGAGACACACATGGTAGAAACCCCCAACATTTAAAGTTCTATGGAATAGATAGAATAGAGAAAAACTGGAGAAATACCAGCATGAAAAGGGAAGTTTCAAGGAATGAAACCCATTGGATATTCAAAATGGACACGATGAGGCCAAAGGGGTTGAACGTGGAACTCGACATTAACTGCTTTTTGGAAGATTACTGGAATTTAATTGTTCCTAGTTTTATACATGTACTTTTCTACTTTTATTTTCATTATATTTTTTTTTATTTTAATATTTTTTTCATTTATTTTTCATTTTTTTGAATTTTTTTTTTTTTTTTTAATATTTTTTTCATTTTTTTCATTCATTTTTTATATTTTATTTTTTGTTTTATTTTTATTTTTATTTTGACTTAGTTCCACATTTTCACTATTTTTTTATTCATATTTTTTTATTTTTTTTTATTTTTTTTTTTGGTTCTATTTTATTTTATTTTATTTTATTTTTATTATTATTTTTTTATTTAGTTGTATTTTTTAATTTTATTTTTATTTATTTTTATTTATTTTTTGTGGCACTTTAAAGTTTTCATATTTCATATTTAGTATTGGTTGTATGTTAGAGATTAATTTTGAGACGTAGGGGTGTATATATATTTCTTTGCAAATAAGTAAATGAATATAGTTTTTGCTGTTCCATATTACAGGTTTTGCAGCATATGCTGCGGAACGGAAATATGTATAACATGCTTGGAATGTTAATATGTTTAAGGGTTAAAATGCCTAGTAATATGTAAAAGCCTCTCCAGCAGATACAGATGGGTTAGTTTTTGGAAGATACACATATTTAAGTATTTAATTTAAAAAGAATGGAGTAAGGATAAGTAGTGGTAATAAAGGGAAGGGGGTATGCACACTTAGTAAACATAAAGTGGGTTAATGCCCATAGTTAAAATGGCGTTACAAAGAAGGAAGCCATAGAGGAGATAGTAAGGGAAAACCCATAGTTAAAATGGCAGTACATCCATTTCCGCCCATACACAATATAAATAGAACACAAACCAATCATACGGCAGCTTCCTGATGACGCATACTATGATGCGAAACGCGTAGAGGCTGCTGGGAGATTTTTTTGCCCACGTGACCGGATACGGCCGTGGCTGGTGAGGACGCGAACGGAAACGAGGGGTGGAACGCAAGCGGAACACGGAGGTCGCACATTTCACACAGGCGAATCAGGCAATAGTTCCTACACCCGTCCCTAACTGCTGGATTAGCTTTGTGCCGGCTCGAGGGCACTTTTAAATGTGAGTGTACACTTCTTCTTTGGATTTTATACAATAAATAGTTTTAAAACGTATTGCGCGATGATCATTTTATCCATATTTTATATGAGGAATACTAAAGTCCAAGTATAGCCATTGAAGAGGTTTACTAAGGTGGAGTGGTTATCCCATGAATGAACCAAAGGTGCATTATTTGAGACGTATCTGGTAAGTGGCCAATCTTACAGGTGGTGGTGTGTCACACAGTCACTTATGCATATTGAAGGAACACAGGAGCACGCCAACCACGGCAATTGATAGATTTTGGAGGCATTTGCTTGGGGACTCTGTTACATATATGATATATGTCAGCGGATTTCTGTTTTGATGTATGGTTTTGGCTTAATGTGGTGAATTTTCACATGTATATGTTTTAATCTAGGTTCACATTGTTTAAGTTAGTGATATATATATTTTTTTTCACAATTAAAAGGCAGACCACTGAAAAGGGTGTATAGATGGGAGCAGCACATTCACATACAAAAAATCAGCACTTTGGGACAAGTCCTTTATTAAAAAAGAAAAATGTCTCGTGATGAGCCAATAAAAGAAAAAAATCCGCAACAGCTCAGCCTCCATGGGAGGCTTCCCGCCAAGTGACGCTTCTTCACGATGACAGCTGTTATATAGCTGAGGATGGGGCCACTCAGTGAAGTAAACAGTCACCTGTTTTTTTTTTCTTTTTTCGGTCTGTCAGTGTGAAATGGATTTGCATTGCGTTCCATTTTTATTTTTATTTTTTTTAATAAAGGACTTGTCCCAAAGTGTCTCCTGTCTTTTTTACTATTTTTGTCACTTTTTTTTGTGAATTGGTAGGGATACAATGTAACTGTTACCAATTCACATACAGGTTGCCCCGTGTTAAAGGGGGCTTCCAGACTCTGATAAGCCCCCTGCCCACAGACCCCCACAATCACCGGGCAAGGGTTGTGGGGATGAGGCCCTTGTCCCCATCAAGATGGGGACAAGATGTTTTGGGGGACCCCAAAGCATCCTCCCCATGTTGAGGGCATGTGGCCTGGTACAGATCGGGACCCCTTTGCCATTTTTTTAAATTTTGGTGCATGGTTCCCCTTAAAATCATGGATTTTGGGGGGACCCCTACGGGTTCCCCTTAATATCCATACCAGACCTGAAGGGAATGGTATGGATTTTGGGAGGACCCCCACGCAATTTTTAAAAAAAATTTGGGTGTCGTTTTTTTAATGAGTTTTAACTATATTGCCGAGACCCGGCAATTCATTACAGCCACGATCAGTTTTAAATGACTTTTTTTTCCTTTAGAAATGTAATTTTGCTGTGGTACTGTTCTAAACACGGGAAAACTGCGCCACTTTACAGACATACTACAGAAACCCCCCTTAGGCACGATATTTAAAGGAATATTTTATTTTTATTGTTTCACTTTAAGCATTTTAATAATCACTGCTCCCAAAAAAACGGCAGTTTTTAAAACTTTTTTTGCATTGATACATATCCCCTGGGGCAGGACCCGGGTCCCCAAACACTTTTTATGAGCATTTTTGATTTTTCATGTTCGTGTCCCATAGACTTTAACAGTGTTCGTGTGTTTGTCCAAAATTGTTGCCTGTTCGCAATTCTGGTGCGAACCGAAACGGGTGGTGTTCGGCACATCCTTAGTAAGGACTATGCAAATATAAATGAGAGCTCCTTTCTATTAAAATATATATCACAGTTGAGCAACTTTTCCAGCAAATTTGGACTTCTGAGTTGCATGACAAGTTGTACCCCATTATCCTCAATGTCAACCATTCATATCTGTGCTACTTAAAGTTGCAACAACGTCAAAGTAGTCCCTGTACTACTTTGGTGTGACTTTCATGTGACTTCAGGTACATAGGGCGCAATATTACACAGGCATTCCCAGAAGTTGGGGCCAAGTTGTAGCTGCAAAGTGGCAGCAAAATAGTGTGACTTTCAGGTCACAGCAGTGTGAATGAGATTCATGGATAATACCTTTGAATTAGGCACTATTCTCACTTGTGCATCCTGCAAGTGGGTCAAATTCGTCCCTGCACTACTTTGGTTTGACTTAAATGCGACTTGAGGTCCATATACCGCAAGATTACACAGGCATTGGTCGCACAAGTGCAAATGGGGCCTAATTCAAAGGTGTTATCAATGAATCTCATTAGGTTCCTTTCACACTTGGCCAACTTTCATACAACTTGAGGTCCATAAGGCCCCTTTCACACTTGTGTGACCTGAAAGTCCTGTGATTTTGCAGCGCTGTTTGCCACAAATTTGATGTGATTTGAAGCAATGCCAGTGTAATCTTGAGGTCTATGGAAGCAGGAGTCGCAGGACAAGTCTCACAAATGTAAAAGGGGCCTTAGAACCGGTTCACACCTATGTGCTGTCTGACATGGGATGTGATTTGCCCCGCACTGCAAATAACATGTGATGTCTGTGTGATGCAAACTCAGCCATACAGACTGTATGATTAAATGTGCATCTCATTTGGACCAAACTCGCACAGGACCCTATTTTCGGTCCGCAGCAGAGTCGGATCGCATAGGTGTTGTCTGAATTTTCAGTTCACTCTGAGATATGCAAACTGATTTGTGGGTGTCATTAGCTTTCTATTGACATTCCCAGCAGTTCGTATATGGCAGAATGGCAGTTCACATATGGCAGTGGTATGTGATGTGGGAACCCACACTGGATTCTAATGCTGCGTACACACGGTTGGACTTTTCGACCGGACTTGTCCGATGGACGCCGACAGACCAAATCCGGCGGACAATCCGATCATGTGTGGGCTTCACCGGACCTTCAGCGGACATTTCCAGTCGCAAATCTGACGGACTTTAGATTTGGAACATGCTTCAAATCTTTACGTCTTAACTCCACCGGACCCAGAAATCCGCTCAACTGTATGCTAGTCTGACGGACAAAAACCCACGCTAGGGCAGCTATTGGCCACTGGCTATCAACTTCCTTATTTTAGTCCGGTGTACGTCATCACGTACGAATCCATCTGATTTTGGTGTGATCGTATGTAGGCAAGTCCGGTCAATAGAAAGTCTGTTGAAAGTCCGCCAAAAGTCCGTCTAAAGTCTGTTGAAAGTCTGTCGGACGGGCTGTCAGACTTTTGTAACTGAAAAGTCCGACCGTGTGTACGCGGCATAAGGGTTCCCGCATCGCTCCAATGTGAACTGGCCCTGACCCTAGGTTCACACCTATGCAATTTTTAGTGTGTTTTGCAGTTTGCAGAAACACTTTACAGACCATTTAACATGGTTTCCTATGGTACTAGTTCACATCTATACATTTTGCAGCCAGTGCATTTTTGGAAATGGTTGGGGACTTTTTTTCACGCAATTTGCGGGTAATAGATTTCAATGGAACTGCACCAGAAACACAAATGTTGCATTTGTGATGCGATTTTTGATGTGTATTGCAGTTATTATTTTAACACTGTATATAGCTGGTTGCTAACTGGGAGACCAGGAAGCCAGCTGCCGTGTCCTTAACAACCAATAAGTCATCAGCTGTCAGCGACTTCCCCACTAAAAGTTAAAAAAAATGCCAGCAAAAAAACTGCATGGATCCCCCCCTCAGGTCTACACTAGGCCCTTCGGGTCTAGTATGGATTCAGAGGGGACCCCCCCACACAAAAATTTAATGGTGTGGGGTTCCCCCCCAAGTCTATACCAGGCCCTTCGGGTTTAGTATTGGCCCAGAGGGGACCTCTCCCATGCCAAAGGTAAAAAAAAAAGGTGTGGGGGTCCCCCCAAAATCCATACAAGCCCCTCATCCCCACAACCCTTGCCTGGTGGTTGTGGGGGTCTGCGGGTGGGGGCTTATCGGAATCTGGAATCCCCCTTTAATAAGGGGGCCACCAGATCCCGTCCCCCGTAAATGGATATTGGGTACATTGTACTACTACCCATTCACCAAAAAAAAGCAGTGAAATGTGACAAAAGACAATAGCCGGTTTTTGACAATTCCTTTATTGTAAAATAGCTCTGAGTGGTCTTCTCCCCGGAGCTGTGTCTCCTGCCGTCATCTTCTCCTGATGCTGTCTCACTTGACAGCATCTTCTGTCGCCGTCTTTTGTCGCCGTCTCTCCCCTCTCCCGCCACCGCCTACTTCTCCCACTGCTGTGTTCTTCCTTGTTGCAGTGTACTTCCTCGCCGTCGTCTTCCTCCGTTGTGTTGTTCCCCACTGTCTGGCATCTCTTACACAGCCATGGTGCGTGACTATCCATTGACATCACACACACAAAGCCCTCCCCCTTTATTTTCTGAAAAAAAGGGACGGGCTTTCTGTGTGACGTCAACAGGTGGTCACGCCCCATGGCTGTGTAATAGACGCCAGGCAGCAGGGGACAACACAATGGAGGAAGACGGCGGCGAGGAAGAACACAGCAGGAGGGGGGTGCTCTCTCACCCCCCTCTTTTCCTGCACCCTGCCAGGTTGCGTGCTCAGATAAGGGTCTGATATGGGCTTTGGGATGGCCCACACGCCATTTTTTTTCAAATTTTGGTGCAGGGTTCCCCTTAATATCCATACCAGACCCAAAGGGCCTGGTAATGGACTGGAGGGGGAACTCACGCTGATTTTTTCAATGATTTTTATCTATATTGCCAGGATCCAACAATACATTACAGCCGCGAGCAGTTTTAAAATACATTTTTTCCTTTGTCATTTTGCTGCAGTACTGTTCTAAATATGGGAAAGATGCGCTACTTTACAGGCATACTAAGGACACCCCCAGGCACGATATTTAAAGGAATATTTAATTTATATTGTTTCACTTTAAGCATTATTAAAATCACTGCTCCTGAAAAAACGGTCATTTTTAAAACTTTTTTTTGCATTGATACATGTCCCCTGGAGCAAGACCCAGGTCCCCATACACTTTATATGGCAATAACTTGCATATAAGCCTTTAAAATGAGCACTTTCTATTTTTCATTTTCATGTCCTATAGACTTTAACTATGTTTGCACAAATTTTTGGCCTGTTCGCAAGTTCTGGTGCAAACCGAACCGGGGGTGTTCGACTCATCCCTACCCAATAGCCAAAGGCACATGAGCATGGTTTGTACCATAATATTAATGCCTCAAATGAATTTTCTATGTGTGATTGTGCTCAGCTCCATAGCATAGTGTTATGCACTGTTACCTTCAAAAGGTTTAAGCCATGGTCCCACCAATGGTATCACCTATTGAAAACGTATGTTGTACTCTGCAGCATAATTAGCAAATGCATATCAGTTTGGTTTATTCCATCATTTTAACTCTTCAAATGCATGCAATAGTATATAATTATTCAAAAATATTATGGTGTGGAATTCCAAAAATCCAGCTATTCAAAAATCAAGTAAAAAAATGGCATAGGGTCCCCCCCCCCACAGTGCATACCAGGCCCTTTAGATCTGGTATGGACTTTAAGGAGAACTCCACGCCAAAAATAAAAAAAATTACACAGTGTCCCCCCCCAAAATCCATACCAGGCCCTTCAGGTCCCAATGTTTTGAGATGGGAACGAGGTACACCTATAAGTAGTCTTAAACTAAGCTATAAACTAAACTAAGCTATAAACTAAACTAAGCTTAAACTAAACTATAAGGAAACCAAAAAATCTATTCTCTTTACTGGTAAAGATATTTACACAGATATAAAATGTTCTATGAGAGACAGAAAGCAGTAGAAACTCCCAAAGCCTTTGATGTTATCTGAAATTTCAGTGAAGTGGAGAAAGTATGAATAAAACTAGTACAACTGGTTCTTGTAAAGCCTAAAGTGTCAGAAAATAACAATTCACCTGCATGCAATAGGTGTAGAAGGCTTACAGTGGTATAACACCATGAATGTGTTGTACAAGAATCCTTAAGCACCCACTTAAGCATTCAGCATTCAGAAAACATTTTAATGCCACAAAGCAGAGCTTGTCTGCAAGGGAGAAATATAAAGCACAGGAACATTTCCTTGGGGCTTTATCTTAAAAGTATATGTCCAGGAAAAAAATATTTTCTGTATGAAATGTCCTTTGTTCTAAAAAATCAGTCATCTAAATATTAAATTGCACCTCTATTTAATAAAAGTAGAATTCCAGCCAAAAAAACAAGATAAAAATGAATAGCCCATTAAGAGATAAAAAAAAAAACAGCTTTTGCTGCAATATTCACTGTCAACCCAGAGATCTCCCCCATAGTACTTTTTTCTGCCACTAGTTGCCTTAAAGGTGTTGTAACGGCAGAAGGTTTATTACCATAATGCATTCTATGCTTTAAGATAAAAAGCCTTCTGAGTGCAGCAGCCCGCCTCAGCCCCCCTAGTACCTGAGCCCCATCTCTATCCAGCGATGGCCACGAGCGTCTCGGCCATCCAAGACTCTCCCTCCTGATTGGCTGAGACACAGCAGTGGTGTCATTGGCTCTCGCTGCTGTCAAAGTCAATCAGCCAATCAGGAGGGAGAGGGGGCGGGATGGGTCACAGCTCCGTGTCTAAATGGACACAGGGAGCTGTGACTTGACTCAGGTGTCCCCATAGCAAGCTGCTTGCTGTAGGGGCACTCAACAGGAGGGAGCGGCCAGGAGCACAGAAGAGGCACCCGAGAAGAGAAAGATCCGGGCTGCTCTGTGCAAAACCACTACACAGAGCAGGTAAGTATAACATGTTTGTTAATTTTATTGAAACAAAAACAGGACTTTACAATCACTTTAAGTTTGGTGGCCAGGATCTTTCAACCTATTTCCTCTGAGCCCAGGCTATCCTACAATCAATGGGGTTGATTTACTAAAGGCAAATACACTGTGCACTTTGCAAAGTGCGGTTGTATTCTGTAAGAGCAGTTGCTCCAGAGCTTATTAAATGAGCAGAAACTCTGCTGACTTCCATAACTCAATCATGTGCAAGTAAAAAAGCATTTTTGTTTATTTTCCTTGCACATGTAAGGGTATTCTTAGCAAAGTGAAGCTTTACCTCATTTACTAAGCTCTGGAGCAACTGCCCTTGCAAAGTGCAACTGCACTTTGCAAAGAGCACAGTCGATTTGCTTTTAGTAAATCAAGCCCAATGCGACTTGACAGTGAAAGGGGAAGTAGAACAGTAATGAGCATATCTGCAATCATGTGTGAATGCAGCCTTAGTGGACTGTCGCTGGTGTGACAGGCCGCCTCTGTATTATTTGGGAAACAAGCAGTTAAATTCAGCAGCCCTTTCGGGGGTGGCACTACAGTTATATTAATGAACTGCACTCATTTTTGTATTTAATATTTGCATAAATTTCAGCTTTAATACATTACTTACCTGTTAATCCTGCCAATTTTAACAAAGTTAGATCATTTCCAGGAGTAGGCTGAGACAGTGCTGCAAAAATCACTGCTGAAATGTTGTCAACCTCCTCCATAATGGGAGGTTTGTCCCACTAGAACAGTGTTTTTTGCACACCTGAATAATTTTTGTGGTGAAAAAATTATTTATTTTTACATATTTATTTTATATTTAATGTGATAGATGTGCCTGCTTTTCAAGAGCAAATCAGATTGAAGCGAGGCTTCAAAGTTATCAAACAAGCGCGCATTTCATCGTCGAGAAGAAGTCTCTCTCTCTTTTGCGTTTTGATTTAAGTCAATGCTAAGTGTAGTATCTCACAACATTTATTAAAAGAATCAACAGATATCCATTGACATGGGGGAGGAAGTCTACAGGTGCATCATAAATAGAAGGTGCTTCTGTGGTGTTGGTGAAGTTGGTACAGGGCTCGCGCTCTCGGAGAGCTTGAGAAAGGAGTGTTGCGGCCTCTCTATGGACTACCGCGCATGCTGTGAAATGTGTTGTGTCATTTCCCCCCGGTGATCCACTTCTGGCGGGCACTGCGTGTCACGCTGCACTCCAACACTTTGTTTTGCTTGCGCCTATCTAGCAAGGTTACTTAGTGTATAAGCAAGGAAGTTGAGACCTCTGCAGTGTGTAAATGTGCTTTTACTATACAAAAATGCTGTACATACAAAATTATTACAATATTAGGAATACAGTACAAGACTGACAGATATCTATAGCCAGCAAAATGCCTAGCAAATAAACATGGTATGTTCTATGGTCTAGAACAGTAAAAATACACTTAAAAGTTACTCAACTCTGGTTACTGTATGTTCATGATCTCCATTGACAATGATTCTTCTGGAGATCAGGCACCTTCTTGCGTGATGAGTGGCTTCTGGTGTTAAAGCATGATGAAGTGGCCTCTCTTGTTAAGGCATGATGAAATGGCCTCCAGCTTATGCCTGGCAACCTATATATAGCTCTGTTTTCTATAACAACCAACAGTCATTCTTTCAGTTTGAGAGACCCCCCTCTTACCTGTTTACTGTAGCTAAAGAGAAAGTAGCCTATTTAAACTGTCAATTGAATACAACAATGGTATTTTCATGTACCTGGTGGGGATTGAGCTGTAGAGAGGGCTTATCTTGCACCTCCTGTCCAACGCCCCTGATAGAGATGACAGGGAGTGAAGGATGCAGAGTGGCACGAGGGCCAGTTAGCAGGTGACACCAGCTGAGGCTTGACAGGAACCCAATGGCCGTAGATCACCAGACAGGTACTGGAAGTTGGAACACCGTGTCGCTGGATCAGCAGGCAGAAGCGTTGCCGGAGCATAAGCCAGGGGGTCATCAGCAGCCGTGCAGAGCAGGTACAGGAACGCGAGTCTAAGGCTGAGACAGGATACAGGCCTGGGTTTGTTACACAATCGGGCAGCAAGGTACAGGTGCATGAGACAGGAGCAGAGTCAAATACACGCCAAGGTCACAGGTAGGCAGGTGGAAGTCCAAAAGGAAGGTACAGGAGAAGCTGGGTCAAACACAGATAACTGGAACAGATCAAAGCACAGGTTAACAGGAACAAGCTGAAAGACCACTCAGCAATGTGTGTGTGTGTGTCACTGCTTGGTTTAAATAGGCTGACTGGCACCAGTGCATGCACATGTGTGCGTGCGCCAGCTCGCGCTTACGCATACGCCAATACATGCTTCTCCTTGTGCATACATTGGTATGCCCGCGCCTGTGTCAACTGGGTTTCTCTTACATTGCCCCCCAATGGGCAACCTCCGGATGCCCATTTGTAACATTTTAATCGGGGTGAGCCTGGAAGAATGCCCATATTAATCTTTTGGCATGGAGATTGATTCTGGTTCCCAGGAGTTATCTTCTGGTCCATAGCCTTTCCATTTAATTAAGTACTGGATGGTGTCCCTTCTTTTCCTACAGTCCACAATTGTCTCGACCTCATATTCCTCGTTACCTTTGATTATTGTAGGTGCTGGTGGACCTGACTCATGATCAGGGAATGGGTCTAGCCTTGCGGTCTTTAGTAAGGACACGTGGAACACAGGATGGATTTTGTAAGTCTCTGGGAGTACAAGTTCGTAGGCTGCTGTATAATTTGTCTCTGTCATGAACCAAGTGTGACCAGACTGTGTGGACTGCAAAGAGAACCAAAATGCATGTAAAGTGTACATAAATGTTTATTAAGATGAGTGATATATAAGTGGACAACACCTCCAATACCAAACAGTGACAATTAACCCAACATACAAATAATATATATAGTAGCTGGGGAATACCACAATCAAGAATGTAAGCCAGGCCAGGGTCATACACAGAGGATCAGCAGATAAACAAGGGCAGTTCCAGAATCATAAACATAAGCCAAGCCAGGGTCATACACAAGGAATCAGCAGATGGGGAAAGGTGAATGGGAATCAGGGCACAAGGCAAGGATGAAAGGGAACTGGAACACAGGAGGGTCAGGATCAGGACAGGCTCGGGATGGGGATCAGATACAGGCTCAGGATTGGGTACGGGTTCAGGTCACAGGCTAGGAGGTCAGGGCACAATGATGAAACCAAGGCAAACGTGAGTGCTTGCCGGGTATTTATATGTATGCCTGTGATTAGCTTCAAGTGACACCTGAACGCAGGAGGTGCTGTCTGCTCCACACTGCCGGGAAACCCCCGCTGGAGGATACCGGTACTACAGCACAAGGATCCAACAGTGCCACCAACAGGTGAATCCCTCCACTACAGATCCTGAGTGTTGGAAGACACCCACTGGTGGACACTGGTACTGCGATCCAAGAGACCGACAACGCCACCAACAGGAGAACCCTTTCCTGACAGTCTCTTAACTGGGAATGAACCGATATATCTAGGTCCAAGCTTCTTAAATGGACATGACAATTTTAAGTTGGCAGTAGATAACCAAACCTTGTCTCCTATTTGAAGCTTCAGGTCTCCTCTTCTTTTTCTGTCAAATAATTTTTTATTGTCCAATTGAGCCTTAGAAATGGCATCTTGTAATACTTTGTAATTTGACTGAAGAGCACTTATTCTTTCTTGGACTGTGGGGACCGAGGAATGAGGCAAGATGTTGTGTATGAAGACTGGAAAATACCCATAGAAAGTATAAAACAGCGCTGGCAGCCTATATTATACAATACACATCCTAGTATTTAGTGCCATATACATCAATGTGTTTGTGACATACAAAATACAACAAAATTATATATAATATAATATGCACAAATCTGTAAAGTGCTTCTATAAAAAAGTGCAATGGTGCTCCAAAACTTTGCAAAAAACGTGGGGTGACTCCCCCTCCGGAGACCCCACTCACCAGAAACAATAGACCCTCTGCTTCGCAGTCTGGGATCAAAAAAGGCGGTGATCTATTGATCTGGGGATATCTAGGATGGTTCCTCAACAAAACTCTTCCAAGAGGGTGCTTTACGACAGAAAGGATTAGCCACACTCCATAGATGGGAAAATAGAGAAGAAACTCATAGTGAAATACCGCTTAACATAAATTATCAAGCACATTACAAGCGCCACTAATAGGATATTTGCCAAAGAAAGGCATCAGTAAAAAAAATCTGAGTTCGCCGCTGTATGGTGTCCGTTCCACCGAGGCGGAAATTGCGTCAATAGTTAGCAAAAACCGGAAGTACGTAAAACGCGTTTCGCCCCTCCTTCAGGGCGTCATCAAAGGACATCACTTCTGGTTCCATTGCAATCTATTTATACCCTAGGGAAGATCACTCCTCCCTCTGGGGGGGGGGAAGAGGCAACCAATTACGATCAGTGTGAAAAACACCAACTTCCTCCTCTAACATCATTTCCTGTTGCCAAATATATATAAAAAAAAAAACTTTAATATAAACAGAAGACAAAATGACAAAACTTGCTTATTTGGCTATAATAATACAATAAATCACATGATGCGATTGACATTTACAGAAGATTTCCAATACATGATTAAAAATTACTTAAATAAACAATTTGAAAAAATGAATAAAAAATACAAAATACAAATAATAAAAATAATAAAAATATGTATAACATGGGCAATCTGTGCTACTCCTTAACCACTTCAGCCCCGGAAGGATTTACCCCCTTCCTGACCAGAGCACTTTTTACAATTTGGCACTGCGTCGCTTTAACTGCTAATTGCGCGGTCATGCAATGCTGTACCCAAACGAAATTTGCGTCCTTTTCTTCCCACAAATAGAGCTTTATTTTGATGGTATTTGATCACCTCTGCCGCTTTTATTTTTTGCGCTATAAACGGAAAAAGACCGAAAATTTTGAAAAAAAATTATATTTTCTACTTTTTGTTATAAAAAAAATCCAATAAAAACTCAATTTTAGTCATACATTTAGGCCAAAATGTATTCGGCCACATGTCTTTGGTAAAAAAAATGTCAATAAGCGTATATTTATTGGTTTGCGCAAAAGTTATAGCGTCTACAAACTAGGGTGCATTTTCTGGAATTTACACAGCTTTTAGTTTATGACTGCCTATGTCATTTCATGAGGTGCTAAAATGGCAGGGCAGTACAACCCCCCCCCCCCAAATGACCCCATTTTGGAAAGTAGACACCCCAAGGAAATTGCTGAGAGGCATGTTGAACCCATTGAATATTTATTTTTTTTTGTCCCAAGTGATTGAATAATGACAAAAAAAAAATAAATTAAAAAAAAAAATTACAAAAAGTTGTCACTAAATGATATATTGCTCACACAGGCCATGGGCATATGTGGAATTGCACCCCAAAATACATTCAGCTGCTTCTCCTGAGTACGGGGATACCACATGTGTGGGACTTTTTGGGAGCCTAGCCGCGTACGGGGCCCCCGAAAACCAAGCACCGCCTTCAGGATTTCTAAGGGCATAAATTTTTGATTTCACTCCTCACTACCTATCACAGTTTTAAAGGCCATAAAATGCCCAGATGGCACAACCCCCCCCAAATGACCCCATTTTGGAAAGTAGACACCCCAAGCTATTTGCTGAGAGGCATGTTGAGTCCATGGAATATTTTTTTTTTTGACACAAGTTGCGGGCAATGACAATTTTTTTTTTTTTTGCACAAAGTTGTCACTAAATGATATATTGCTCACACAGGCCATGGGCATATGTGGAATTGCACCCCAAAATACATTCTGCTGATTCTCCTGAGTACGGGGATACCACATGTGTGGGACTTTTTGGGAGCCTAGCTGCGTTTGGGGCCCCGAAAACCCAGCACCGCCTTCAGGATTTCTAAGGGCGTAAAGTTGTGATTTCACTCCTCACTACCTATCACATTTTTGAAGGCCATAAAATGCCCAGATGGCACAAAACCCCCCCAAATGACCCCATTTTGGAAAGAAGACACCCCAAGCTATTTGCTGTGAGGCATGTTGAGTCCATGGAATATTTTATATTTTGACACAAGTTGCGGGAAAGTGACAATTTTTTTCTTTTTTTGCACAAAGTTGTCACTAAATGATATATTGCTCAAACATGCCATGGGCATATGTGGAATTACACCCCAAAATACATTCTGCTGCTTCTCCTGAGTACGGGGATACCACATGAGTGGCACTTTTTGGGAGCCTAGCTTCATACGGGGCCCCGAAATCCAATCACCGCCTTCAGGATTTCTAAGAGCGTTAATTTTTGATTTCACTCCTCACTACCCATCACAGTTTTGAAGGCCATAAAATGCCAAGATAGCACAAAACCGCCCCAAAATGACCCCATTTTGGAAAGTAGACACCCCAAGCTATTTGCTGAGAGGCATGGTGAGTATTTTGCAGCTCTCATTTGTTTTTGAAAATGAAGAAAGACAAGAAAAACATATTTTTTTTTTCTTTTTTCAATTTTCAAAAGTTTGTAACAAAAAGTGAGGTCTGCAAAATACTCGCTATACCTCTCAGCAAATAGCTTTGGGTGTCTATTTTTCAAAATGGGGTCATTTGGGGGGGGGGGGGGTTGTGCCATCTGGGCATTCCATGGCCTCTGAAACTGTGATAGGCAGTGAAGAGTGAAATCAAAAATTTACGCCCTTAGAAAGCCTGAAGGCGGTGCTTGGTTTTCGGGGTCCCGTACGCAGCTAGGCTCCCAAAAAGTCTCACACATGTGGTATCCCCGTACTTAGGAGAAGCAACAGAATTTATTTTGGGGTGTAATTTCACATATCCCCATGGCATGTTTGAGCAATATATCATTTAGTGACAACTTTGTGCAAAAAAAAAAAAAAAAATTGTCTTTTTCCCGCAACTTGTGTCACAATATAAAATATTCCATGGACTCGACATGCCTCTCAGCAAATAGCTTGGGGTGTCTACTTTCCAAAATGGGGTCATTTGGGGGCAGTTTTGAACTGTCCTGGCATTTTATGCACAACATTTAGAAGCTTATGTCACACATCACCCACTCTTCTAACCACTTGAAGACAAAGCCCTTTCTGACACTTATTGTTTACATGAAAAAATTATTTTTTTTTGCAAGAAAATTACTTTGAATCCCAAAACATTATATATTTTTTTAAAGCTAATGCCCTGCAGATTAAAATGGTGGGTGTTTCATTTTTTTTTTCACACAGTATTTGCGCAGCGATTTTTCAAACGCATTTTTTGGGGAAAAAAACACACTTTTTAAAATTTTAATGCACTAAAACACACTATATTGCCCAAATGTTTGATGAAATAAAAAATATGATCTTAGGCCGAGTACATGGATACCAAACATGACATGCTTTAAAATTGCGCACAAACGTGCAGTGGCGACAAACTAAATACATTTTCAAAAGCCTTTAAAGCCTTTACAGGTTACCACTTTAGATTTACAGAGGAGGTCTACTGCTAAAATTACTGCCCTCGATCTGACCTTCGCGGTGATACCTCACATGCATGGTGCAATTGCTGTTTACATTTGACGCCAGACCGACGCTTGCGTTCGCCTTTGCGCGAGAGCAGGGGGGGGACAGGGGTGCTTTTTTTTTTTTTTTTTTTCAATTAATTTTTTTATTTGTTATCTTATTTTTAAACTGTTACTTTCATTTTTTTTTTTTTTAATCATTTTTATTGTTATCTCAGGGAATGTAAATATCCCCTATGATAGCAATAGGTAGTGACAGGTACTCTTTTTTGAAAAAAATGGGGTCTATTAGACCCTAGATCTCTCCTCTGCCCTCAAAGCATCTGACCACACCAAGATCGGTGTGATAAAATGCTTTCCCAATTTCCCAATGGCGCTGTTTACATCCGGCAAAATCTAAGTCATGAAATGCTCGTAGCTTCCGGTTTCTTAGGCCATAGAGATGTTTGGAGCCATTCTGGTCTCTGATCAGCTCTATGGTCAGCTGGCCGAATCACCGGCTGCATTCTCAGGTTCCCTGTTGGGACAGGAGAGCCAGAGAAAAACATGGAAGACGGTGGGGGGGCATTCCCTCCCACTGCTTGTAAAAGCAGTCTAGAGGCTAATTAGCCGCTAGGATTGCTTTTACATGAAAGCTGACCGCTGGCTGAAAAGAATGATACCAAGATGATAACTAAACCCGCAGGCATCATTCTGGTATAACCACTCAAAGTCCAGCAACATACCAGTACGTTCTTGGCCCTTGTTGGGCATATATTGTAAACTTTTTTTTCATGCAGCCTGTGGGCTGAACAAAAAAAAGATATTGATCAGTGGGTATGCCCACCATTAGAATACCTCCCTTCATCCACCCACTTCTAATGATGGGCATACATGCACCGTATATATATATATATATATATATATCGAAGCATGGGGGCATCCTCCCGCAAAAGGCAGGAGCAAATTGCTCCTCCACCCACTGCTGCCCCCACGCTTCGGCATATATGCTGAAGTATGTAACTGTGGTGGTGAAATCACCTTCGACAGCGCTGGAGTCACGGCTTTATGTATCGTGGGAGCAAACGCTGTTGCTGTCAAGATAAATAAATCCGCGCTGCAACTGAATAGCGTACCTGCTAAGCAAATGATGGTTAACAAAAAACAAAGTAACATTACAGTATAACAGTAATACTTACCATACCTGCAAAGCAAATACAAAAAAAAAAAACCATAGTAAAAAATAAAACAAACATTTAACGCAACCTGTGCCTACCTAAAATATATATATGCCGAAGCATGGGGGCATCCTCCCACAAAAGGCAGGAGCAAATCGCTCCTCCACCCACTGCTGCCCCCACGCTTCGGCATATATGCTGAAGTATGTAACTGTGGTGGTAAAATCACCTCCGACAGCGCTGGAGTCACGGCTTTATGTATCGTGGGAGCAAACGCTGTTGCTGTCAAGATAAATAAATCCGCGCTGCAGCTGAATGGCGTACCTGAAAACAAAAAAAATGTTTAAAACACAGTAAACTATAAAAAAAAAATGACATACCTGAAAAGCAAACATGATAAAACATAACAATAAAACATTGCAGAATAGAATACAGTAAAAAAGAGCAGAACAATAGAGAGAAAATAGAGAGAGAGAACAATAAAACAACTATTTTTGTTTTTTTTTTTTTACATTTTTTTTTTATAACTGTAACTTTTAAAACTGTAACGGTTCCAGGTTTGGGTCTCTCAAAATGCGATGGCATCTTGGGAGACCCTGTGAAAGTGTGTCCTAGCCTGTGCAGTGCTGTGCCCTACGCTAAAACTCAACTAGTGTATGGTAGAGTTCAAAACATTCACCAATGCAAAGACCAGGATTGCCAGTACAGGAGGGACAATAATACCGGGTGTCAAGCCTAAATCCGTGCTTTCTGCAGACACGACATTTTCTTTGGGGGGCTCGTTGGGTAGGGGTACTCTGGAGGACATAAGGAAAATGCCTCTCATGCAGCCGGCCTACTGCATTTGGATTGGGAAGGTGAGGTGGAGCACCGTCTGGAAACAGAAGGGCTCTGACGATCTCTTCCTGGAATTTAAGGAAGGATCCAGTCCGTCCTGAAGCTCTGTATAGCACATGAGCGTTCAGCAAAGCCAATTGAAATAAATAAACAGACACTTTTTTGTACCAGTGTCTGGCCTTACGGGCAATTAGGTACGGCGCCAACAACTTGTCGTTGAGGTCCACCCCTCCCATATTAAGGTTATATTCGTGGACACAGAGGGGTTTCTCCACAACACCAGTCGCCGTAGTAATTTGGGTCGTCGTGTCTGCATGAAGGGAGGTGAGAACGAAAACATTCTTCTTATCCCTCCACTTCATAGCGAGCAAATTATTATACTTGAAGCAGGCTCTCTCCCCCAGCCTAAGACAGGAATCTACAAGCCGCTGAGGAAAGCCCCGGCGATTAGGTCGCACGGTGCCACATGCTCCAATTTGATGATCAAAAAGGTGACTAAAAAGTGGCACGCTCGTATAATAATTGTCCACGTACAAGTGGTACCCCTTTCCGAATAAGGGTGACACCAAGTCCCACACTATCTTGCCAGCGCTTCCTATGTAGTCAGGGCAGTTTGTCGGCTCTACGTGACTATCTTTGCCCTCGTAAACCATAAAACTACATGTATAGCCTGTGGCCCTGTCACAGAGCTTATACATCTTGACCCCGTATCTGGCACGTTTGCTGGGAAGGTACTGTTTGAAGGACAAGCGGCCAGAAAACTTAATCAGGGATTCATCAACGCAGACAACTTGATGGGGAGTAAACAAGTCTGCAAAACATTGGTTGAAGTGGTTTACGAGTGGCCGAATTTTGTAGAGCCGATCGTATTCAGGGTCTCCACGAGGACGACAGAGTTCATTGTCGTTGAAGTGCATGAACCGCAAAATCTGCTCGTATCGTGCCCTGGCCATTGAAGCAGAGAACACGGGCATATGGTGAATTGGGTCACTGGACCAATATGACCGCAACTCACTCTTTTTGGTTATGCCCATGTTGAGGGAAAGGCCCAGAAAGATCTTAAATTCGGAGACCGTAATTGGTCTCCAATCTCTGGCAAGGGAGGACTGGGGATTAGCGGCGATGTGTTGACCAGCATATAAATTGCTTTGGTCCACAATAGATCTATAGAGATCTTCGGTGAAAAACAGTGAATAAAAATCCAGTGGCATAAAGTCAACTGTTTCCACCTGAATTCCGGGTTGGCCAGTGAACGGGGGCAATACGGGTGCTGCAGAAGTGGTGGGTACCCAATTCGGATTGGTGAATGCAGCAGGAAGGGCACTATGGCCACGACGGGCCTGTGTTCGTCTTCTTGGTGGCAGCGGGACCCTACTAGTGCTTGCCACCTCACCAGCTTGAACTGCACTTATGGGACTCGCCACGTCACCACGTGATACTGCAGTGCTGGATGTACGACCAGGGTGTACTAGGCCGCTGGTGCTTGCCAGTTCACCAGAAGGAATAGCAGCGCTAGTACTTCTCTGCTCCATACGAGGGACCTGCGGTTCTTGCACTTCAAGGACAGAAGAAGAAGAAGCTCGGGGTCTGGTACGCCTGACCCTAGCAGGGACCACAACTCCGTCATCAGAGCTATCTGTCATGGAGCCGCTGTCCTCTACAGGATCGTATTCTGAGCCTGAACTTTACAGATGAGTGACTTCCTCTTCACTATCTGTCATGCTCAGAAACCTGTAGGCCTCTTCACTAGTGTACCTTCGATTTGCCATTTTGGGCTCTAAATTTAGGGGTACACTAGTGAGACTCACAGGCAAAAAAGCTCCTGACTGTCAGCGACTGATTCAAAGCGCTACCAAAAAACTGTTAGCGATCGCAGGGATCAGGCCTGACTTTGCGAACGCTGAAGTTATGTGTGCTTGGTGTTTTGTGACAGTTATTGATCGATACTGCACTTGGGTGGGCTGGGCCGAGGGGCAAACCGCAGGTGCTAGCAGGTATCTGGGCTGATCCCGCTAACACTGCGTTTTTTTGGGGGACCCTAAACTGCTGGGGAGTATAGATCTGATCGGATCAGATATCGATCCGTTCAGATACTATAGCACTAAGGGAGGTGTATGCTGCGTGCATGGGTGTTAGCGGTACTGGCGCTAACCTGACGCTGCCTGGGGCGACGCAGACCTTATCTGACCCTAAAAACTTAACTTCTATCACCGCCAGGCAATTAGGGGGTTAAATCTTTATAAAAGGTAATAAATGGCGGGTGCCCTAAAACTATAATAAACTATAATAAACAAACCAACTAACCAGCATCACCCGTAACAATTATATGGTGATCACTGGTGAAAGGGTTAACTAGGGGGCAATCAAGGGGTTAAAATCTTTAGTAGGTAGTATATGGGGGTCCCTGTCGCTATAAAACACTGACAGCAAACCTATATACTTACCTCCCTAACTTGCATCACCTGTGTCACTAATACAGCGATCAGAAAAACGATTGCTTAGTGACACTGGCGACGGGGGGTGATCACGGGGTTAAAACTTTATTAGGGGGGTTAGGGGGGTACCCTGGACCTAAAGGGGGGTACCCTAGACCTAAAGGAGGCTAACCTAACTGCCCTAACACTTGTAACTGACACAAACTGACACTAATGCAATAATCAGAAAAAAAAAAAAACCTGCTATTGGTGTCAGAGTGACAGGGGGTACAGGGGGTGACAAGTGTGCCTGCGTGTTCTACTGTTAGTGTAGTGTTGGTGCACTTACTTGGATGTCTTCTCTCCTCGGCGCCAGGACGAAAAGACCAGCTCGAGGAGAGATGACATCACTTCCTCCGCTTCTGTTTACATTCACAGAAGCCGAGGAAGCCCGTCATTGGCCAGGAGCGATCGCGAGGGGGGGGAGCCACGAATGAGTGGCCTCCCCCTCACCTTTGATCGACCCTGACCTGAATCCGACCGCCGCTGGCACCGGGGGGGGGGGTCCGATCGGACCCCCCACCCGCGGGCAGGCAAGGACGTACCTGTAAGCCCTTTTGCCTGCCCGTGCCGCTCTGCCGACGTACATCGTCGTGCGGCGGTCGGCAACTGGTTAACAAATGCCAAAAAATATGTGACTAAGTATTCCTAAAATTACGTGAATAAAAGGAGCTGCAACCTAAAAAAAACCCTGAACATAAGATTTTAAAAAATACAAACTTGTACAAAAGTCAGTGATCTTAACCTAAATGGACGTGAAAACATATAAATAAATATAAGTGAAATAAATTATGTGTAAAATCCATCAAGGGGGTGATAACGTCCTTATAAGCTGACACCCAGCGGTATAAGCCTTCGTTGGGAACAAATCCTTCAATCAAGCGGGGGATATGATCTTCATCACATATGCCAAGAAAAAGTAAAGGAGGCTGCTTACCAGATATGTAGGAACCCTATTACAGAGATCTTTAGGGCTCGGGTGTATCAAACCTTCAAACAAGGACAGCTGGTTCAGACTTCCAACAAGATCCGGCAGTTTCTGGACACTGAGGTGTTAGTGCAGGTAGCTGCAGTATTCTCCTTTTGCCCTTTATCCAGAAAAGACCATTCATAGCATGTAGTGAAGCATTAAAAGGAGGAAATAAAATGCTTAATAGTGCAGCAGATTAATAAAATCCTTTTATTTCCATTTAATGGATGGCTGACATCATAAAAGCTTAGGCAGAGCAAAAAGTATTGCAAACGAAAAACACACAGCCGCGGCTCCGGCCAGCCAGCTGGTACGTGGTGACGTCAGGTTCTACAGCTCCACCTGATACCGTGTTTCTCCGTAAGAGGCATCCTCTCCCAGTTGATGAAGAATAGTGCCCACCTGGCTTGATGAGGTCTTAGCCGTTTCGCTGTCCTGAGGTAATCGAGGTTCTTGTGATCAGTAAAGATCAAAATGGGGTGAGCTGCTCCTTCCAACAAGTAACGCCATTCTTCCAGGTCTGTCTTTATGGCCAGTAACTCCCAATCTCCCACATCATAATTTCTTTCTGCAGGTCTGAGTTTCCTAGAAAAGAAAGCAATGGGGTGTAACAGAGACTTTGTTCCCTGGTGCTGTGACAAGATGGAACCCACGGCATTCTTTGAGGTATCTACCTCGAGGACACCTTGAGGATGGTGATGCAAGATCTGGATGTTGTAGGATAATTGCTGTAGTAAACCGAATGCTGCTTGTGCTGCAGGTGTCCACTGGAAACGGGTATTCTGTTTTGTCAGCTAGGTAACAGGAGAAATGATAGCAGAGAAGTCTTTAATAAACTTGCAGTAAAAGTTGGCAAATCCTATGAACCTCTGTGTGCGCTTTCTGTCTGTAGCAGTGGGCCATTCGAGGATAGATTTGACCTTCTTGGCCACCCAGCTGTAAAGCTAAGGAGCAATCGGCTGTTTACACCAGGCTTTGATGGTTACCTGGCAACGATCCATGCTCTTGCGGGAGCTGAGAGTCTTACGCCACCAGGCTAATCTCTCCAGGCTCCCGCCCTAGACCATTGATCATGAAGCGGTTTAGCTATAAGGATAAGACAGTATTAATGCAAAAAGCTAGGGAAAAAGGGGGACATTTTCTATAAAGACACTAGAATTTCAATCTACCCAGACTATACCCCGGATCTGCAAAAGAAAAGGGCAGGATTTGCTGAAATTAAGCGCAGCTTGAGGATCATGAAAATATCATATGCATTGCTTTACCCGGCGCGACTACGTATTGATGCTCCAGGAGGGGCACAATTTGACTCAATCAATAAATGGCTGGAAGAAAACAAAAAGAACTTTTAGAGTTGGAGTATTTCTAGCTGATTGATTTTTTTTGCCTTTTTTTTTTTTTGCAGCAGGGACTGGAGGGGGAGAGGGGGCGATTGATGTGTTGGAGAAAACTCCTTATGAGAGCTTACAAATGGTGGAGGATGATTGTTTTGTGGTTAATAGCACAACAGGTGATTGAGGTTGGGGGGGGGGGGAGGGTAGTGTGAGAGGGCTGGGAAAGCCAAGCAGGGGAAAGTTCTTCTTCTTTATCCCTGCTTGGGTGAGGAAGGGGGGGGGGGTTGGGGAATGAGCTGGTTGGTAGGGTTAGATGGGTCACAAGGAATGCTCCAAGGGTAGGCCAAGAAAGGCAGGGGGGAGTGGGATGGATGGGCACAAGGGTAAAGAACAGTGGCGGCTGGTGAAGATTTAGGATGGGGGGGGCGCCCTTCCTTTTTGACCCCTCCCACTTAGGCGTGGTTTCAGCAAAATAGTGGGCGTGGCTCTAAGGTGGTGTGGTTAGCGTCTGAGATGAACAAGGGATGGAGGGAGAGGGAGAGAGGGACAGCAGGCCTAGATCCTACACAACAATAGAAATGTGTATTCTACAAAGTTTAACAATCAGCAGATAAAGATACTCCAAACACCTGGTGTTAGCGCTTCAATCATACCGGCACCATGGTTGTTATGGTGTCAGGATGATTGAAGCACATTGTTTCTATTGTTACATTGTAATATAAAATGAAATCATTCAACTCACCATAATGCCGAATCAGTGGGAGCCCCGAGTGTGTCACTAGCCACGTCGCCTACAACCAGATGCCATCAGGTGTCCCCAGCAGTCCGTCCTTACATGCAGCCTCTATCACATAAAATGCAGCCTCTGTCCCCCCAAATGCAGCCTCTGTCCCCCCAAATGCAGCCTCTGTCCCCCAAATGCAGCCTATGTCCCCCCCAAATGCAGCCTCAGCCCCCCCCAAATACAGCCTCTGTCACATAAAATGCAGCCTCTGTCCCCCCCAAATACAGCCTCTGCCCCCCCCAATACAGCCTCTGTCCCCTTACATCAGAGTTGCCATCAGTGTCCCCACACAGCATGTGTCCCCCACAGCAGGTGTCCCCCATCAGAGCCCCCCACAGCAGGTGTCCCCCCACAGCAGGAGTCCCCCCACAGCAGGTGTCCCCATCAAAGTCCCCCCACAGCAGGTGTCCCCCATCAGAGCCCCCCACCAGAGCCCCCCACAGCATGTGTCCCCCATCAGAGCCCCCCACAGCAGGTGTCCCCATCAGAGCCCCACACAGCAGGTGTCCCCCATCAGAGCCACCCACAGCATGTGTCCCCCATCAGGGCCCCCCACAGCATGTGTCCCCCATCAGAGCCCCCCACAGCATGTGTCCCCCATCAGAGCCCCCCACAGCATGTGTTCCCCATCAGGGCCCCCCACAGCATGTGTCCCCCATCAGAGCCCCCCACAGCATGTGTCCCCCATCAGAGCCCCCCACAGCATGTGTCCCCCATCAGAGCCCCCCACAGCATGTGTCCCCCATCAGAGCCCCCCACCAGAGCCCCCCACAGCAGGTGTCCCCTATCAAAGCCCCCCACAGCAGGTGTCCCCCATCAGAGTCCCCCCACAGCAGGTGTCCCCCATCAGAGTCCCCCCACAGCAGGTGTCCCCCATCAGAGTCCCCCCGCAGGTGTCCCCCATCAGAGTCCCCCCACAGGTGTCCCCCATCAGGGCCCCCCACAGCATGTGTCCCCCATCAGGGCCCCCCACAGCAGGTGTCCCCATCAGAGTCCCCCCACAGCAGGTGTCCCCATCAGAGTTCCCTATCAGAGCCCCCCACAGCAGGTGTCCCCTATAAAAGCCCCCCACAGCAGGTGTCCCCCATCAAAGTCCCCCCACAGCAGGTGTCCCCCATCAAAGTCCCCTCACAGCAGGTGTCCCCCATCAGAGTCCCCCATCAGAGCCCCCCACAGCAGCTGTCCCCCATCAGAGTCCCCCATCAGAGCCCCCAAGAGCAGGTGTCCCCCAAAGCAGGTGTCTCAATCAGAGTCCCCCACAGCAGGTGTCCCCATCAGAGCCCCCCACAGCATGTGTCCCCATCAGAGCCCCCCACAGCATGTGTCCCCATCAGAGCCCCCACAGCATGTGTCCCCCATCAGAGCCCCCCACAGCAGGTGTCCCCATAGCAGGTGTCCCCCATCAGAGCCCCCCACAGCAGGTGTCCCCCATCAGAGCCCCCCACAGCAGGTGTCCCCCATCAGAGCCCCCCACAGCAGGTGTCCCCCATCAGAGCCCCCCACAGCAGGTGTCCCCCATCAGAGCCCCCCACAGCAGGTGTCCCCCATCAGAGCCCCCCACAGCATGTGTCCCTCATCAGGGCCCCCCACAGCATGTGTCCCCCATCAGGACCCCCCACAGCAGTTGTCCCCATTAGAGCCCCCCACAGCATGTGTCCCCCATCAGGGCCCCCCACAGCATGTGTCCCCCATCAGAGACCCCCACAGCATGTGTCCCCCATCAGAGACCCCCACAGCATGTGTCCCCCATCAGAGCCCCCCACAGCATGTGTCCCCCATCAGAGCCCCCCACAGCATGTGTCCCCCATCAGAGCCCCCCACAGCAGGTGTCCCCCATCAGAGCCCCCCACAGCAGGTGTCCCCCATCAGAGCCCCCCACAGCAGGTGTCCCCCATCAGAGCCCCCCACAGCATGTGTCCCCCATCAGAGCCCCCCACAGCAGGTGTCCCCATCAGAGCCCCCCACAGCATGTGTCCCCCATCAGAGCCCCCCACAGCATGTGTCCCCCATCAGAGCCCCCCATAGCATGTGTCCCCCATCAGATCCCCCCACAGCAGGTGTCCCATCAGAGCCCCCCACAGCATGTGTCCCCATCAGAGCCACCCACAGCATGTGTCCCCCATCAGGGCCCCCCACAGCATGTGTCCATCAGGGCCCCCCACAGCATGTGTCCCCCATCAGGGCCCCCCACAGCATGTGTCCCCCATCAGGGCCCCTCACAGCATGTGTCCCCCATCAGGGCCCCCCACAGCAGGTGTCCCCCATCAGAGTCCCCCCGCAGGTGTCCCCCATCAGAGTCCCCCCCACAGGTGTCCCCCCACAGCATGTGTCCCCCATCAGGGCCCCCCACAGCATGTGTCCCCCATCAGGGCCCCCCACAGCATGTGTCCCCATCAGAGTCCCCCCACAGCAGGTGTCCCCATCAGAGTTCCCTATCAGAGCCCCCCAACAGAGCCCCCCACAGCAGGTGTCCCCTATAAAAGCCCCCCACAGCAGGTGTCCCCCATCAAAGTCCCCCCACAGCAGGTGTCCCCCATCAAAGTCCCCTCACAGCAGGTGTCCCCCATCAGAGTCCCCCATCAGAGCCCCCCACAGCAGCTGTCCCCCATCAGAGTCCCCCATCAGAGCCCCCAAGAGCAGGTGTCCCCCAAAGCAGGTGTCTCCATCAGAGCCCCCCACAGCATGTGTCCCCCATCAGGGCCCCCCACAGCAGGTGTCCCCCATCAGAGCCCCCCACAGCAGGTGTCCCCCATCAGAGCCCCCCACAGCAGGTGTCCCCCATCAGAGCATCCCACAGCAGGTGTCCCCCATCAGAGCATCCCACAGCAGGTGTCCCCCATCAGAGCATCCCACAACATGTGTCCCCATCAGAGCCCCCCACAGCATGTGTCCCCCATCAGAGCCCCCCACAGCAGGTGTCCCCCATCAGAGCCCCCCACAGCAGGTGTCCCCCATCAGCAGAGCCCCCACAGCAGGTGTCCCCCATCAGAGCCCCCACAGCAGGTGTCCCCCATCAGAGCCCCCCACAGCAGGTGTCCCCCATCAGAGCCCCCCACAGCAGGTGTCCCCCATCAGAGCCCCCCACAGCAGGTGTCCCCCATCAGAGCCCCCCACAGCAGGTGTCCCCCATCAGAGCCCCCCACAGCATGTGTCCCTCATCAGGGCCCCCCACAGCAGTTGTCCCCCATCAGAGCCCCCCACAGCATGTGTCCCCCATCAGGGCCCCCCACAGCATGTGTCCCCCATAAGAGCCCCCCACAGCATGTGTCCCCCATCAGAGCCCCCCACAGCATGTGTCCCCCCATCAGGGCCCCCCACAGCATGTGTCCCCCATCAGGGCCCCCCACAGCATGTGTCCCCCATCAGGGCCCCCCACAGCATGTGTCCCCCATCAGGGCCCCCCACAGCAGTTGTCCCCATCAGAGCCCCCCACAGCATGTGTCCCCCATCAGGACCCCCCACAGCATGTGTCCCCCATCAAAGCCCCCCACAGCAGGTGTCCCCCCATCAGAGCCCCCCACAGCAGGTGTCCCCCATCAAGCCCCCCACAGCAGGTGTCCCCCATCAGAGCCCCCCACAGCAGGTGTCCCCCATCAGAGCCCCCCACAGCATGTGTCCCCATCAGGGCCCCCCACAGCAGGTGTCCCCCATCAGAGCCCCCCACAGCATGTGTCCCCCATCAGAGCCCCCCACAGCATGTGTCCCCCATCAGAGCCCCCCACAGCATGTGTCCCCCATCAGGGCCCCCCACAGCATGTGTCCCCCATCAGGGCCCCCCACAGCATGTGTCCCCCATCAGGCCCCCCACAGCAGGTGTCCCCATCAGAGTCCCCCCCACAGCAGGTGTCCCCATCAGAGTCCCCTCACAGCAGGTGTCCCCCAGAGTCCCCCAACAGAGCCCCGCACAGCAGGTGTCCCCTATCAAAGCCCCCCACAGCAGGTGTCCCCCCATCAAATCCCCCACAGCAGGTGTCCCCCCATCAAAGTCCCCCCACAGCAGGTGTCCCCCATCAAAGTCCCCTCACAGCAGGTGTCCCCCAGAGTCCCCCATCAGAGCCCCCCACAGCAGGTGTCCCCCATCAGAGCCCCCAAGAGCAGGTGTCCCCCAAAGCAGGTGTCTCAGAGTCCCCCACAGCAGGTGTCCCCATCATAGCCCCCCACAGCATGTGTCCCCCATCAGAGCCCCCCACAGCATGTGTCCCCCATCAGAGCCCCCCACAGCATGTGTCCCCCATCAGAGCCCCCCGCAGCATGTGTCCCCCATCAGAGCCCCCCACAGCAGGTGTCCCCCATCAGAGCCCCCCACAGCATGTGTCCCCCATCAGAGCCCCCCACAGCATGTGTCCCCCATCAGAGCATCCCACAGCATGTGTCCCCCATCAGAGCCCCCCACAGCATGTGTCCCCCATCAGAGCCCCCCACAGCATGTGTCCCCCATCAGAGACCCCCACAGCATGTGTCCCCCATCAGAGACCCCCACAGCAGGTGTCCCCCATCAGAGCCCCCCACAGCAGGTGTCCCCCATCAGAGCCCCCCACAGCAGGTGTCCCCCATCAGAGCCCCCCACAGCAGGTGTCCCCCATCAGAGCCCCCCCACAGCAGGTGTCCCCCATCAGAGCCCCCACAGCAGGAGTCCCCCATCAGAGCCCCCCACAGCATGTGTCCCCCATCAGGGCCCCCCACAGCAGTTGTCCCCCATCAGAGCCCCCCACAGCATGTGTCCCCCATCAGGGCCCCCCACAGCATGTGTCCCCCATAAGAGCCCCCCACAGCATGTGTCCCCCATCAGGGCCCCCCACAGCAGGTGTCCCCCATCAGAGCCCCCACAGCAGGTGTCCCCCATCAGGGCCCCCACAGCAGTTGTCCCCCATCAGAGCCCCCCACAGCATGTGTCCCCCATCAGGGCCCCCCACAGGTGTCCCCCATCAGAGTCCCCCCACAGCATGTGTCCCCCATCAGGGCCCCCCACAGCATGTGTCCCCCATCAGGGCCCCCCACAGCAGGTGTCCCCATCAGAGTCCCCCCACAGCAGGTGTCCCATCAGAGTTCCCTATCAGAGCCCCCAACAGAGCCCCCCACAGCAGGTGTCCCCTATAAAAGCCCCCCACAGCAGGTGTCCCCCATCAAAGTCCCCCCACAGCAGGTGTCCCCCATCAAAGTCCCCTCACAGCAGGTGTCCCCCATCAGAGTCCCCCATCAGAGCCCCCCACAGCAGCTGTCCCCCATCAGAGTCCCCCATCAGAGCCCCCAAGAGCAGGTGTCCCCCAAAGCAGGTGTCTCAATCAGAGTCCCCCACAGCAGGTGTCCCCATCAGAGCCCCCCACAGCATGTGTCCCCCATCAGGGCCCCCCACAGCAGGTGTCCCCCATCAGAGCCCCCCACAGCAGGTGTCCCCCATCAGAGCCCCCCACAGCAGGTGTCCCCCATCAGAGCATCCCACAGCAGGTGTCCCCCATCAGAGCATCCCACAACATGTGTCCCCATCAGAGCCCCCCACAGCAGGTGTCCCCCATCAGAGCCCCCCACAGCAGGTGTCCCCCATCAGAGCCCCCCACAGCAGGTGTCCCCCATCAGAGCCCCCCACAGCAGGTGTCCCCCATCAGAGCCCCCCACAGCAGGTGTCCCCCATCAGAGCCCCCCACAGCAGGTGTCCCCCATCAGATCCCCCCACAGCAGGTGTCCCCCATCAGAGCCCCCCACAGCATGTGTCCCTCATCAGGGCCCCCCACAGCATGTGTCCCCCATCAGGGCCCCCCACAGAAGTTGTCCCCCATCAGGGCCCCCCACAGCATGTGTCCCCCATCAGGGCCCCCCACAGCATGTGTCCCCCATAAGAGCTCCCCACAGCATGTGTCCCCCATCATGGCCCCCCACAGCAGGTGTCCCCCATCAGGGCCCCCCACAGCAGGTGTCCCCCATCAGGGCCCCCCACAGCATGTGTCCCCCATCAGAGCCCCCCACAGCAGGTGTCCCCCATCAGAGCCCCCCACAGCAGGTGTCCCCCATCAGAGCCCCCCACAGCAGGTGTCCCCCATCAGAGCCCCCCACAGCAGGTGTCCCCCATCAGAGCCCCCCACAGCAGGTGTCCCCCATCAGAGCCCCCCACAGCAGGTGTCCCCCATCAGAGCCCCCCACAGCAGGTGTCCCCCATCAGAGCCCCCCCACAGCATGTGTCCCTCATCAGGGCCCCCCACAGCAGTTGTCCCCCATCAGAGCCCCCCACAGCATGTGTCCCCCATCAGGGCCCCCCACAGCATGTGTCCCCCATCAGGGCCCCCCACAGCATGTGTCCCCCATCAGGGCCCCCCACAGCATGTGTCCCCCATCAGGGCCCCCCACAGCATGTGTCCCCCATCAGGACCCCCCACAGCATGTGTCCCCCATCAGGACCCCCCACAGCATGTGTCCCCCATCAAAGCCCCCCACAGCAGGTGTCCCCCATCAGAGCCCCCCACAGCAGGTGTCCCCCATCAGAGCCCCCCACAGCATGTGTCCCCCATCAGGGCCCCCCACAGCAGGTGTCCCCCATCAGAGCCCCCCACAGCATGTGTCCCCCATCAGAGCCCCCCACAGCATGTGTCCCCCATCAGAGCCCCCCACAGCATGTGTCCCCCATCAGGGCCCCCCACAGCATGTGTCCCCCATCAGGGCCCCCCACAGCATGTGTCCCCCATCAGGGCCCCCCACAGCAGGTGTCCCCATCAGAGTCCCCCCACAGCAGGTGTCCCCATCAGAGTCCCCTCACAGCAGGTGTCCCCCAGAGTCCCCCAACAGAGCCCCGCACAGCAGGTGTCCCCTATCAAAGCCCCCCACAGCAGGTGTCCCCCCATCAAATCCCCCACAGCAGGTGTCCCCCATCAAAGTCCCCCCACAGCAGGTGTCCCCCATCAAAGTCCCCTCACAGCAGGTGTCCCCCAGAGTCCCCCATCAGAGCCCCCCACAGCAGGTGTCCCCCATCAGAGCCCCCAAGAGCAGGTGTCCCCCAAAGCAGGTGTCTCAGAGTCCCCCCACAGCAGGTGTCCCCATCATAGCCCCCCACAGCATGTGTCCCCCATCAGAGCCCCCCACAGCATGTGTCCCCCATCAGAGCCCCCCACAGCATGTGTCCCCCATCAGAGCCCCCCGCAGCATGTGTCCCCCATCAGAGCCCCCCACAGCAGGTGTCCCCCATCAGAGCCCCCCACAGCATGTGTCCCCCATCAGAGCCCCCCACAGCATGTGTCCCCCATCAGAGCATCCCACAGCATGTGTCCCCCATCAGAGCCCCCCACAGCATGTGTCCCCCATCAGAGCCCCCCACAGCATGTGTCCCCCATCAGAGACCCCCACAGCATGTGTCCCCCATCAGAGACCCCCACAGCAGGTGTCCCCCATCAGAGCCCCCCACAGCAGGTGTCCCCCATCAGAGCCCCCCACAGCAGGTGTCCCCCATCAGAGCCCCCCACAGCAGGTGTCCCCCATCAGAGCCCCCCCACAGCAGGTGTCCCCCATCAGAGCCCCCACAGCAGGAGTCCCCCATCAGAGCCCCCCACAGCATGTGTCCCCCATCAGGGCCCCCCACAGCAGTTGTCCCCCATCAGAGCCCCCCACAGCATGTGTCCCCCATCAGGGCCCCCCACAGCATGTGTCCCCCATAAGAGCCCCCCACAGCATGTGTCCCCCATCAGGGCCCCCCACAGCAGGTGTCCCCCATCAGAGCCCCCCACAGCAGGTGTCCCCCATCAGGGCCCCCACAGCAGTTGTCCCCCATCAGAGCCCCCCACAGCATGTGTCCCCCATCAGGGCCCCCCACAGGTGTCCCCCATCAGAGTCCCCCCACAGCATGTGTCCCCCATCAGGGCCCCCCACAGCATGTGTCCCCCATCAGGGCCCCCCACAGCAGGTGTCCCCATCAGAGTCCCCCCACAGCAGGTGTCCCCATCAGAGTTCCCTATCAGAGCCCCCCAACAGAGCCCCCCACAGCAGGTGTCCCCTATAAAAGCCCCCCACAGCAGGTGTCCCCCATCAAAGTCCCCCCACAGCAGGTGTCCCCCATCAAAGTCCCCTCACAGCAGGTGTCCCCCATCAGAGTCCCCCATCAGAGCCCCCCACAGCAGCTGTCCCCCATCAGAGTCCCCCATCAGAGCCCCCAAGAGCAGGTGTCCCCCAAAGCAGGTGTCTCAATCAGAGTCCCCCCACAGCAGGTGTCCCCATCAGAGCCCCCCACAGCATGTGTCCCCCATCAGGGCCCCCCACAGCAGGTGTCCCCCATCAGAGCCCCCCACAGCAGGTGTCCCCCATCAGAGCCCCCCACAGCAGGTGTCCCCCATCAGAGCATCCCACAGCAGGTGTCCCCCATCAGAGCATCCCACAACATGTGTCCCCATCAGAGCCCCCCACAGCAGGTGTCCCCCATCAGAGCCCCCCACAGCAGGTGTCCCCATCAGAGCCCCCCACAGCAGGTGTCCCCCATCAGAGCCCCCCACAGCAGGTGTCCCCCATCAGAGCCCCCCACAGCAGGTGTCCCCCATCAGAGCCCCCCACAGCAGGTGTCCCCCATCAGATCCCCCCACAGCAGGTGTCCCCCATCAGAGCCCCCCACAGCATGTGTCCCTCATCAGGGCCCCCCACAGCATGTGTCCCCCATCAGGGCCCCCCACAGAAGTTGTCCCCCATCAGGGCCCCCCACAGCATGTGTCCCCCATCAGGGCCCCCCACAGCATGTGTCCCCCATAAGAGCTCCCCACAGCATGTGTCCCCCATCATGGCCCCCCACAGCAGGTGTCCCCCATCAGGGCCCCCCACAGCAGGTGTCCCCCATCAGGGCCCCCCACAGCATGTGTCCCCCATCAGAGCCCCCCACAGCAGGTGTCCCCCATCAGAGCCCCCCACAGCAGGTGTCCCCCATCAGAGCCCCCCACAGCAGGTGTCCCCCATCAGAGCCCCCCACAGCAGGTGTCCCCCATCAGAGCCCCCCACAGCAGGTGTCCCCCATCAGAGCCCCCCACAGCAGGTGTCCCCCATCAGAGCCCCCCACAGCAGGTGTCCCCCATCAGAGCCCCCCACAGCAGGTGTCCCCCATCAGAGCCCCCCACAGCATGTGTCCCTCATCAGGGCCCCCCACAGCAGTTGTCCCCCATCAGAGCCCCCCACAGCATGTGTCCCCCATCAGGGCCCCCCACAGCATGTGTCCCCCATCAGGGCCCCCCACAGCATGTGTCCCCCATCAGGGCCCCCCACAGCATGTGTCCCCCATCAGGGCCCCCCACAGCATGTGTCCCCCATCAGGACCCCCCACAGCATGTGTCCCCCATCAGGACCCCCCACAGCATGTGTCCCCCATCAAAGCCCCCCACAGCAGGTGTCCCCCATCAGAGCCCCCCACAGCAGGTGTCCCCCATCAGAGCCCCCCACAGCATGTGTCCCCCATCAGGGCCCCCCACAGCAGGTGTCCCCCATCAGAGCCCCCCACAGCATGTGTCCCCCATCAGAGCCCCCCACAGCATGTGTCCCCCATCAGAGCCCCCCACAGCATGTGTCCCCCATCAGGGCCCCCCACAGCATGTGTCCCCCATCAGGGCCCCCCACAGCATGTGTCCCCCATCAGGGCCCCCCACAGCAGGTGTCCCCATCAGAGTCCCCCCACAGCAGGTGTCCCCATCAGAGTCCCCTCACAGCAGGTGTCCCCCAGAGTCCCCCAACAGAGCCCCGCACAGCAGGTGTCCCCTATCAAAGCCCCCCACAGCAGGTGTCCCCCCATCAAATCCCCCACAGCAGGTGTCCCCCATCAAAGTCCCCCCACAGCAGGTGTCCCCCATCAAAGTCCCCTCACAGCAGGTGTCCCCCAGAGTCCCCCATCAGAGCCCCCCACAGCAGGTGTCCCCCATCAGAGCCCCCAAGAGCAGGTGTCCCCCAAAGCAGGTGTCTCAGAGTCCCCCCACAGCAGGTGTCCCCATCAGAGCCCCCCACAGCATGTGTCCCCCATCAGAGCCCCCCACAGCATGTGTCCCCCATCAGAGCCCCCCACAGCATGTGTCCCCCATCAGAGCCCCCCGCAGCATGTGTCCCCCATCAGAGCCCCCCACAGCAGGTGTCCCCCATCAGAGCCCCCCACAGCATGTGTCCCCCATCAGAGCCCCCCACAGCATGTGTCCCCCATCAGAGCATCCCACAGCATGTGTCCCCCATCAGAGCCCCCCACAGCATGTGTCCCCCATCAGAGCCCCCCACAGCATGTGTCCCCCATCAGAGACCCCCACAGCATGTGTCCCCCATCAGAGACCCCCACAGCAGGTGTCCCCCATCAGAGACCCCCACAGCAGGTGTCCCCCATCAGAGCCCCCCACAGCAGGTGTCCCCCATCAGAGCCCCCCACAGCAGGTGTCCCCCATCAGAGCCCCCCACAGCAGGTGTCCCCCATCAGAGCCCCCCCACAGCAGGTGTCCCCCATCAGAGCCCCCACAGCAGGTGTCCCCCATCAGAGCCCCCCACAGCATGTGTCCCCCATCAGGGCCCCCCACAGAAGTTGTCCCCCATCAGAGCCCCCCACAGCATGTGTCCCCCATCAGGGCCCCCCACAGCATGTGTCCCCCATAAGAGCCCCCCACAGCATGTGTCCCCCATCAGGGCCCCCCACAGCAGGTGTCCCCCATCAGAGCCCCCCACAGCAGGTGTCCCCCATCAGGGCCCCCACAGCAGTTGTCCCCCATCAGAGCCCCCCACAGCATGTGTCCCCCATCAGGGCCCCCCACAGCATGTGTCCCCCATCAGAGCCCCCCACAGCATGTGTCCCCCATCAGGGCCCCCCACAGCAGGTGTCCCCATCAGAGCCCCCCACAGCATGTGTCCCCCATCAGGGCCCCCCACAGCAGGTGTCCCCCATCAGGGCCCCCCACAGCAGGTGTCCCCCATCAGAGCCCCCCACAGCATGTGTCCCCCATCAGAGCCCCCCACAGCATGTGTCCCCCATCAGAGCCCCCCACAGCAGGTGTCCCCATCAGAGCCCCCCACAGCATGTGTCCCCCATCAGGGCCCCCCACAGCAGGTGTCCCCCATCAGAGCCCCCCACAGCAGGTGTCCCCCATCAGAGCCCCCCACAGCAGGTGTCCCCCATCAGAGCATCCCACAGCAGGTGTCCCCCATCAGAGCATCCCACAACATGTGTCCCCATCAGAGCCCCCCACAGCATGTGTCCCCCATCAGAGCCCCCCACAGCAGGTGTCCCCCATCAGAGCCCCCCACAGCAGGTGTCCCCCATAGCAGGTGTCCCCCATCAGAGCCCCCCACAGCAGGTGTCCCCCATCAGAGCCCCCCACAGCAGGTGTCCCCCATCAGAGCCCCCCACAGCAGGTGTCCCCCATCAGAGCCCCCCACAGCAGGTGTCCCCCATCAGAGCCCCCCACAGCAGGTGTCCCCCATCAGAGCCCCCCACAGCAGGTGTCCCCCATCAGAGCCCCCCACAGCATGTGTCCCCCATAAGAGCCCCCCACAGCAGGTGTCCCCCATCAGAGCCCCCCACAGCAGGTGTCCCCCATCAGAGCCCCCCACAGCATGTGTCCCCCATCAGGGCCCCCCACAGCATGTGTCCCCCATCAGGGCCCCCCACAGCAGTTGTCCCCATCAGAGCCCCCCACAGCATGTGTCCCCCATCAGGACCCCCCACAGCATGTGTCCCCCATCAAAGCCCCCCACAGCAGGTGTCCCCCATCAGAGCCCCCCACAGCAGGTGTCCCCATCAGAGCCCCCCACAGCATGTGTCCCCCATCAGGGCCCCCCACAGCAGGTGTCCCCCATCAGAGCCCCCCACAGCATGTGTCCCCCATCAGAGCCCCCCACAGCATGTGTCCATCAGAGCCCCCCACAGCATGTGTCCCCCATCAGGGCCCCCCACAGCATGTGTCCCCCATCAGGGCCCCCCACAGCATGTGTCCCCCATCAGGGCCCCCCACAGCAGGTGTCCCCATCAGAGTCCCCCCACAGCAGGTGTCCCCATCAGAGTCCCCTCACAGCAGGTGTCCCCCAGAGTCCCCCAACAGAGCCCCGCACAGCAGGTGTCCCCTATCAAAGCCCCCCACAGCAGGTGTCCCCCCATCAAATCCCCCACAGCAGGTGTCCCCATCAAAGTCCCCCCACAGCAGGTGTCCCCCATCAAAGTCCCCTCACAGCAGGTGTCCCCCAGAGTCCCCCATCAGAGCCCCCCACAGCAGGTGTCCCCCATCAGAGTCCCCCATCAGAGCCCCCAAGAGCAGGTGTCCCCCAAAGCAGGTGTCTCAGAGTCCCCCCACAGCAGGTGTCCCCATCAGAGCCCCCCACAGCATGTGTCCCCCATCAGAGCCCCCCACAGCATGTGTCCCCCATCAGAGCCCCCCACAGCATGTGTCCCCCATCAGAGCCCCCCGCAGCATGTGTCCCCCATCAGAGCCCCCCGCAGCATGTGTCCCCCATCAGAGCCCCCCACAGCAGGTGTCCCCCATCAGAGCCCCCCACAGCATGTGTCCCCCATCAGAGCCCCCCACAGCATGTGTCCCCCATCAGAGCATCCCACAGCATGTGTCCCCCATCAGAGCCCCCCACAGCATGTGTCCCCCATCAGAGACCCCCACAGCATGTGTCCCCCATCAGAGACCCCCACAGCAGGTGTCCCCCATCAGAGCCCCCCACAGCAGGTGTCCCCCATCAGAGCCCCCCACAGCAGGTGTCCCCCATCAGAGCCCCCCACAGCAGGTGTCCCCCATCAGAGCCCCCCACAGCAGGTGTCCCCCATCAGAGCCCCCCACAGCAGGTGTCCCCCATCAGAGCCCCCCACAGCAGGTGTCCCCCATCAGAGCCCCCCACAGCAGGTGTCCCCCATCAGAGCCCCCCACAGCAGGTGTCCCCCATCAGAGCCCCCCACAGCATGTGTCCCCCATCAGAGCCCCCCACAGCATGTGTCCCTCATCAGGGCCCCCCACAGCATGTGTCCCCCATCAGGGCCCCCCACAGAAGTTGTCCCCCATCAGGGCCCCCCACAGCATGTGTCCCCCATCAGGGCCCCCCACAGCATGTGTCCCCCATCAGGACCCCCCACAGCATGTGTCCCCCATCAAAGCCCCCCACAGCAGGTGTCCCCCATCAGAGCCCCCCACAGCATGTGTCCCCCATCAGAGCCCCCCACAGCATGTGTCCCCCATCAGAGCCCCCCACAGCATGTGTCCCCCATCAGAGCATCCCACAGCATGTGTCCCCCATCAGAGCCCCCCACAGCATGTGTCCCCCATCAGAGACCCCCACAGCATGTGTCCCCCATCAGAGCCCCCCACAGCAGGTGTCCCCCATCAGAGCCCCCCACAGCAGGTGTCCCCCATCAGAGCCCCCCACAGCAGGTGTCCCCCATCAGAGCCCCCCACAGCAGGTGTCCCCCATCAGAGCCCCCCACAGCATGTGTCCCCCATCAGAGCCCCCCACAGCATGTGTCCCTCATCAGGGCCCCCCACAGCATGTGTCCCCCATCAGGGCCCCCCACAGAAGTTGTCCCCCATCAGGGCCCCCCACAGCATGTGTCCCCCATCAGGGCCCCCCACAGCATGTGTCCCCCATCAGGACCCCCCACAGCATGTGTCCCCCATCAGAGCCCCCCACAGCAGGTGTCCCCCATCAGAGCCCCCCACAGCATGTGTCCCCCATCAGAGCCCCCCACAGCATGTGTCCCCCATCAGAGCCCCCCACAGCATGTGTCCCCCATCAGAGCCCCCCACAGCAGGTGTCCCCCATCAGAGCCCCCCACAGCAGGTGTCCCCCATCAGAGCCCCCCACAGCAGGTGTCCCCCATCAGAGCCCCCCACAGCATGTGTCCCCCATCAGGGCCCCCCACAGCATGTGTCCCCCATCAGGGCCCCCGACAGCAGTTGTCCCCCATCAGAGCCCCCCACAGCATGTGTCCCCCATCAGGGCCCCCCACAGCATGTGTCCCCCATAAGAGCCCCCCACAGCATGTGTCCCCCATCAGGGCCCCCCACAGCAGGTGTCCCCCATCAGAGCCCCCCACAGCATGTGTCCCCCATCAGAGCCCCCCACAGCATGTGTCCCCCATCAGAGCCCCCCACAGCAGGTGTCCCCATCAGAGCCCCCCACAGCATGTGTCCCCATCAGAGCCCCCCACAGCATGTGTCCCCCATCAGGGCCCCCCACAGCAGGTGTCCCCCATCAGAGCCCCCCACAGCATGTGTCCCCCATCAGAGCCCCCCACAGCATGTGTCCCCCATCAGAGCCCCCCACAGCATGTGTCCCCCATCAGAGCCCCCCACAGCATGTGTCCCCCATCAGAGCCCCCCACAGCAGGTGTCCCCCCCCCCATTCTCCACACAGCAGTACTTACCTTGGGTCTCCTGCGGTGTCCTCCTCCTCACACATGCAGCAGCATTCTTCCCGTTTCCTTTCGGGCGCAATGAAAGAGAACCAGGAAGTGACATCTGACTCAGGGTAGATGTCAATCAAACCTGAAGTGCCAAGTAGCTTCCGCCCGGCGCCTGTAGTATGTATTACTATGGCCGGGCGGAAGCTACTTGGCGCTCCAGAAAGCGCCCCAAGGCGGGCTAAACGCCCGCAAATGCAGCGCCACGTCTGCAATCTCATGATTGCATAGACGTGGCGCTTCCTATAAGTGCACTGTGTCCGGCGTCGCACTGTATCTGGCGTCCGAACACAGTGCACTTAAGGACCTGTTTTTTCTTTTTTCTTTTTTTTTAAAGGGCCAGTAGTAAAAATGTTTTTTTTTTTTTTTTTTTCCTCACTTTTTTTTTTTTTGCTGCCTGGAGGGGGGGGGGGGGCGCCGCCCAGGCGCCCCCTATGGACGGGCCGCCACTGGTAAAGAAGTATGTAAGATTCAAATAGTATTAAAGGGTTGTAGTACACTATTACAAAAACCGCAAAAGGGTAAAGATACAATTATCACATAGGTTCTTGAAACACTTATCCACATTTAATATTTGTAAAAGTAAATTTAGCAGGTTTAAAGGGTTGGGAAATTATGTATATGAGTTTTTTTTTTTTTTCTCTGTAATAATGGTGTGGATTAGGACACTGGAGGCCAAGCAAGCAAATAAATATTTGATACTGGTGGGTTTAATTAGGGGAGATTTCAGTGTTTATTATCACAAGAGGCAGATCTCTATGTCCCTGTTTTTTCCTTTTTCCCCTTTTTCAGAGATGCATATCTATATATTTGTATTTATGTTTATAATTTAAAGGTGGGTTAGAATGGTAGGAATAACTTCATGGAATATCCGGGGTATGGGGGATCCCATCAAAAAAGCCACCGTATTCTCAGAGTTGAAATCCCATGGTGCGGATCTGGTGTGCTTACAGGAGACACACCTCACCAATGAGTCTAAATTATTAATTCGGAACAAAAAATTACAAGCACAATTTCATTCAGTGTACACCTCCTACTTGAGAGGAGTGTGTATATTGGTCAAAAAGGGGATGGTATTCTCCTGTAGGGACGTTAAGATAGATATGTTGGGTTGCTATGTTTTCTTCTCTTGTACAATAGAGGGTAAACCTTTTGTTATTATTATTATTATACGAGATTTATGTAGCGCCAACAGTTTACGCAGCGCTTTACAATGTAAAAGAGGGACAACACAATTACAGTACAATACAAAAAGGTACAGGAGGGCCCTGCTCGTAGAGCTTACATTCTAAAGGGAGGGGGTGGTGGTACAAAAAGGTAATAGCTGCAAAGAATGATTTGATGGGGGTGGCTCAGGGAAGTTATGTGGGTGTGGGATAAGCTTCCCTGAATAAATGAGTTTTCAGGGATCTCCTAAAGGTGGACAGGGTAGGGGCTGATCGGATATACTCGGGTAGGGAATTCCAGAGGATGGGAGAGGCTCTGGAGAAGTCCTGAAGGCGAGCATGGGAGGAGGTAACAAGGGAGCTAGAGAGCAGGAGGTCCTGGGAGGAGCGGAGGGGGCGATATCTGCAGATGAGGTTGGTGATGTAGATGGGGGCGATGTTGTGAATGGCCTTGTATGTTATGGTTAGCATTTTGAATTTTACACGGTGGGGTAGGGGAAGCCAGTGAAGGGATTGGCAGAGAGGAGCAGCAGTCACGGATCGATTAGTGAGGTGTATTAGTCTAGCAGCAGCATTCATAATAGACTGAAGGGGGGGTAGCCTGCTTAAGGGTAGGCCATTAAGGAGAGAGTTGCAGTAGTCGAGGCGGGAAATAATCAAGGAGTGAATAAGTTGCTTTATGGTGTCATTAGTCAGGAAGGGTCGAATTCTGGAGATGTTGGAGGTTAAGGCGGCAGGATTTAGCCAGTGATTGGATATGGGGGCTGAAGGAGAGGTCAGAGTCAAGGATTACACCCAGGACCCTGGCATGTGTGGAGGGACCAATGGTTGTGTTGTTGATATTAATGGTGAAGTCACAGGAGGAGGACCGTAAAAGGAGGAAATAGAACAAGCTCAGTTTTAGAAAGATTAAGTTTGATGAAGTGGTGTGACATCCATACCGATATGTCATTCAGCAAGTTTGAGATCCGTGAGGAGATAGTGGGGGTGAGTTGAGGAGTGGAGAGATAGATCTGTGTGTCATCGGCATAGAGGTGGTATTGGAAGCCATGAGAGGTTATCAACTGGCCCAGGGAAGAGGTATAGAGTGAGAAAAGGAGAGGCCCAAGGACGGAGCCTTGGGGTACCCCAACAGAAAGAGGAAGGGGAGCAGAGGAGATGAAGTTGTAAGTGACACTGAAAGTGCGCTGAGATAGGTAGGAGGAGAACCAGGATAATGCAGAATCACGGAGGCCAAGGGAGTGTAATTTGCTGAGGATTTTGTTATAGCCAATGTGTATATTCCTCCTCCCTTTAAGATGGAGATCCTGTATTGCCTCTTAGAATACTTTGAGGATAAAAGGGATGTCCCGCTTATAGTGGTGGGTGAATTCAACATGGTTCTTAATGGTAAAATTGACAGATTTCCCCCAAAGGGTTAGGGAGGATAGGGCAACCGAGGGACGGCTCACTCAGCTGCTTGAAGAGATTGGGTGGTGCGACCTCTGGAGAATCCGCAACCCAGAGGAGCGGCAGTACTCTTGTTTCTCAGGGTCGCACCGCACTCTCTCTCGCATAGACATGGCTGTGGGAAATAGGGGGGTGCTATCCCTATTAGGAAAAATAGAGAATAGGCCGAGAGGGGTATCGGACCACTCGCCCTTGACGCTGACGATAAATACCCGCACTAGATGTATTGAGAGATCATGGGCATTAAACCCAACATGGTTGGAGATTATAGGAAAAACGGAAGATATATCAGAAAAAAAAAAAAAAATTGTTGTAATTAACTCAGGGTCGGCGCCGCAGGGGGTGGTTTGGGACTCCCTGAAAGCATTTCTGAGGGGTATCCTTCTACAGAGAATAATATGGGTTAAGAGACATTCAAGAGAAAAGGGGGAATGGATTAGGAAAGAGGTGTTGGAATTAGAAAAACAATACGTGGCGGACCCAAGTCCAGAAAAACAGGAACTCTGGGTAAAAAAGCAGCAGGAGCATAAAATGGACATACTTAAAAATGCTGAAAATAAGAGACTATTCCAGAGGCAGAGATACTATGAGGAAAAAAAAAAAAATTGTGCCGTATGTTGGCATTATTAGCTGATACTAACTCTTCAGTGGTAGCTGCGATCCGGACGTCTAGTGGGGAAATCTCGTCGGACCCCTTGATGGTTAATAAGGTATTCTTCAAACATTATAGTAACTTATATAAATAACAACAACAACTAGAAGTAAGAGAGATAGAGAACCTTTTAGAGGGTGTCAACCTGCCATACCTTTCTGAAAACGAAAGGACTTGTCTGGACTCCCCCATAACCCTTGAAGAAGTACAGAAAACAGTAGCGGATATGCCTAACCAGAAAGCCCCAGGCCCTGATGGCCTGCCTGTGGAGATTTATAAATATTATGGGGAGGCGCTAATCCCAGAACTTTTGAAGACACTGAACTGGGCGATTACGGATGGCAGTCTGCCCTCTTCAATGACAGAGCCTAACATAGTTCTGATTAAGAAGGAGGGGAAAGACCACCTTGAAGCAGCTTCATACAGACCCATTTCGTTACTATGCTCCGACATAAAAATCTTGGCAAAAGTAATGGCTACTAGGCTAAATAAATATATCTCAGAGTTAGTGCACCCGGACCAGTCAGGGTTTATCCCAAATAGATCTACCAGTGTTAATATCAGAAGGGCATACCTGAACCTCCAGTCCCCGGCAGGGATCAGGAGCTCCAGGGCGGTCCTCGCTCTGGATATTGCCAAGGCGTTCGATAGCCTGGAGTGGGGGTATCTCTGGTGGGTGTTGGAGAGGTTTGGGTTTGGCCCAAAATTTATTAAATGGGTGAAGACCGTGTATTTCCATCCAAGAGCCAGGCTAAAGATCAATAGCGAATATACGGAGTGGCCATTTCTTGAGAGAGGAACGAGACAGGGGTGCCCACTCTAGCCTCTGTTATTCGCTTTAGCAATGGAGCCATTAGCAGAGGTAATAAGACACTCGCCTGGAATACAGGGATTCGGATGGAGGAATAGGCTGGAAAAAGTGGCACTTTACGCCGATGATGTGCTGATTTTTCTTGGGGACATGGGACCATCCCTTGAAAAAGCAATACAATTAGTGGAAAGATTTGGGAGGTCATCGGGCCTGGTAGTTAATTGGGAAAAATCAACACTGCTCCCGTTAGATTCAACATGCAACAGTCGCAGGGGGTATATACCAAGATTGAGGGTAGTAGAGAAGATGTGCTATCTGGGTATAGTTATCTCAAATGACCCTGTACAATATATTGGGGATAATCTAGTCCCCCTACTGGAAAAATTTAGAAGGAAAAGTGTTATCTGGCACCAACTCCCGTTATCCCTGGCAGGTAGAATTAACTTGATCAAGATAGTATGGATGCCACAATTACTGTATATACTCCACAACTCCCCAATCTGGATTGGGAAGAGTTGGTTTCTAAAAATAAACACCTTATTTAGAGAATTAATATGGAAGAAAGGGCAGGCAAGGATCAGATTACAAACGCTACAGCGCCCGGTAGGGGAAGGGGGGTTGGCAGTACCTCACCCCTACAGCTACTTCCTGGCGGTGCAACTACAACATCTAGGAGGCTGCGAATCTCAGGGTATGTTGAATACTAACACGAAACTTATGATGCATGATACCCCACACGGGTCCCTGGCAGAGGCACTAGAGGCTGGGATTTTTCAGGAGGGTCCTCCAACATATAAACTAGTCATTAAAGTCTGGCAAGCTACTAAGAGGATTATGGGTTACGAAGGACCCACTGAATTCTCACCCATATGGAATAAGGGCCTGAAGGAGCTGTTAACCATTGGAAAAAAACTGGATATGGGTCCGCCACGGATTATGCAGACTGGCGCAGTTATATGAAGGTAATACCCTGAAATCTTTCACTGAGCTAAGGCGGGAGTACGGGATTCCAAATAACACATTTTACACTTATTTGCAGATCAGACACGCACTTGACAGTCAATTTAGTAACTGCCCATTAGAGTGGTGTAATGCACCACTCCTCAATAAAATCATTAGAGCAAATACCACTAAGGGTTTGATAGCAATAATAAGTGGACAAATCTCTGAAAGGCTGCTTGCTCTACAAACGACTCTGGGTGTCAGGGAAAGGTGGGCGGGGGATGTGGGGGAGATCACGGATAGCCAGTGGAAGGGAATTTTGAAGGCCAGCCCATTGGTGTCGGTCTCTCCTTCGCAGCAGGCGTCGCACCTCCTTCTGATACACAGGGCCTACTACACCCCTAGGAGACTACTCAGGTTCGGCCGCAGACTGGATGATAAGTGCCCTAGATGCCTGGATACAGGTGACCTAATACACATGGTGTGGAGATGTCCAAAACTGGCGAGATATTGGTCAGGGGTAATTAGGACTATAGAAACTAGGTTTAAAATTAAGCTGAATCAGGAGGCCAGGGTATGTATTCTCGGCCTGATGGGGGAAAACATGGGGTGTAACAATAAGAAAATCGCTAGTGAGGTGTCTTTATCAAGCCAGGAAATTAATAGCACAGTCCTGGCTGTCCACCACGCCCCCAACTATTGAACACTGGCTTAAGACAGTGGACAAGCTAGTATGGACGGAAAAAAACAGTCTATACCAGGAGGATTAGCTATGATAAAATTCACAAAGATTTGGAGTCCCTGGCTGCATTGGTCGGGTACAACCCCCTGACCTGGATTTAACCTGAAAAGGGCCCAAGGTATTGGGCTACCTACTAGCATAATGTGGAGGCATAGGAGAACTAGTGAAAAGAGGCTTAACAGCTGATGCGGTGTTAGCATAATATTCCGGTTACGCACCCTTTTAATATAGTTTAGCAATAGGGGAGGGAAGGGGTATAAGAGCTTCAGGTAGGATCCAGGTCTTAATTTTTTTTTTTTTTTTTATTTCTTTTTCATGGACGAGAGTAAAGTATCTTTGTATAATTGGACCTGCTGATTTCTGTAACCTGACGTGTAATTCATATGCTTTTTACCTTTTTTCTTTTTTGTAATAAGAAAAAATTAATAAAGAGTATTGAAATTTAAAAAAAAAAAAAAAAAGGGGGGGGGGCGTGGCCTGCAGCGGAGCCGGATGGTCGCATAATCCCGGAGCTCTGTCTACCCAGGGACACGGCGGTTCAGACCGGGATACATCCAGGATGATGCCTAATAAACGGCGGAACGATAGCCGTCCCCAGCGCCTGACAGATTTTTATTCTATCACAGAAGCTGGAGGTAAGCAAGATGGCGCCGAGGCCTACACACCGCGGACGGCCTCAAACACTAAAAATACAACAAAACAGGGCAATCCCCACCCCAAAACGGCATCCCCTAACAGCCAACACTCCTGTACCTCTACCCCTTCATCTAATAGCCCAGCTAAGTCCAAGCCCAGGCTGGATGGCACCTAATGGGGATCGCCAGTGAGCCCTGCAACAGAATCAGGGGAGGACACAAGGGAGATGCCTGACTCCATTGAAACCTTCCCCACACAGAATCAGCCAGTGATGGACACAGTCCTAAAAGACATTTTAATGTCCCTGAGAAGCACTATCCAGACAGATATGGCCTCATGCATGAGCAGATTCAACAAAGATATCCAAGCAATAGGGGACAGAGTAGATCATGTGGAGGTTAAAAATGGGAGAGTATGCTCACACCATAAACGATCTGGTTGATGCATATGAAGTAAAAGAAGGGGAAAAAGATTGGATTAAAGCAAAATTGGCCGATTTGGAAGACAGGTCGAGAAGGAATAACTTGAAAATCAGAGGAATACCAGAGTCAGTACTCCCATCCGACCTGCGTTCCTATGCTGTGACCTTATTCAAAATTCTTCTTCCAGGCCTTACTGATTTAGATGTCACAATAGACAGAATTCATCGTTTACCCAAACCATCCCACCTATCCGATCACATGCCGAGAGATGTTCCATTACGCTTACATTTCTTTCATGTTAAAGAAAATTTAATGCAACATATGAGAAAACAGGAGCAATTACCACCAACCTATCAGAATCTACAATTCTTTGCTGATCTCTCACAACACACGCTTCTGAAAAGGAAAAATCTGAACACAGTAACTAAAGTTTTGAGGAACCATAAAATTCCTTACAGATGGGGATACCCAACCAAAATTACTGTGACCAGAGAAAATCGCACATATGTTATATCATCATTAGATAAGGGCCTTGCCTTATTGAGAGAATGGGGCATACTCCTGGAATCTGATGAAACTACCCCAACCACCAGCACACCACGCCAAATTGAAGGCGAATGGAAAGCAGTCACTGCTAAAAATGCGAAATCCCATGTTTAAATATCAGCGGAAACCTTTTTCAGCTCCCTATTCCCTGGGGGGGCGAAACACGGGTTTTACAGGCTGAACTAAAACCCCAAATACCAATTAGCAGCAACAGCTGCCCAAAAGTGCATTGCACCAGTTCTCTACGTTGCACCATGTTAAGTGCACTACAGTTATCTTATCCGTTTCACTTTCTTCTTTGTTTTCTTTTTATATTTTTCTTATTTGTTTTTTGGGATATCGATGGCTTCAGTCCAAAGGAAGGAACATTACAACAACTCTCAACACCAACTACGTTTCCTCGTGCGAAAGCATCTCCTCAACTGCTACATGAAGGTATGGTTAATTTGCATATCGCACATCACAACTACACCACAAAGATGACACGTGATGCCTGCAAGGAACTGACTCGGTTTAAGACCACTCCAAGATCCTGACGCGCTTTAAACCCCTCCAACATGACAATTAATTTTTTTATTCATTAACGCAAAGGGACTTAATCACCCGGCTAAACGCAAGTCCCTTTGGACTGAGGCACTTCTACATGATAGTGATATAGTCTGTGTACAGGAGACCCATTTCAGTGCAACAGCGCCACCTAAATGCACACACAAGAAATATCCTTTTATCACCACTGCCAACGCAAATTCCAAAACCAAAAGGAGTGTTGATAGCTATCAGAGACTCAATAGCATTTAAAATACATGAGGAAATCAAAGATCCGAACGGCAGATTTTTAATTCTCAGGTGCGATCTAAAGTCAACTACTTATACGATAGTCACAGTGTACTCACCTAACAAAACGACAAGTCCATTTCTTCAACAAATTAATGAAAAAAGTTATCACCCATCTCCGAGGCCTGCTTATAATTTGTGGTGACTTCAACACTATCTCTGATCCAGAAATAGACTCCACGTCACATCCAAAATGTAGAGTCCCAAAGCTACTTCCAGCAATACACAACCATAATCTTTATGACGTCTGGAGGCGCTTCCACGCCAGTGAAAGACTTCACCTACTTCTCTCCACCGCATCATACTTATACAAGAATCGACATGTTCCTAATAGACCAACGGGTCCTATTCCAAACCACAACCACTACTATGAACACAATATCATGGTCCGACCATGCCTCTATTGTCCTTTCTATAACCGACCAGGCATCCTCCAAGCAGAAACCAATGTGGCGGCTGAACCCTTTTTTACTACAACAAGAAGAATACAAGATGACTATCCAAACCCGTTTAAAGGAATTTTTCACCATTAATGAAGGATCAGTCCAGGACCCTTTTATACTGTGGAACGCCCATAAGGCGTATATGAGGGGTATATTAATACAGTTGGGGGCAAAGGCAAAGAGGCAGAGACAAAAACGGCTAGCAGAAATAACTGAAAATATATCAACTCTAGAGACCCAAAATAAAATCACAACCACCCCAGCCCTAACCAAACAAATATCGCAACTTAGACAGGATCTTAGACTATTGCTACTAGATAATTTTGAAAAATGCTCCCGTAGAATAAAAATGAACTACTATGTTCAAGGAAACAAAACAGGGAAACTACTAGTACAAAACTTAAAAGGGCTTAGATACAGAACTAAAATACCCTCCATAATACACCCAGAAACTAAACAAAAAAAGTATTTCACCCACAAGAAATAGCAGATGCTTTTAGCTTCTATTATGAAACACTATATAATTTAAAAGATGACCCCAACACAATACAACCCAAGACTGAAGATATAAATAACTTTCTTTCTAAAATAGAAATACCAAAATTGACCGAAGCACAAATTCAATCTTTAAATCAACCATTCACACTGCAGGAACTACACAAAACGATAAAATCCCTTCCATCGAACAAATCTCCAGGTCCTGATGGATTCAGTGGAGAATATTAGAGAGAATTCATAAAATACCTATCCCCATTTTTACTCCAAGTTTGTGACTCTGCCGCTGCCTCTGCCTCTTTTCCTCCCGAAATGTTGGAAGCTCTTGTTGTCACGTTGCCGAAGCCGGGGAAGGATCCTAACTCACCGACAAACTTTAGACCGATTTCACTTTTAAACATCGATCTAAAGATATACGCTAAGCTTATAGCAATGCGTCTAATAGCCATACTACCTAAACTCATACATCCTGATCAAACAGGATTCACCCAAAACAGACAAACGGCCGATGCTACCCGTAGAATAGTGAATATAATCCACATGGCAGAACTACAGAAAAGGCCTTCTCTGCTTCTTACGTTGGATGCAGAGAAGGCCTTCGATCACATACATTGGCAATATTTGGCCGAAGTTTTAAGATCATTTGGGTTCGATGGAAGGATATTCACGGCTATACTAGCTTTGTATTCTAAACCATCAGCTAGAGTATACATGTCTGGTGTCCTGTCTATGCCCTTCACCATATCAAACGGCACCAGGCAGGGGTGCCCACTGTCCCCTTTAATCTTCTGATGGAACCCCTGGCCATGTTCATTAAAAACCACCCTCTTATTAAAGGCTTCCCAACTAATGGAGGAGATCACACTATCAGTTTATTTGCTGACAATATAATTCTGATATTAACTGAAGTGGGTCCTTCCCTGGCAGCGGCATACGAAACCTTGACTATGTTTAATAGTATATCTTATTATAAGATTAATGAAAGCAAATCCCATATACTAGGTCTAGGAATAGACAAACACACAGAAAAACAGTCTTAAGGCTCAATACCCTTTTTCATGGAATACAGAAGGAATACAGTACCTTGGCATCACTCTGACTGCAAGGACTGAACAATTGTTTGAAGCAAACTACACCTCTTTTTTGAACCAACTCCCCACCAAGTTAAACGCCATCTCCAAAACTGAATTGACTTGGTCGGGAAGGTTGGCAGCATTCAAAATGAATATACTACCACAATTTCTCTATTTGTTTCGCACCCTCCCCATCCCAGCCCCAAACTCTTTTTTCTGCAGGGCACAATCACTAGTCAAATATCTAGGAAATATCAAGGAAAAAAAAGCTAGATGTGCCTTTCAGAAATTGATCAAAGCTAGAAGTGTGGGAGGAGTCGGCCATGTCCTTATAAAAGACTATTATCAAGCAGCCATCCTAGCACAGATTCGCCAATGGTTCTCACAAAATCACATACCCAGATGGTATGAATTAGAAAACCAACAAAGTCCAAACAGAAAAATATCAGACCTACTCATGGCAAGTTCCTTTATGACACAAACAATCAGAGACATCTCACCCACCATTATAGAAGCACTGGGTGCCTGGAAAACTCTTTTAAATACCCCATTACATGATACCCCCTATAAATCATTACCTTTACCCATATCATCCCTGCAGCTCTTAATACCCAATTTAAATGTCAAACATTGGGGGTCTAAAGGCATTAACGTCACAGATCTCCAAATCGGTCCATCTATTAAAACTTTTAGATCACTCCAAATAGAGTATAATTTAAATGATCATGATCTATGCACATACCTCCAGATCTCACACTTACTAGCAAAAATCCCTACAACATCAATTATACTACCTTGGAAAATAGCTCTATATCTATTGAATCCCACCACTGCAATCAAAGGCATCTCACTATTTTACAACACTCTGAATCACAAATCAATCTTTGTTAAATCAGCTTCCATGAAAACATGGGAGATGGACATGTCAACCACATATTCAACTGAACAGTGGAATAAGGCACTGACATCCACCTATAAGTCCACCAAAAGTGCTAACCTATGGAAACTATATCAAAAAATTACTGAGATGGTACTTAACACCCACGAGAATAGCAAGGTTTGACCCACAAACGTCACCACTATGCTGGAGACAATGTGGTCATAGAGGTTCACTAATCCACATATTCTGGAAATGTCCAATACTACAGCCCATATGGTCATCCACTTTTAACATAATAGATCAAATCACAGGGACAAAAATCACTAGGAAACCAGAATTAGCCATTTTATCCCTGGGAATTGAACTGATCTCTCCCCGATTAAGGAAAATAGTAACACATATACTATTAGCTATGAGATTGGAAATCACTAGACATTGGAAACAAATAGCTGTGCCAACTTTTACTGAAATAATAAGAACCACTAATCTACACGTATCGTACGAAATAATGTTTGCTACATCCCAAAATAATACTCAGTCTTTGCACACATTCTGGAAGCCATGGTTAGATTGGTATAAACTAAATAAAGTTTAAAACAAACTACCTACTCAAAATGGTAACCTATGTTCCTCTTTGTTAAACATATCCCAATGTTGATTACATATCCCAAAGTTGATTACTAGTTCAAAGTTATGTGAATAAAACACGAGAATCTCTTTAAGACAGAATTTACTGAATATAAACCACAATACCCAGGATGGAGGAGCGAGGGGCACTGGCCTCGTGGGCGTGCAAAGCGTCTGTCTGTCCTTCTCTAGCACCGCAGTTTGTCCCCAGATGGGGCGGTGAGGGAGGAGGGGAGATGGGGCGCGTGCCGCGAGGTGTGGAGCACCACAATGGTATTAGTGGAAACCATGGCCGCGTTTCAGGTTGCGACTATGGGGCCCACACTTAGTTATAAAATTTTTTATTATTTTTTTTTCTCTTCTCTTCATGGTAGAATAATATACATGTTACAAGTATAGCTACCCCAAATGGTTACATTTTAATCTACATATGATCTGTCTATTCAAGATGCATAGACTGATCAAAATCCCAAAACTATACCTCTCACACGTGTACAGATAGAGATAGCGGCGCTAATATAAATTGTGTAAAATAATGGGTCAGAGCAGTATAATGCCTACGACCCTCTACTTATGCATAAAAATAATAATAATAGTGTCATGAAAAATATTAATTTTATCATGAAAAGAAATTTCCTTAACACCCAGTGAAAAGTGTCACTATAAATAATAAATTACAAGAAATGAATGATCAAGTTCAACAGTTGTTTTTCAATCTTCTTGTGAAAAATCTTCTTCTACTCTTCCACCACACCACCGTGATAGTGACACCACTCCCTCTGAAGAGCGCACTCACCAGATTGTATAGCCTCCCACTCTTGTGTTTGGCAAAACAGCAATTGAACCACACCTGGGTTGCATGTGATGAACCGTGACTCCAATCAAGCCAGCTCCATATGTGAAAAAATGAATAAAGTGCTCCACATAGCGTGATACCATTTTGACAGATTTATTAAAATCACTTCAAACACACTTCAATGGTTACACTCACTTTTAAACTGAAACATAAAAGGCCTTTAAAAAGAAATCCACAGCAAGCACAGCAAGCAACAGGATCAGTGATCCAATGGTGCACCACGGTCACAGCGGACCTGAAGTGTAAACTGGTGTATCTCTCACCCAACCTTCTAAGGCCCAGCCATCCGATCGGTGTAGTCCTCCTCAGACAGCAGCATCTAATGTCAGTGCGATGGAATGCCGTGTAACCATGCCCAAGACATGTTTCGTCGAATAGACTTTTTCAAATGGGATTGGCTACACGGATGGTTCATCAATCCTTATATACTATCCATGATTAGTCATGTGATCACCATCAGTCATGTGATCACCATCAGTCATGTGACCTCCTGCTCTGCACATGCTCACACTTCATGTCCCCCTGACCGTGAAGCACAGGTACAAAGACTGAATGCATTAGTAGATCCCAAACATTTTTACGGTGTGTAGTTAGAATGCTGCGTCCAGCATTACCATATATGACATATGACATATCCTAACTTATAATCCACCACTAGTTACAGTGCTAATGTGGAAAAGTAACCAATAAAAATGAATATTAATAAATTAAAATGAACATTTCAACAGGAGATTATGAATTTGTCTGGTTTAAAATACAAGCTATATAAATTAGTCATGATACTATCATACAGCTGCATAGAGCAAACAATGACTGAAACACAATCAGTCACTGTACACTGTGGATGTACACATATTTTGTATTCATTTACACATCTTTTATGCAGCTTTGCACTTTTCTTTGGCGCAGTGGAGTAAGAGAGATTCAGGGGCGGTTTATTTGTATCTCTTGCTACAAACCATATTCAAGATGCATAACTTTGTTCACCTTATTTCCCTATTTCTTATTTATTTTCTTTTATGCTTTGTATTGTTTCAAGAAAATATCAATAAAAAAATTTATTGAAATGAAATTTAAAAAAAAAGAAATTATAAGTCCCAAGAACTGAATCGCCTCTTTTTCAAATTCACACTTCTCAGCCTTTGCGTACAATCCATGATCTCTTAATTCCCCGAGAACCTTTTTAATGTGTTTACGGTGTGCTGTGATGGTAGTGGAGAAGATGAGGATATTGTCTAGATATATGATCAGGAAAAGGTCAAGGAAGTCTCTGAAAATATCATTGTTGAAATGCTGAAATGTTGCTGGAGCATTGCACAACCCAAAGGGCATAACTAGGTATTCGTAATGTCCGAATCTAGTGCAGAAGGCCGTCTTCCATTCATCCCCTTTGCGGATCTGCACTAGATTATAGGCGCTATGTAAATCAAGCTTCGTAAATATAGTAGAGGTTCTGAAGCATTGAAATAGTTCCGGAACCAGGGGTAAAGGATATCTGTTTTTGACAGTAATTTTAATTCCCTTTTATTTAATGATCCTTTTTTCTACAAAGAAGATTCCAGAGCCCGCGGGGGACATGGAAGGTCAGATGAAGCCCTTCTCCAAGTTGTCATCAATGTACTGACGTAATGCTTTAAGCTCTACTTCGAAAAGAGGGAAGATGAGCCAGAAAGATATTTCAAAGCCTGATAAAAGTTTCAATTGGGCAGTCGTATGGGCAGTGAGGTGGCAGGATGTCTGCTTTCTGTTTATCAAAGACCTCCAGGAATTCATGATATGCTGCAGGTATGAGTTGTGACACAGGAGAGTCAATATGTACGCCCAGAAGGGGTGCAGGTCTCATAGAAATGGGGTGAAGGCAGGATTGCTGGAAGTAGGTCGATGGAAAAGTAATTTTACCTGATGCCCAATTTATCTGTGGGTTGTGGGCTTGTAACCAGGGGATGCTCAGGATAATGGGAAACAAAGGAGATGGAATAATGTCCAGATGTAAATATCCCTGATGATACAGCCAGCAGTGGGCGAGTTTTGTGCATTATAGGCCCAGACCTGAGATGGGATCCATCTGGATGGCTAACTGGTGTGTCTTTGCTTGCAAAGGGATTTGGTGATGTAGGGCAAAGTCTTTATCCATGAAGCAGCTGCAAGCTCCGGAATCAACTATAGCTGGTACTTGGATGTTCCCCTCGGGGAACTGAAGTGGCAGGAACAAGGTGACATGAGCAGATCCCTTTCCCACAGAACAGTTGGCAAGGTACATAGAAGGGATAGTCTTGGTCCTTATGGGCCTCACGGGGCAGTTTTGAAGATAATGCCCCGCTACCCCACAATAAAGAGACACAAGTTATTCCGGCGTCTTCACAGCTTTTCTTCACTAGTAAGTGGAGAACGCAAAAGTCCTAGTTGTAGGGGCTTTGCCCGAGGACTCATGGGCATAGTGGTTCCGCCAGCTCTCTCTGTTCTCCTTTCTCTGAATCTACAATCAAGTTGAATGGCAATGCAAATTAGGTTATTGAAGGAACTGGGGATCCCCACTCGAGCAAGTACGTCTTTGAGCCCTTCAGACAGGCCAAGGCGGAAATTATGCCGTAGGGCGGCATCATTCCAACCTGTATCAGAGGCCCACAGATGGAATTCGACAACATAGTCCTCCGCAGGTCGGGGACCTTGCCGTAGTGTAGACTCTGCAGTAGCTGAACATTGGGGGTCATCGTAAAGCGGAGCCATCACTTCAAAGCATGAAGAGAGAGAGTCCAAGATGGTACTGTTCTGTTCCATGAGCTGATGGGCCTAAGATTGTGATTCTCCAAGAAGCATGGATATGGCAAAACCCACTTTGGTGGTTTCAAGTGAGAAAGTTCTTGGTTGCAGGGCAAAGTAAAGTTCTTAAATGCCCAGAAGGCTTGACAGGAACCCGATGGCCATAGATCACCGGACAGGTACTGGAAACTGGAACACCGTGTTGCTGGATCAGCAGGCAGAAGCGTTGCCGGAGCATAAGCCAGGGGGTCATCAATAGCCGAGCAGAGCAGGTACAGGAAAATGAGTCCGAGGTGGAGACAGGATACAGGCTGGGTTCGGTACACAATCGGGCAGTGAGGTACAGGTGCATGAGACAGGAGCAGAGTCAAACACACGCCAAGGTCACAGGTAGGCAGATGGAAGTCCAAAAGGAAGGTACAGGAGAAGCTGGGTCAACACACAGATAAATGGAACGGATCAAAGCACAGGTTAACAGGAACAAGCTAAAAGACCACTCAGCAATGTGTGTGTGTCATTGCTTGGTTTAAATAGGCTGACTGGCGCCAGTGCATGCACGTGTGTGCGTGCTTGCCAGCTCGCTCACGCATGCGCCAATACATGCTTCTCCTTGTGCATACCCTGGTATGCCCGCCCCTGCCCCAATGCGAGCTTGCCACCTGGGTTTTTCTTACAGGAATCGACGTTCCCATTGTATCCAACAGCATTTGTTTGACAAATATCTACTCAAGCCAAAACCTGACAATAATCTGATTTCTATGACCAACTACTATTGTAATATTGTCCCATGTAATGTTATGTCTGATTAATATAAAAAAAAACATTATTTAACAAACGCAACGCATTCCGTCCTTGTTTTTTTTTCCTTTCAGACTGCATACAGAAAATCACTTCATTACTAAGAAAGCACATTCTAAACATTAATTTTCCTTGAAAGTAACCCCTCCCATATTTATTTCATTGAGAAGGTGTTTCAGTCTTTGGCTAAAAATTCATTAGAAAGTCCATTCTAAAGTTCTTTAGAAACAAATCCTGGCTTGTAATACATCAAAGGCCTTGCTCTCCACAACTCTTGCGGTCCTCTGTCATTTTGTCCATCATGTAACCACTTTTCTCTGGTCTTCCTATGGATCAAGTTGGAGACAGCCTGTGGAGTGGAAAACAAAGTGGATTATCTGTTTCTTCTAATAATACATAAAACAGTAGATCCCGGGCCTTCAGCTACAATCTCTCCTATAAATGGCTTCTTGCCTGGATATCTGACCAACACTTTGCCACCTGCCTGTATCCAGTTCTGACCCTCCCAAAGAACATCAATAGGGAGGAGAGGAAATATACTGATATTTCCCAGAAGATCACTGCTGTTTATTTTGGAAGGTTTGATGTTATGTAGCCTCACTTTCCACTCTTGCTGAGAAGTATCCACTAACCAGTCAGAGGCCCAGTCACTGTCTTGAAGCTCATCTGCCAATGCAATTATAACTTCAAACCTTCCTGACAGATTCCCTTTCATTCCTAGATAGGCTTCAGCTTCAGATACGTCATTCTTGGTTTCTACATGGGAAGCAGTAACATGGTATCTGTAAAAGCCTGTTCTTTCAGGAACCTTACATAAATACTGAACTCTGCACCTCAGCTGTGGAATCTGTGCCCCAGCCCCTACCAGCCTCTCATATGGTGTGCTTTTGGCTATTGGCCTAGAATTTAACAACATGACTGACTGCGTGAGGACCCGATCCCACCCCCTTAGTATATGTGTGGGTGTAAGTTTGCATATATGGTCCTTCAGTAGCCTCTTTCAATCAAACTAACTGCCTGTGGATGGTATTGGATGTGGCACAACCAGTAAACTTCAGAATCTTTGGCCCGCTGCTTACCTGATAAAAAGACCCTCTCTTACCTGTTTACTGTAGCTATAGAGACACTAGCCCATTCAAACTGTCAATTGAATACAACCAGGCCCGGATTGGCCATAGGGCAAACCGGGCACTTGCCCGGTGGGCCGCGGCTGCTAGGGCCGCCAGGCCGCAAGTCCTTGCATGGTCCAAGGCTTGAGCTTGTGCCGCTCATCCAGCCTCTCCGCGGCCGCCCGGCTGCCAGTTAAGCTCAGCCATCGGCGCTGGGGGGAGGAGCTAAATGAGACGCCTTCGGCCTCACCACGGCTGCACGGCCGCACGTCAGGTCAGCCGTCGGTGCCGGGGGGGAGGAGCCGGAGCAGACACCTTGGAGCCGGTGTTGTTATGTCGAGAGGTGCCAGAACAGAAAACGTGAGTTCAGCCTCCCCTGTGAACTGGATAGGAGGATCAGTGGGGGCGGCGCGGCTGCATAAAGAACAATTATTTTCTCCATCTTCCTCCTGCAGTCTCGGAATGCCTGTGAGAGGTAGAGGAGAAGTAGGCATTCCGAGACTGCAGGAGGAAGATGGAGAAAATAATTGTTCTATATGCAGCCGCGCCGCCCCCACCGATCCTCCTATCCTGCTTCTCTCTGCTTCTCCCGCAGGGCTCTCCTCCACCCATACTCTCTGCCAACCCCGTGCTCTCCACATCACCCCCGTGCTCTCCACATCACCCCCGTGCTCTCTGCCACCCCCCATACTTCCCCCTCCCCCCATGCTCTCTGCCACCCCCCATACTCTCCCCTCCCCCCATGCTCTCCGCCACCCCCCATGCTCTCTGCCACTCCCCATGCTCTCTGCCACCCCCCCATACTCTCCACCTCCCCCCCATGCACTCCACCTCCCCCCCATGCTCTCTGCCACCCCCCCATGCTCTCCACCTTCCCCCATGCTGTCTGTCACCCCCATACTCTCCACCTCCCCCATACGCTCCACCTCCCCCCCATGCTCTCTGCCACCTCCCCCCACGCTCTCTGACACCCCCCCATACTCTCCGCCTCCCCCCCATACTCTCCGCCTCCCCCCATACTCTCCGCCTCCCCCCCATACTCTCCGCCTCCCCCCCATACTCTCCGCCTCCCCCCCATACTCTCCGCCTCCCCCCCATGCACTCCACCTCCCTCCATGCTCTCTGCCACCCCCCATACTCTCCGCCTTCCCCCATGCTGTCTGTCACTCCCATACTCTCTACCTCCCCCCAAACGCTCCACCTCCCCCCCATGCTCTCTGGCACCCCCTCATGCTCTCCACTTCCCCCCACGCTCTCCACCTCCCCCCATGCTCTCTGCCATCCCCCATACTCTCCACCTCCCCCCCATACTCTCCACCTTCCCTCATGCTCTCTGTCACCCCCCCACATGCTCTCTGCCACCCCCTCATGCTCTCTGCCACCCCCCCATGCTCTCTGCCACCCCCCCATGCTCTCTGCCACCCCCCCATACTCTCCGCCTTCCCCCATGCTGTCTGTCACCCCCATACTCTCTACCTCCCCCCATACGCTCCACCTCCCCCCCATGCTCTCTGCCATCCCCCATGCTCTCTGCCATCCCCCATGCTCTCTGCCACCCCCCATGCTCTCTGCCACCCCCCATGCTCTCCGTCACCCCCCATGCTCTCCGTCACCCCCCCATGCTCTCCGCCACCCCCCCATGCTCTCCGCCACCCCCCCATGCTCTCCGCCACCCCCTCATGCTCTCCGCCACCCCCTCATGCTCTCTGCCACCCCCTCATGCTCTCTGCCACCCCCTCATGCTCTCTGCCTTCCCCCATGCTGTCTGTCACCCCCATACTCTCTACCTCCCCCCATACGCTCCACCTCCCCCCATACGCTCCACCTCCCCCCCATACTCTCCACCTTCCCCCATGCTGTCTGTCACCCCCATACTCTCCACCTCCCCCATACGCTCCACCTCCCCCCCATTGCTCTCTGGCACCCCCCATACTCTCCACCTCCCCCCATACTCCCCACCACCCCCCATACGCTCCACCTCCCCCCCATGCTCTCTGCCACCTCCCCCACGCTCTCCACCTCCCCAATGCTCTCTGACACCCCCCATACTCTCCACCTCCCCCCCATGCTCTCTGGCACCCCCATACTCTCCACCTCCCCCATACGCTCCACCTCCCCCCCATTGCTCTCTGGCACCCCCCATACTCTCCACCTCCCCCCATACTCCCCACCACCCCCCATACGCTCCACCTCCCCCCCATGCTCTCTGCCACCTCCCCCCACGCTCTCCACCTCCCCAATGCTCTCTGACACCCCCCATACTCTCCACCTCCCCCCCATGCTCTCTGGCACCCCCATACTCTCCACCTCCCCCCCATGCTCTCCACCTCCCCCCACGCTCTCCACCTCCCCAATGCTCTCTGCCACCCCCCTGTGCTCTCTGACACCCCCCCATACTCTCCACCTCCCCCCCATGCTCTCCACCTCCCCCCCATGCTGTCTGTCACCCCCATACTCTCCACCTCCCCCATACGCTCCACCTCCCCCCATACTCCCCACCTCCCCCCATACGCTCCACCTCCCCCCATGCTCTCTGCCACCTCCCCCACGCTCTCCACCTCCCCAATGCTCTCTGACAACCCCCATACTCTCCATCTCCCCCCCCATACTCTCCACCTCCCCCCCATACTCTCCACCTCCCCCCCATGCTCTCTGGCACCCCCCATACGCTCCACCTCCCCCCATACGCTCCACCTCCCCCCATACGCTCCACCTCCCCCCATACGCCCCACCTCCCCCCATACGCCCCACCTCCCCCCCTCCCCCCCCCATACTCTCCACCTCCCCCCCATACTCTCCGCCTCCCCCCCCATACTCTCCGCCCCCCCATACTCTCCGCCACCGCCCAATGCTCTCTGCCACCCCCCATACTCTCCACCTCCCCCATGCTCTCTGCCACCCCCCTGTGCTCTCTGCCACCCCCCCATACTCTCCACCTCCCCCCCATACTCTCCACCTCCCCCCCCATGCTGTCTGTCACCCCCATACTCCCCACCTCCCCCATACGCTCCACCTCCCCCCATGCTCTCTGCCACCTCCCCCCACGCTCTCCACCTCCCCAATGCTCTCTGACACCCCCCATACTCTCCACCTCCCCCCACCCCCCCCATACTCTCCACCTCCCCCCCCATACTCTCCGCCTCCCCCCCATACTCTCCGCCTCCCCCCATACTCTCCGCCTCCCCCCCATACTCTCCGCCTCCCCCCCATACTCTCCACCTCCCCCATGCTCTCTGCCACCCCCATACTCTCCACCCCCCCATACTCTCCACCTCCCCCCATGCTCTCCACCTCCCCCCATGCTCTCTGCCACCCCCCATGCTCTCTGCCACCCCCCATGCTGTCTGTCACTCCCATACTCTCTACCTCCCCCCATACGCTCCACCTCCCCCCATGCTCTCTGCCACCCCCTCATGCTCTCCACATCACCCCCGTGCTCTCCACATCACCCCCTCATGCTCTCCACATCACCCCCGTGCTCTCTGCCACCCCCCATACTTCCCCCTCCCCCCATGCTCTCTGCCACCCCCCATACTCTCCACCCCCCCATACTCTCCACCTCCCCCCATGCTCTCCGCCACCCCCCATGCTCTCCGCCACCCCCCATGCTCTCTGACACCCCCATGCTCTCTGACACCCCCCCACACTCTCCCGCCTCCCCCCCACACTCTCCGCCTCCCCCCCACACTCTCCGCCTCCCCCCCACACTCTCCGCCTCCCCCCACACTCTCCGCCTCCCCCCCACACTCTCCGCCTCCCCCCCACACTCTCCGCCTCCCCCCCACACTCTCCGCCTCCCCCCCATACTCTCCGCCTCCCCCCCATACTCTCCGCCTCCCCCCATACTCTCCACCCCCCCATACTCTCCACCTCCCCCAATGCTCTCTGCCACCCCCATGCTCTCTGCCCCCCCCATACTCTCTGCCCCCCCATACTCTCCACCTCCCCCCCATACTCTCCACCTCCCCCCATACGCTCCACCTCCCCCCACGCTCTCCACCTCCCCAATGCTCTCTGCCACCCCCCTGTGCTCTCTGACACCCCCCCCATACTCTCCACCTCCCCCCCATGCTCTCCACCTCCCCCCCATGCTCTCCACCTCCCCCCCATGCTCTCCACCTCCCCCCATGCTGTCTGTCACCCCCATACTCCCCACCTCCCCCCATACGCTCCACCTCCCCCCCATGCTCTCTGCCACCCCCTCATGCTCTCCACCTCCCCCCACGCTCTCCACCTCCCCCCATGCTCTCTGCCACCTCCCCCCATGCTCTCTGCCACCCCCTCATACTCTCCACCTCCCCCCATGCTCTCCGCCACCCCCCATGTTCTCCACCTCCCCCCATGCTCTCCACCTCCCCCCCATACTCTCCACCTTCCCTCATGCTCTCTGCCACCCCCTCATACTCTCCAACTCCCCGCCACCCCCCATGTTCTCCACCTCCCCCCATGCTCTCCACCTCCCCCCCATACTCTCCACCTTCCCTCATGCTCTCTGCCACCCCCTCATGCTCTCTGCCACCCCCTCATGCTCTCTGCCACCCCCTCATGCTCTCTGCCACCCCCTCATGCTCTCTGCCACCCCCCATACTCTCTGCCACCCCCCCATACTCTCCGCCTCCCCCCCATGCTCTCTGGCACCCCCCATACTCTCACCTCCCTTCCCCCATGCTGTCTGTCACCCCCATACTCTCCACCTCCCCCATACGCTCCACCTCCCCCCCATGCTCTCTGCCATCCCCCATGCTCTCCGCCACCCCCCATACTCTCCGCCACCCCCCATACTCTCCGCCACCCCCCATACTCTCCGCCACCCCCATACTCTCCGCCACCCCCCATACTCTCCGCCACCCCCCATACTCTCTCCGCCACCCCCATACTCTCTCCGCCACCCCCATACTCTCTCCGCCACCCCCCCATGTTCTCCACCTCCCCCCATGCTCTCCACCTCCCCCCATGCTCTCCACCTCCCCCCCATGCTCTCTGTCACCCCCCCACATGCTCTCTGCCACCCCCCCTCATGCTCTCTGCCACCCCCCCTCATGCTCTCTGCCACCCCCCCATGCTCTCTGCCACCCCCCATACTCTCCACCTCCCCCCATACGCTCCACCTCCCCCCCATGCTCTCTGCCACCCCCTCATGCTCTCCACCTCCCCCCACGCTCTCCACCTCCCCCCACGCTCTCCACCTCCCCCCATGCTCTCTGCCACCTCCCCCCATGCTCTCTGCCACCCCCTCATACTCTCCAACTCCCCCCATGCTCTCCGCCACCCCCCATGTTCTCCACCTCCCCCCATGCTCTCCACCTCCCCCCCATGCTCTCTGTCACCCCCACATGCTCTCTGCCACCCCCCCTCATGCTCTCTGCCACCCCCCCTCATGCTCTCTGCCACCCCCTCATGCTCTCTGCCACCCCCTCATGCTCTCTGCCACCCCCTCATGCTCTCTGCCACCCCCCATACTCTCTGCCACCTCCCCCCATGCTCTCTGCCACCCCCTCATACTCTCCAACTCCCCCCATGTTCTCCACCTCCCCCCATGCTCTCCACCACCCCCCCATACTCTCCACCCCCCCATGCTCTCTGCCACCCCCCCATGCTCTCTGGCACCCCCCCATGCTCTCCACCTCCCCCCATACGCTCCACCTCCCCCCATGCTCTCCGCCATCCCCCATGCTCTCCGCCACCCCCCATGCTCTCCGCCACCCCCCATGCTCTCCGCCACCCCCCATGCTCTCCGCCACCCCCCATACTCTCCGCCACCCCCCATACTCTCCGCCACCCCCCATACTCTCCGCCACCCCCCATACTCTCCGCCACCCCCCATACTCTCTCCGCCACCCCCCCATGTTCTCCACCTCCCCCCATGCTCTCCACCTCCCCCCCATGCTCTCTGTCACCCCCCCTCATGCTCTCTGCCACCCCCCCTCATGCTCTCTGCCACCCCCTCATGCTCTCTGCCACCCCCTCATGCTCTCTGCCACCCCCTCATGCTCTCTGCCACCCCCCCATGCTCTCTGGCACCCCCCATACTCTCCACCTCCCCCCATACGCTCCACCTCCCCCCCATGCTCTCTGCCACCCCCTCATGCTCTCCACCTCCCCCCACGCTCTCCACCTCCCCCCACGCTCTCCACCTCCCCCCACGCTCTCCACCTCCCCCCACGCTCTCTGCCACCTCCCCCCATGCTCTCTGCCACCTCCCCCCATGCTCTCTGCCACCCCCTCATACTCTCCAACTCCCCCCATGCTCTCCGCCACCCCCCATGTTCTCCACCTCCCCCCATGCTCTCCACCACCCCCCCATACTCTCCACCCCCCCATGCTCTCTGCCACCCCCCCATGCACTCCACCTCCCCCCCATGCACTCCACCTCCCCCCATGCTCTCTGCCACCCCCCATACTCTCCGCCTTCCCCCATGCTGTCTGTCACTCCCATACTCTCTACCTCCCCCCATACGCTCCACCTCCCCCCATGCTCTCTGGCACCCCCCATACGCTCCACCTCCCCCCCATGCTCTCTGCCACCCCCTCATGCTCTCCACCTCCCCCCACGCTCTCCACCTCCCCAATGCTCTCTGCCACCCCCCTGTGCTCTCTGACACCCCCCCATACTCTCCACCTCCCCCCCATGCTCTCCACCTCCCCCCCATGCTCTCCACCTACCCCCATGCTGTCTGTCACCCCCATACTCCCCACCTCCCCCCATACGCTCCACCTCCCCCCCATGCTCTCTGCCACCTCCCCCCACGCTCTCCACCTCCCCAATGCTCTCTGACACCCCCCATACTCTCCACCTCCCCCCATACGCTCCACCTCCCCCCCATGCTCTCTGCCACCCCCTCATGCTCTCCACCTCCCCCCACGCTCTCCACCTCCCCCCACGCTCTCCACCTCCCCCCACGCTCTCCACCTCCCCCCACGCTCTCTGCCACCTCCCCCCATGCTCTCTGCCACCCCCTCATACTCTCCAACTCCCCCCATGCTCTCCGCCACCCCCCATGTTCTCCACCTCCCCCCATGCTCTCCACCACCCCCCCATACTCTCCACCCCCCCATGCTCTCTGCCACCCCCCCATGCACTCCACCTCCCCCCCATGCACTCCACCTCCCCCCCATGCACTCTGCCACCCCCCATACTCTCCGCCTTCCCCCATGCTGTCTGTCACTCCCATACTCTCTACCTCCCCCCATACGCTCCACCTCCCCCCATGCTCTCTGGCACCCCCCATACGCTCCACCTCCCCCCCATGCTCTCTGCCACCCCCTCATGCTCTCCACCTCCCCCCACGCTCTCCACCTCCCCAATGCTCTCTGCCACCCCCCTGTGCTCTCTGACACCCCCCCATACTCTCCACCTCCCCCCCATGCTCTCCACCTCCCCCCCATGCTCTCCACCTACCCCCATGCTGTCTGTCACCCCCATACTCCCCACCTCCCCCCATACGCTCCACCTCCCCCCCATGCTCTCTGCCACCTCCCCCCACGCTCTCCACCTCCCCAATGCTCTCTGACACCCCCCATACTCTCCACCTCCCCCCCACACTCTCCACCCCCCCCCCCATACTCTCCACCTCCCCCCCCCATACTCTCCACCTCCCCCCCCCCATACTCTCCACCTCCCCCCCATGCTCTCTGCCACCTCCCCCCACGCTCTCCACCTCCCCAATGCTCTCTGACACCCCCCATACTCTCCACCTCCCCCCCACACTCTCCACCCCCCCCATACTCTCCACCTCCCCCCCCCATACTCTCCACCTCCCCCCCCCCCCATACTCTCCACCTCCCCCCCCCCCCCATACTCTCCACCTCCCCCCCCCCCCCATACTCTCCACCTCCCCCCCCCCCATACTCTCCACCTCCCCCCCCCATACTCTCCACCTCCCCCCCCCCCATACTCTCCACCTCCCCCCCCCCCCCATACTCTCCGCCTCCCCCCCCCCATACTCTCCGCCTCCCCCCCCCCCCCATACTCTCCGCCTCCCCCCATGCTCTCTGCCACCCCCCATACTCTCCACCCCCCCCCCCATACTCTCCACCCCCCCATACTCTCCACCCCCCCATACTCTCCACCCCCCCCCCCATACTCTCCACCCCCCCCCATACTCTCCACCTCCCCCCATGCTCTCTGCCACCCCCATGCTCTCTGCCCCCCCATGCACTCCACCTCCCTCCTTGCACTCCACCTCCCTCCATGCTCTCTGCCACCCCCCATACTCTCCACCTTCCCCCATGCTCTCTGTCACTCCCATACTCTCTACCTCCCCCCATACGCTCCACCTCCCCCCCATGCTCTCTGGCACCCCCCATACTCTCCACCTCCCCCCATACGCTCCACCTCCCCCCCATGCTCTCCGCCACCCCCTCATGCTCTCCGCCACCCCCTCATGCTCTCCGCCACCCCCCATGCTCTCCGCCACCCCCCATGCTCTCCGCCACCCCCCATGCTCTCTGCCACTCCCCCCGTGCTCTCTGCCACTCCCCCCGTGCTCTCTGCCACTCCCCCTGTGCTCTTCACATCACCCCATGCTCTCCGCCGCCCTCCCTGTGCTCTCCACCTCCCCACATGCTCTCCACTGCCCCCCTGTGCTCTCCACCTCCCCCCCATGCTCTCCGCTGACCCCTGTGCTCTCCTCTTCCTCCCTGTGTTCTCTGCCTCTCCCCTGTGCTCTCGCCCCACCCCATGTTCTCAAGGTTCTTCCCTGTGCTCTCCAATCCCCATGCTCTTTCTTGGTCGCACCTCCCCCCCCCCACACCTCTGCTGGGTTCCCCCCTCCCCTCTCTCAGGGGATCTGTCAGGGTGGAGAGTGGGGAAGGGGCTGGTTAACATGTCATGGGCTGCTCAATCCAAAATGCCCGGGCCTATTTTTTGTCCCAGTCCGGGCCTGAATACAACAATGGTATCTATATTCCCATCGTATCCAACAGTATTTGTTTGAGAAATATCTACTCAAGCCAAAACCTAACAGTAATCTGATTTCTATGACCAACTACTATTGTAATATTGTCCCATGTAATGTTATGTCTGATTAATATAAAAAAAATAATATTTTAACAAACACAACACACACTTGCAGACTGCCATCAAGTCTTCCCACCCTGGCTCTGTGGGTCTGACCGCTGTTGCAGTCTTTGCTGAAGTCTCCCCAAAATATTTTTCAAAACTCCCACGGCACATCTGCAAATCTCTCATGACACACTAGTGTGAAATAAAAACACAGCACACAGTTTGAGACACTGCACTAGAAGAAGCATATAATAGAATGTGCAACAATTACTGCTGGCCATGTGAACTTACTTTTGCCATAGTGACAGATTCCTAAACTATCTGAATTTGCTGCACATGTTGGTTATTTTACTGACACTGGTGCCTGAATTAGGTGCAGGTAGTTATTAAAGCAGAACTAAAGATCCGCTGTAAAAAACAGCAAGCAGTCAGGCTTTAATTGCAGAAGAGACATGTAATGCCCCTACCTGCCTGACTCAACAGTCCTTTTTAGTCCTACTTTTTTTTGTGTGTGTGTCAGCAACAACCTCTGTTGCTGTGTTGCTGCTGTTCTCCCCCTTTTTTTTTGGTTTGTCTTTTTATGCTTTAAAAAAATGATTTTATTTTAATTGTAATGTTTTAGGGTTACTGTGTGTTTTAGTCACTTTTGTCCTTCAGCTCTATTTTATTTGTGTCTAAATTATGTTAGAGTCTTTTTTTAATTTTAAGTGCACTCAAGCACCACATCCTTCACATACGATTCTGGCCATAGCTGCTAATAAAAACATGTAATACACCAACATTAACAGCATCAAATCAGTGAGGTCCCAAAGGGAGAGAGGCAAAAGTGGTTACCATGCAGCTATCAAGGGGCAAGCAGCTTCTGTATCCACCGCCCAAGGTGATGGTCAGGGTGCAGCATCTAGAGCAGGGGTCTCGAACTGGAGGCCCTCCAGCTGTTGTGAAACTACAAGTCCCATGAGACATTGCAAGGCTGACAGTTACAAGCATGACTCCCGCAGGCAGAGGCATGATGGGACTTGTAGTTTTGCAACAGCTGGAGGGCCACCAGTTTGAGACCCCTGATCTAGAGGCAGGATGACACGTATGACTTTTTTTTCTGGCAGTGGGTATACTATACACCCAGAGGAGGTGAAGGAGTGGCCAACCAAGTCTCCATCATTCTTCTTTGTCTCCCAGGCAAAGACTAAGGCCGGCCTTACATGGTTCGAATTTCAGCCGGCTCCTGCTATTAAAGTGTTACTAAACCCGGTCTGCATATGCAGTAAAGCATGCTTGTTATACTCACTGTGGAACCTAAGGGACTAATCCTCTGCATTGTGTAAAAAGGCTGTTTGACCCCGTCTTCTTGATCCTCCCCTTTTTCCACTGTCCCCAATCTGCTGATAGAAGAGAGCCTTGGGGGCAAGCTGCACATCCTCAGTTTGGTGTGTATTGCTAGAGAGTTTTTTTTTTTCTTGGGCGAGTGCATGTGATCAGCACTGGACCAAACAGCATAGGACCAACACTGCCCAGACAGAGGGTCAGGAGTCTTGCAGCCTCATAGGACAAGCAGGGGAGAATGAAAACTCCTCCTACAAGCTTTAACCAGACACTGATAGAAGTCAAAATGACTGCTCTAACTGTTGATGAGAAAAGGTATTTAGCAGTTTATATTTACTAAAATAATTGCATTTTCATGTTCTGTATACTGTGGGTGACCAGATATAGTGAATGCAGGGTCCTAGGTTTAGTAACACTGCAATGGGCAGATTGAATGTACCAAGTTGATTGATCTATCAACTTGGGTACAACCAGCCTGCCCGATTCTCCTGCAATTATCGCTAGCGGCTGCTATAGCCACTAGCGATAATCACTGTCTCCCCCCGCCAGCAAAAGACAATGGCCTGGCAGGAAGGACTCCCCCATCAACACAGACAGTGAGAATTTATTTCTTTTAACCCAGGGCTGCAGGAAAGAAATTCACTCAGTGTATGGCTGGCCTAACTAGAAGTCATCAGGAGCTGCTAAAGTTCCCTTTTGCTCACCACAGCTACTTTTGCTGTTGCTCTACCAACTGACATGAAAGAGTCTGATGAGTTATTTAAGCACAGTATCAGTCACTTGCTGCATGAGGATGCTCAAAAGTAAACAGCATCTGAGGTTGAGGAGGAGCAGAATGGGAGAACAGAGGGAAGTGAAAACAGGCCGGGAGAATCAGTTGGGACAGATGTTCCTGCAGCTGTAGCCTAGTGCCAAGTTGGCTCCAGTAATGAGAAAGGTGGTTGGTGATGAGATCTCCGACCATACCTGGGTGGCAGATATAGCAGAGGAGGAAAGTGAGGGAGAGGTACAACATCAGTGAGACAGTATACCATCCAGGGGCAGGTCACAGAGGATTGGAGGAAGCAGCCTCTCCTTTTATCACTGAAGGCCTGAAATATACCCAACCTATGGGTATGCCCACAGGTGTCACCCCTCTGGCGGGTGTCACCTGGTGTGGCCCGCACCCCCAGCCCCCCCCCCCCCCCCCGGCAATGCCTGTGATAGGGTAGACCCCATGTCAGAACACAACAGCTCAGCGGGGGAGATCGCTGAATTAACCTGAGCTGTCAGGTTTTTTCGTGCAACCTGCTGGATCACACGTAAAAAACTGTAGTGTGTACTCAGCTTAAAAGAGAAGTATGTTTTTTTTTATTATTAAAGATTAATACTTACCTAGGTGGATGCAGCATCAGACCGACGCTGCATCTGTCCCCCCGCCGTCTCTGCACTGAGAATCAAGCCACTGAACATCGCCGATGGCTTGGTTTTCACAAATCCCAGAGAGGAGAGCTGCTGATTGTCAGTCAGGCTCGATTCACACAGGGGCAACATGACTTCAACGCGACTTTGCACGGCGACTTCAACGCGGCTTCAGCGTGACTTTAGCAAATTACAACGCGACTTCAAGTCGCCTCCAGGACAGGCGACTTCGGCTGTGGCCAATCACAGGACAATCAGCTCTCTGGGAGGGAGGGGTTTGCCTGGGCAAACAAAATTTTTTCCCTGCAAAGTCGCTTGACTTTAGAGAGAGATCCGACTTGGAGGCGACTTCCATTGATTTCTATGGTACAGGTCGCCTACCAAGTCGGATCCAAGTAGTACAGGGAGTACGCTCTGAAGTCGGAGCGACTTCAGTAGTGTCTATTAAGACGCTCCCATTCACTGTCTTGTGAATCTCTTTCTGGGGCGACTTGGGGCGACTTGAGGGGCGACAAGTCGGATCCCAAGTCGCCCCAGTGTGAACCGACCCTCAGCGTCTCTCCTCTCTGCTTCTCGGCGCTCATTGGATCGCTGAGCTGTGGAGGGGTGGGGAGCGGCCATCTTAGTGTCTCAGCAGCTCACTGATACTGCCATCAATCAAAGCAGCTGGGGGATCCAGACTTGGGAAGTCGGGATGACGCGCTGCCTCAACCGATGGCAGTGATGTCAGCGGAGAGTGGACTTCAGATCGCTCTCCACTGAAAACGGGTCACAGGAGTGCAAACCTAATTGCACTCTTGTGACCCAGAGGAGAAGCCCAGCCTAAAAAAGCTCAGGCTGGACTTCTCCTTTAGGTCTCTGCTCCTCCAGTTATCAGGCAGCAATTTTGTACCAGGTGACAAGGTAGGAGGTTACATAACAGGGCTTATCTGTCAAAGATTTGTGAACACAGCAAGAATTGCAAAGGTACCAGAATTTACATGACCGTGTCATCCCAAAACCAACATTTATGATTGTGTTATCTCTAAACCAGTCTGGGAAGTTGATGCTGATCTTTGATTATGCTTGAACAAAGATAGTGCCATTCTTCTGGAGGAAAAAAAAAGCAAATGGAGATAACAGGAGGAGCAATGTGATCTCAAAAATACCTGCATACTTTATTTAGCATGCATGCACTTAAAGTGATTGTAAAGGCTCACTTTAAAGAAAAAATAAATAAATAATAACAAACATGTTATACTTACATTCTCTGTGCAGTTGGTTTTGCACAGAGCAGCCCAGGTCCTCCTCTTCTCTGGTCTCTCTTTGCTGCTCCTAGTCTCTCCCTCCTTTGAGGCCCCTCAGCCAGCAGCTTGTTACAGGTTGTCACTCAAGAAGAGTCAGAGCTCTGTGTATCCATTCAGACCTGGCCCCGCTCCCTCTCTCTCTCCCCTGATTGGCTGACTGACTTTGATTGACAGCCGCAGGAGCCAATAGCGCCGCTGCTCTGTCTCAGCCAATCAGGAGGAGTGTACTGGATGGCTGAGGGGGATCGTGGACATTGCTGTAAAGAGAAGGAGGTCAGGTAGGTAATTGGGGGGTGCTGGGGAGGCTGCTACACACAGGTTTTTTATCTTAATGCATAGAATGCATTAAAATAAAAAAAAATCTCCTGCTTTTACAACTCCTTTAATGTAAAAAAAAAAAAAAAAATGCTTATTCCGTTAAAATAGTAAAGTATTTCTTTGCATATTTGCAACAGAAACTCACAAATGCACAGGACTACAGACATATGCTTGCAAGTAAACAGCTCAAACTAGAAATATACATGTTAGAGATTACTAAATGCAAAAACGTGTACAACTGACTATTTGCAATCACCTTACATTCTGCTCTATATCCTGTCTGGTCGTCAACCTTTAGCGGTAAAGTGAATTGCAAGTAAGAATGATGGAAATGATTCAGTCTCAGTGAAGATTCCATCTGAAAGGACACTCACATTTGAGGTCATCTATGCTTACTTGCAGTCACCTTCACTCATTTTATTGTCTAGGGAGTCAATTTAATCTTTAAAGCGGACCTTCTGTCATTTTTTCATCTTTCCATCTATGAAATCTTCTGCCCTTGTTGTTTTAACTTTGGATAGTAAAACATTTTTTTTCTGCCAGTAAATACCTTATACAGCCAACTTCCTGCTTGTCTAGTAAAAAGCCTAGGCTTATGACATCATACAATGCTCTCTCCCTCACTCTAGGCGGGGGTTGCCAGGAAGGGAGAGGGGGTGAGTCATAAGAAGGCCAATGAGAGCTGCAGAGCTGGAGGTGTGCCTCTGTTTGGGTAAATCCAGGAAGTGAACAGTCAGCAGCTTCAGCTGCCCACAGTAAAAATGGTTGTAGCCAGACTCAGTGAAGGGAGATTTCTGCAGCATATTTGGAAAGTACAGAATCACAGTATAGATAAAATATGCAAAGTGGTTGGATGGAATCTTCAGAATGGCAAAGATGTTTTTATTACAAATGATGTGAGCAGACTGCAGTTCCTCTTTATGCAATGTTGTATATTTTTTTCTAATTTGTCTCACTAAAGACTAAACCTCTGGCTTTTTTTGTTTGCTGTTTATATTACTTTTGGAATGCCTTTTGTCCTTCAGCTCCCTGGACCTTTTAAAGAGACCCTGTCACAGGACCATTTATTTCAACAACAATCCTGTGCATTTAAGGTATTTTAGGCTTTTATTTTACTCGTAGATGCCTAGTTTGTATTGATATCCTAAAGCTTTCAGAATGCTACTGACACTCTATAGTTTTCCTCTTCACTCTTCCTCTGGCTGCTATATGAAAGGTTTTGTAGATAGAGGAGGGGCAGAGGAGCTGGGGCAGCACAGACAACAATTAGATTCTCCCAGAAAAGGAGAGTGTTATGACATGCAAGGATGGGGGTGCTAGTCTAGGGAATTAAAACTTTCTGGAGTGCCAATTCTCTAGGAAGTTTGAGGGCACATTGCAAGTCAATTAAAAATTGTTTATGGAAAAGAAAATGCAAAAGCAAGTAGGCATTTCAATGACAGGTTACAATTTATCAGGTCTATTCATAAAACATTCATTGCACAAATGTCAAAAGCTAAACGAAATGTCACCATCGTCATTAAGAGATTAATGCCTGTATCGTCAGCTCCATTTAGTGGCCAAAAGGTGGTATATTTTTCTGAAATACAGTATCTCAGTAAGAAAACAATATTGTATTTTGGTTACTAGATGGAGCTGATGATACAAGAATGAATTCCTTATATATGGTAATATTTTGTTCAGTTTGCTTCTGACATTTGTGAAATGAAATGTTTTATAAATAGACCCTTACAGGTACATCTCATAGAATTAGAATATCATTAAAAAGTGAATTTCAGTAATTCAATTCAAAAAGTGAAACTCATATTTTATATAGATGCCTTACACACAGAGTTATATATTTGAAGCATTTCTTTCTTTTAATTTTGATGATTATGGCTAGTGAAAACCCAAAATTAAGTACAGTATCTCAGAAAATTTGAATATTACATATAAATAGAAGGATTTAAAAAAAAAAAAAAAAAAAAAAAAAGGATTTTTAATACAGACACGTTGGCCTACTGAAAAGTATGTACAGTATAGTATGCACTCAATACATGGTCAGGGTTCCTTTTACATTAATTACTGCATCAATGCAGTGGGCATGGAGGCGATCAGCCTGTGGTGTTACGGAAGCCCAGGTTACTTTGATAGTGGCTTTCAGTTCATCTGCATTCTTGGGTCTGGTGTCTCTCATCATCCTCTTGACAATACCCCACAGATTCTCTGGGGTTTAGGTTAGGCGAGTTTGCTGGCCAATGAAGCACAGTGATGCCATGTTCATTAAACCAGGTATTGGTACTTTTGGCAGGTGCCAAGTATTAAAACAGCCTCTCCATAAAGTTGGTCAGCAGAGGGAAGCAGGAAGTGCTTCAGAATTTCCTGGTAGAGGGCTGCACTGACTTTGGACTTGATAAAACACAGTGGACCAACACCAGCAGGTGACATGGCTCCCCTAATCATCATGGACTGTGGAAAATGTTGCATTTCATTTGGAAATCAAGGTCTCAGCGTCTGGAGGAAGAGTGGAGAAGCACAGAATCCAAGTTGCATGAGGTCCAATGTGAAGTTTCCCAAGTCAGTGATGATTTGGGAAGCCATGTCATCAGCTGCTGTTGGTCCATTGTGTTTTATCAAGTCCAAAGTCAGTGCAGCCCTCTACCAGGAAAATCTCAAGCACTTCATGCTTTCCTCTGCTGACCAGCTTTATGGAGATGCTGATTTCATTTTCCAGCAGGACTTGGCACCTGCCCACACTGCCAAAAGTATCTACAGTATACCCGGTTTAATGATCATGGTATTACTGTTCTTGATTGGCCAGCAAACTCGCCTGACCTAAATCTCAGAGAATCTGTGGGATATTGTCAAGAGGGTGATGGGATACACCAGACCCAACAATGCAGATGAGCTGAAAGCCACTATCAAAGAAACCTGGGCTTCCATAACACCACAGCAGTGCCGCAGGCTGATCGCCTCCATGCCACGCAGCATTGATGCAGTAATTCAAGCAAAAGGAGCTCCAATCAAGTATTGAGTGCATACTAAACTGTACATGGACATACTTTTCAGTAAGCCAACATTTCTGTATGAAAAATCTTTTATTTAGTGGTCTTATGTAATATTCTAATTTTCAAAAATACTGCATTTTGTGTTTTCACTAGCTGCCAACCATAAATCATCAAAATTAAAAAGAAAGTAATGCGTGGAATATATCACTCTGCGTGGAAAGCATCTATATAAAAATATACGAGTTTCACTCTGAATTAAATTACTGAAAAACGGTAAATTAACTTTTTGATGATATTCAAAATTTGAGATGTACCTTTACATGTTTCTTTCAAAATAAAAATGCATCTTCACTAAGTAAATTAAAACATGTAGGAGACATCATCTTTAAAATGTATTTTTTCACTTTTCTGGTCGCTTCGCTATTCATCAGTGGCACATTTTGTATGGCCATTGACAACATCTTTCTGAAGTATTGCCATTCATATCTGCTGATCCACTTCTGCTGCCTCTCTGATATCCTCAGTAAGGAGTTTAGGAGCACCAAAAGATAGGAAACTGGTGTCAGCATGGGCGCACAAATGTGAAGGAGAGGCCAAGAAATTGCTTCATTGATTTGATATTTATTGCTGACGGAATAGAATAAAACACCATACTACTGCTATCCTCACGTGGAAAGAGGGGGTGAAAATTCAATAAGGATAATGTATAGTGTTTTGTATATTTCCTTTGTAAACTTTGTTCACGCGTGAACTAAATACAATTTTGTAAAATATCTCTGTTTAATTGGGTAAATAGAAAATACTGCATATGGGCATTTTATATTTCCAACCAAAAGGTAGATCTTCTTCAGATATCTTATTTTCAGTCAGTCTATCCCTTGAGTGCTAGATTCAACATTGCTCAAAGGGGACATTGTGCATGGAATCCTGGTATAGCTCAGGCCACTAGATAAATAGATTTACCCAAGCTATACCACTATATTCAAAGTCCAGGAGCTGGAGGTCAGTGCTCTGGTTGGGGCGTTCAACTCCCATAATGGCAAAATATTGTCAAATAAAGCCGGCAGCTTGGAGTGCTCTTTTTAATGTAAATCCTCTATTGACTACATGTATAAAAGACACAATACTGTAGATACTAACACATTTCAGCTGCACAGCCTTCCTCATAGCATACAAAAATATTTTAAAAACAAATAAAATATATAGTCTAACATTATTATTCCATTAATTAAAAACAGTTGAGGAAAATACTATCACATGGAGCAAACAAAACAGAAAAAAAAAAAAGTGGCACAATTTAAGCATAGATTAAAATACAGGGCATATATCGCACATTAGTAATGTATGTCTAATAAATGCAAACATGAAACACATGTCACATTATTAAAAAAAAAAAAAAAAAAAAAAAAAAGGGTTCATGTCCATTCTTTTGTTCAAGCCCTGCGCTGCCCTTGTATTTAGAGTGTGTATCCACCACACCTCACGTTTAAGAAGGATACGGTGTGTATCTCCCTCGCAAAGGTTACTTGGCCTTTTTAACTCAAAAAAAATAAAAAAAAAGGGAAGGTGTCAAGACTTCTGTTATGTATTTCACGAAAATGTTAAGAGATTTTGGATATATTTTTTTCATTAAAATGTTCAATTTTTAAAGGGATGCATAGTATATCCAACATACTGAAAATTGTACTTTCTACATTGAATGACAAACAACTGACCTAGAGTTACAGTTATTATACTGTTTAAAAGTATATGTTTTTTCCAGTTGAAAAGGAAGCTCTTTTTATGCCTGCTGCACTGTTTGCATGTATTGTGTTCACACATGTAAGAACCAACAACTGACAGCCAGGTATATGGCTTGGAGAAATCCAGAGAACAAAAAAAACTAGGGGACAACATGTTACCATCTGCTTGAAAAATGACAGCCATTTTTAAGAGTGTCAGACAGGTCTCCATCTGCCCAAAGGATAGGAAGAAGCTGTTTAATTATCCCAACAATCTTAATATATTATGTGGCGTATGTTGTAACAAAGTTGACTGATGTTTAAATTTATTAAGGCTCCATTCACACCTAAGTGTAGCGATTTACTGGTGTTTTTCGGGCATTCTTTTAAGCTTTTTGCAGCTTTTTGCATGCATTTTAATGTGTTTTTGCAGCTTTTTACAAGTGTTTTACAGCTTCAGGCATTTTTGTATAGCCAATAGAAAGCACTAGGGGGAGGAGAGGGAGAAGAGATTAGGGGAGGAGAGCTGCTGTTTGAGCAAAAAACGGGCGACAAAACACTTGTAAAACGCCAGGTCAATAGGGCCAAAAATGCTTGTAATCGGCCAGAAATAAGCTCATGTAGTTTTCTGAGTGACAGGCATTTTGCTTCAGGCGACAGAATGCTCATATGTAAACATCGGCAATTGAAATGGATGGGAATTGGTGTGAACAAGGCCTAACATAAATGTTACTAATTAACTCCATCGTATCCTTTTCTAAAGCAGCAGCAATACTGGTAGCAATCTGTTGTTTGCTGTAGCCCCATTCTTATAGTCTGTCAGTGATCGTTCCACACTCACGATCAAAGTCACCCTGTGTGGAGCAGTTCCTCCAAACTCTGACGAATTCCCCTGTTGGTAAGGACTTGATAGCGTGCAGGAGTGGCAACTAGTGACCAGTAACAAAGAATTGCTGGCACATTGCTTCCTGTAAGTTTTAGCTGTAACCTCCCCACTATCTACATGTCCTGTTAAAGTGAGATGAAGATAATTAACACTCTCTGAATGATGATTACAGGTAAATTTTAAATTGAATGATTCTCATTTAGGTATAAAATAAATTAATGTATTGTGCTAACTGGGCCCCTCTAGACCATAATCAAGTCATCTATAAAGCCACCGTACCAGGCAATATCCAGCTTAAATGGGTTGTTTTGAGTGAATAAAAACATCTCCTTCCAACACCCCAAGATTGGCCAGTGAGAGGGACAATTTGGCTTCCATAGAAGCACCCCAGCACTGGATATAGTATTGTAAATCAAACATAAAAAAAAAAATGATGTGTCAGCAGAAACTCAACCTCATGCAGGTGAATTCCTGTAGTTCCAGACTATAGATACTGTAATGTGTGAGGTGGTGCCTAACAGCCTCCCTGACAAGATGGTGAGGTATACATGAGTAAAGTGACTTAACATCTACAGTTATCAATGTACACTCAGATGACCACCTGATCTTTTGTACATGGGCCAACACGTGGCCAGTATCCTCAATAAACCCAGGTAAATGGATAACGAAAAGGTTGAAGAATAGAATCAATGCACTCACTGAGTCTTTCTAATAGGGATCCTATTCCGACCGCAATGGGACATTCCTGTACCGGGATGTCCGGTTTGTGGACCCTAGGGAGGTGGTGGAAGATGGGAGTAATCAGATTTGCCACAATTAAATACTCCATAGTTTTTAAGTCAAGAACCCCCATTTCTCTACCAGTGTCTAATAAATGTTGCATCATAAGTTGGATGGACAGTGTGGGATCAGAGTTAAACAAACGGTAAATGGTAGGATTGTTTAACTACCTTCCGCCCGCCAACCGTCAAAAGCCAGAGGGATGGTGCAGCTCTCGTTCTGGGTGGATGTCATATCACGAGGCACCAGAACAACCGTGCCCACGCACCCGCGGGGGTACGCAGCGCGGCAAACGCAGCTGCATCGTGTTGGACACAGCACAACCACGATCTCTGTAAAGTGCCACTGACGCGGCTCTTTATCCATGTGATTGGCTGTCTCCAATCACAGCTAGTAACATGTAAATACGGTAATCGGCTCTCCTCGCCTCACACTGACAGAGTGTGTGGCGAGGAGTGCCGATCAGTGGCATCTCCTCAAAGGGGAGAACAGTGCCCTGATTACAGTAAAGCGCCAGCAGTGCCACCAATCAGTGCCCATGAGTGCTACCAATCAACGCCACAAATCAGTGCCCATTAATGCCACAAATCAATGCCCATTACTGGTACCAGTCAGTGCTGCCATTTAGTGCTGCCCATCAATTTCCATCAGTGCTACCTATCAGTTCCCACCAGTGCCACCTATCAGTGCTCATCAGTGGCGCATATCATTGCCCATCAGTGCAGCATTACAGTGCCTCCTCATCAGTGCCGCCTCATCAGCAAACATCAATGAAGGAGAAAAAAAATACTTATTTACAAAATTTACTGACATAAACGAAGAAAAACTTTTCAAAATGTTCTGTCTTTTTTGTAAAATTTTTAAAACCCAGCAGTGATTAAATACCACCAAAAGAAATCTCTATTTGTGTGAATAAAATGATTAAAAATGAATTAGGGTACCCTGTTGCATGACCACGCAATTGTCATTCAAAGTTAAATGTCTAAGTATCTTTGTCTGTAGCTCCAAAACCACCACAGGGCGACCTTTATCGGCCTGGCGTTTCACTATGTCTGTTCTCTTTTAAATCCTGTAATTCTAAAGATTCTGCTTTACTTAGATAAGATTTAATGAGGTAACCCTAAGACTGGCTGGACTCTTTGACCTTGGCAAGTTCTGATTCTACAATGTTTTGAAAAGAATCCACTATATAACTTCTTACCTGGATGGAGTAGAAAAATGTATCACTCATGTTAATATTACATCATTTATCCCAAAATGGCCCACATCCAACTGAGATTAAAGACTCTCCGAGAGATAGAGAGACATTGGGGATTGTTCAACTCAAGTGGATAGATGCGTTTTGGTGCAGTGAGTCCACATCAGATAGGCATTTATAGTTAAGGGCCTGGTAGCCCACGTTTAATTTAAAGGGAAAAACAAAAGTCCATTCAGGAATCCCACGCAGGGGTCCAACCTTCAATTAAACACAAAAACCAAATGAAAATGCTAGCCCACCTGGCTACTCTTCAGCAGTAATGCCGCTATAGGGAACAGGCCCCTCAAACAAGCTGCTTGGATGCACACAGTCTTAAGCTCCTTGGTCACACACAGCTTCAAGAGCTTCAACGCACACAGCTTCTGGCTCCCTGGACGCACACAGCTTTAAAGCCCTTCAACGCACACAGCATCTATTCTCACACAGAGACACTTACTAGCAACCACTGCTCCAACTTCCCCTTCCTCCACTCTCCTTCTGCTCTCACCAGCCCCTCGTTATATGGGCTGTGTGCACCTGGGCACACACCCTGCTGGCTGTCCACAAGACCCGGACACAGGGTTGGAGATCCCGTCCCACCCAAGACTCTGAAGGATCTCCAAATTACAGAGCCCCATGAGGAACTAGCAAAACCTGGAGAAAACTGCCAGAGCAGTTCTCCATTTCAAAAATTTACACTCTGTAGCTCTGCACTCAGCCAATAAGCAGACTCTGTGTCCACTTTAACCCCATTTTCATAGGGACAGAGCCTTGCTCTGCCACATACACCCCCCCCCTCTTGTTTCGATCCGGAGGGAGAAACACCTGCACCCACCATAGCAGTTGGGACACCTCTGTGCTGGCCATCAGCCACGTAGGCCCAACCCTTTTTTCGGGTGTGCTTCCAGGTACGTCCCACCTTGGATCTTAACAGGGTTCTATAATTCCGCATACTCTGCCTTCCCTCTCTTCTCTTGGGGGTTCCAGAGCATACTCTCCTCTCTTGGGGGAATTCTGCCTTCCCTGATCCTACCTTTCAGCTTACAGAAGTCAGTTTTATCTTTCACCACAGGTCTTTCAAGTTCAAAAACCTCTGGGGGGGGCGTGTCCTGGTCGCTACCGAAGATGGCCGCTCGGCTGTGAAGCTCCGCTGATACTCAGCTCTCTACAGCGGCACACAGCATCTCGGCCACCCACAACTGTCCCGCTCACCATCCCATACCATAGAGTCACGAACGGGCTATGACCCGCACTAAAAAAAAAAAAAACAGTACTCCGGGACCGCGCCGCCTCACGGATTTCTACATGCTGTCTACGGGCAGGCACTCACAAGATGGCGCTGAGGAGAGTAACCGCTCACCTCCCCCATCTCCCACACAATCAGAAGAGGGGTCGGAGAACCTCGCTGACATGGAGGAACCCCCTCCCCAGCCCTCTTCAGCCTTTGCCAGCAGACAGGGGTAAAAGAGCCGCTGCAGATTCCCCTGCACACTCCCCTCACAAGCTCCCCTCAGCCAAAAAGCTTCACTGGGCTGACACCTCAGTTTCACAGGCAGAGCTGCAGACAGATCACACAGCTCACCTAGCAGCTTTCCCTACATCAGATGCTCCTGCCTCTGAGAATACTCTGAAAGCCATGCTTCTCTCCCTTCAAATAGGTCTGCAAAATGAGCTGCGTTCCTCCATATCCCACCTTACCACAAGAATTGATAATATAGATGTCCGCACTGAACACATGGAAAGTCAAATAACTGAAGTGGTCAAAGCGCATGATGAAATGGTCGATGCGCATGAGGAGCAAGCTGAACAAATCCGCAAACTTCAATTAAAAATGGCAGACCTCAAAGACCGCTCAAGACAAAATAATCTCAAGATAAGAGGGGTTCCCGAAACAGTTAAACCAACAGATCTGCTTCCTTATCTGCAAAAACTTTTTCTGAAGTTAATACCGGACCTGACCCCCAGAGATCTTCTCATGGATAGAGCACACAGGATCCCTAAACCTGCTCATCTCCCTGACACAGTCCCAAGGGATGTTCTGACAAGGATCCATTTCTACCACATCAAAGAACGACTTCTCCGTGTGGCTAGATCAGCTCGCAATCTCCCTCATCCTTATGCTGGAGTATCTCTCTATCAAGACCTGTCGGCTGCAACCTCTCAACGCAGAAAAGAATTTGCGCCGATCACAGCACTTCTGAGAGATCGTCATATCATCTATCGCTGGGGATTTCCCACAAAGCTATTAGTCACCCACCATGGCAAACTGAACGTCATAACTACTCCAAAAGATGGCTACAAGCAACTGCAAAACTGGGGTCTTCCTCCACCTCTTCCGCCCGACCCGCAATGGAGCAGCGCATCTCAGAAGACCTGAATTTAGGTGACCTACATATGTTGAAACACCGTTGAAATGAGAGGAAAATTCCCCCGATTGGCTTTGTATGTCCCCGTTAACCACTTAACAGGCTGATTCATATCATTGTGGATCAAGGAGAGCCTCAAGTATCGAGGAATTTGGAAGTAATCTCACCTTATTGTTTTATTTTACTTTTTTTACTTATTTTGTACTCCGTCTCTCTCTTCAGAAGTTTTCAAGAGACTTCTAGTCCTGCTAATCATACACACCCCAACACGGCTTTGTGCACACCCACCTGTTACAGCTATTTATTTATTTGTTCAAATATAATTTTTTTTTTCTTATTGCTGATTGTTCTATATAGTTTGTGCTATTGCATATCCTACTATTCTGTTCTTATTGTAGATAGCACTGGTACAGGTATCACTCCTCCCTCCCCACCTACCCCTACCCCCAAGTACCTTAAAACTGCTGAAGTGATTGTCCTCCGCATCCACGTCTCACCGCCTATAACTAACATGTCATTACGTATCACCACCATCAATGCAAATGGCCTTAACTCCCCTTTTAAGCGTTCTAGACTATGGCAAGAAGCCTTATCCCAGAAAACAGACATATTGTGCGTGCAAGAGACACACTTTATGCATGGTAAAGCTCCCCCCTGTCTTCACCGATCGTACCCCCACACGTTCCATGCACACGCACCTAAAAAAATGCAGGGCGTAATGATCGCCATTCGGAACTCAATCTCCTTCCAACTACAACATCTTGATGCTGACCTGTCCGGCAGATATATTATCTTGGACGGCATCTTTGACAACACACCATTGGTGATTGTTAATATTTATGCTCCCAACACTCACCACAAAAAAATTTTCAAACAAATCATGAGCAAATTGTCCCACTATCCAAAAGAAAGAATAATCCTATGCGGAGATTTTAATGATGTAGCTGACCAAACAATAGACTCCTCCGGCCGCAGAGGAAATAGACCTATGGCCCTCTCTTCCCTCATGAATATGGAAGATTTATTTGACCCCTGGCGTTGCCTACATGGCGCGGAGAAGGATTACACATTTTTCTCAGCAGCCCAAAAACCTTACTCTAGGATTGATCTCTTCCTGACACACAAAACCACTCTGCAATCTATACATAAGGCTGAAATAGGCCTAATAACGTGGTCTGACCACGCTCCAGTAACCATTACCCTTGCGCTTAATGGGCATTGTACAAAACACACTTCTTGGCGCATGAACACGTCCCTTCTTTCCCAAACCAGGTGTCAGGAAGAGATCAAACTGGAAATAGAAGCCTACTTTGACTGCAATGCTGGTTCTGTAACAAGTGACTCATTTTTGTGGAATGCACATAAATCCTATATGGAGGGGTGTTTTTATCAAACTCGGAGCCAGGGAGAAACGAACCGAGACAGTAAACAAATACATTGACCAGATTAGAAAACTAGAGCACTCCAATAAATTATCACCCAATGCCGCGGATACTACCAGTCTCCGCCACCTCAGGGAGGAATTGCACTCCTTTTTCCTAAATTCATATGACTATTATATTAAACGCTTACGAGCAACTTGGTATGCCTTCAGGAATAAACCTGGCTCTCATCTGGCCAAACAAGTTAAACAAAAAGCAGCGGCTGCAAAAATACCTTTTATGCAGACAGCTACTGGGCAAAGAGTTGACAACCCTAAAGATATAGCAAACTGCTTTAGTCAATACTACGCTTCATTATACAACTTAAAACTCTCTTCCTCTACTCCTGAACCAGATCCTGCGCAAATTTCACAAATTCTTCATTCTCTAAACTTACCTTCCCTCACGTCAGAACAACTAGAACAGCTTAATGAGCCGTTCTCGGAATTAGAGGTGTTAAAAGCCATCCAAACACTTCCGCTCCACAAGGCCCCTGGACCAGATGGATACTGTAATGAATATTTTAAAACATTCGCACACCTTCTAGCACCCCATTTAACCAAGTCCTTTAACTATATAATGCACAACGGTGACATCCCTAAAGAGTCACTTGACGTGCTGATCATCACCATTCCGAAACCTGGTAAACCTCTTGATGAACCTGCCAATTACCGCCCTATTTCCCTCCTGAACGCAGATTTAAAATTATATGCAAAAATTCTAGCCACACGCATTTCCTCATATTCCCAAGCTAATACACAAGGACCAGGTGGGCTTTGTCTCGCACCGACAGGCTTCTGATGGTACCAGAAGATTTATAAATCTCATACAATGGGCAGAACATCACAAAATACCTTCTCTGCTCCTATCCTTGGATGCAGAGAAGGCATTTGACAGAGTACACTGGTCCTACCTTAAAAGCAGCTCTCCAAAAATTTGGCTTTGCAGGAAATATATATTCAGCACTCCTAGCATTATACTCCTCACCCACAGCTAAAGTTTGGACCTCAGGCTTAACATCTGATCAGTTCGAGATTACCAATGGAACACGTCAGGGACGCCCCCTTTCCCCACTGATATTTGCCCTCGTAATGGAACCCCTAGCGGAAGCCATTAGAATACACCCTCATATCTCAGGCATACAAGTTGGAGATATTACACACAAACTAGGTCTATATGCATACGATGTTATTGTTGCCATGACAAACCCCCTCCAATCTCTACCGGCCCTGCATCACCTACTAATGCTCTTTGGTCATATATTCCTTTATAAAGTAAATTGCACTAAATCTTCCATGCTTGGAATAGGCCTAGACCAAACCACAAAAAACTGACGCATGTCGCCTTTCCCCTGGGCTCCATCTCACACCATTTCCTATTTAGGAATACAACTGACTAACCCCTTCTAAAAACATCCTTCGAACTATGAAGCCTTGCTCAGCAAAGTACAAAAAATCAGCTCCTCCCTACGCTCAACCAGAGCTTCCTGGGCTGGAAAAATTGCACTGACAAAAATGTTCCTAATGCCTCACGTATTATACTTTCTCCGCACGCTTCCTCTACCTATACTATCCACTCAATTGTCTACACTACAAAAAGTCCTTAATACTTTCATATGGGATAACAAACACCCCAGAATAAAGAATTCCACTATTTGCACAGCAACATCTAATGCAGGACTCGGTGTACCAGATGTTAAGTACTACAAAGCCACAATCCTTAGTCAAACTAAACACTGGTGGTCGCTATCGGAACGCCCACTATGGGTCCACATCGAAGAGTCTTCCCCAGAATTCCCCACCAGACCGCTTCTTGCTGCAATCTGGCTTCAATACAACCCACACCATTCCTTTCTTGACTCAGTAAATGCCACAATTAAAGTCTGGAAATCTTGTAGCCAACATGCCAGAGGACTCACATCGCAGACTCTGAAGTTCCTTCCTCTATCCTCTCTGGAACTTATATGTGCCGATTTATCCACTTCCACATGGTCGACTGCTGGAATATCAACTATTGGTGACTTATACGATAAGGGTATCTTGCGCACATTCCAAAACCTTCACTCGCAGTTCCAGATCCCCAACTGAGTTCTACAAATATCTCCGAATACGCCACACTCTAAGAACGGTCACATGGTCAGGCAGCACCATCACAACTGACATTCTCAGATCTTTTGAAAAAACCTCATACCCCTATAAAAAAGGGGTCTCATACGTTTACAAAGCGCTCAATTTCAAACAAAGCTACACCAAACTACCCTCAATGGCCAAATGGGAGCAAATCCTCAACTTCTCTTCTGATCTCAATACTTGGCACTACGCTACAAAAGCCCCACTTAAATTCTCCAGATGCCTAACTCACTGGGAAACTGCACAGAAACTCCTACACCATTGGTACCTCACACCAACCAAACTAGCCCGTATCTATCCCACACACTCAGCCACCTGTTGGAGAGGGTGTGGTGCCTTGGGATCCATTATAAACATCTGGTGGTCCTGCCCTTTGATTCTCCCTTTTTGGAGCACAGTACAAGCCCTTATTGGAAAAAATCACTGGATTCAACAACGCGCTCTCTCCGCATCAAGCCTTACTAGGGCTAGATCTTATGGCGTGGCCCACTTCATGTCACTCCATTGTTACGCATAGCTTCATTGCAGCACGACTGTTGATAGCACGTAACTGGAAAAGCAATGTTCTTCCTTCTAGTCAGCAACTACACGACACGCTTGATCAAAACTTTCAGTTGGAATTTATGTATGCAAAAGCACACCTCTCAGTTTCTAAAATGCTAAAACTTTGGGCCCCTTGGTCCAACTACTCTACAAACATTATCACCCCCCAACAGTACTAACTTAGATTACCTGATGTAATATCTTTATACTGTGACTGTAAAAACATTATATTTCCTGTTCTTCACTCTGCCATCAACTCAACTTAACGGTCATTCTACTAAACTCCCTTGTGTCCGTCCCCCCCCCTCCCTTCTACTATTGATACCTCACACATGAAACATCATTACTTACCTATTACTTGTTTTAAGTTCACGATTGATTTATCCTGTATCGAGTCTCAAATTTCTAAAAACTCATTGCTGTAATCGTAATGGTTGTATTAATTTTGTAATCTGAATTTCTTTGAATAAAATTTGAAGTAAAAAAAAAAAAAAAAAAAAAAAAAACCCTCTGGTTACCCACATCACTTTTAACAGCACCAAACATTAGCAGATCATACATTTCAATGACATCCTGTCGAACACAATCAGTGCCATCTATCTCAGTACTTGTTAGGACCAGACCTGAGGAGGGACAAAACACAGGCAAGTGATTACACACCACGGGTCCATAGCACAGCTTCATCTCACCTGTTGTCCAACACTCCATGGGTAACTGATCTAACAAATGACACTGATCCAAGCACAAACTACTTCTTTCTGATGTACACATTACATTGTTGCAGCAACCAACATTAGCACTTTCCTTTACAGTGTCTCCGAGTACTTTAAGTTGTACCTCTTTCTGAGTGATCGAAAGCATCTCTGCTAGTGCTGCGTCTATTTTGGGCCCTTCCTTCTCATGAGGTTTAGTGGGTGAAACAGTATCCACGCCCTCTATTGACAACTGCTCAGCCACACCAGCAGAGATGTTTATAGTCATTACCCCAGCCGGAGAGACCTTTGATGTCTCCAACAGTTCTCCTGGGCACCTTCCATACTACTCAGTAACTGGGAGCACCCTCTCAGAGAACCTCAAGACTATTTGCCACACTGTTAATAAACATTGGCCCCACCAATACCATTCTTTATAAAGGCTTCCCAGCACAGTCTGTACCACCTGGCCCCACCCATAGGTACTACGCAGCACCACCTGGTCCGACTGCGGTGGAGACACCCAAGTGTACAATGAGTGCATTTTTACTAACTCAAGCATTTCAAATAAGGTCTCTGTCATCTCTAAAAATCCCATGTCTAAATACCAGACCTTTCCAGGGACTTTTCCCCTGTCCAAGACATGGAGGGGCTCATCCACTGCAGCTTGTGAGGTTGAGACATTTGAAGAGACCTCCAACTCCTTGGAGCCTGTTGCTCCCCTGGAGCGCTGTCAGACACGTCTCACACTTATCCCTTCTGCACCAGTGTCAGTGAGCCGCTGCAGGTCATTACAAGTCACATTGTCACCTTGACACTTGAGCTGATGGTCTGTGGACAACACATCTGCTATGCCAGAATCCTGAACAGTTCCTTCAGACTGGAGGGCATTAACCTTTGCAGGGACAAACGTGTCCTTGAGCACCAGCCGATCTGCAATCCCTCCATTGGGCATAGCAGGTGTTATGTCCACCACATTATTTAATATTGCGATTGCATTCTCATACCAATTATCCCAGTCTATTGTGGTTCCATCATCTACTCTACTGGGGGCGCTACTGACACACACAGCTCTGCACTTTCAGCTTTGGCAGGCTGAATTAACCCCTTAACAACTGGGTTACACTTAGGGTTGTGGGGCTGCGCCCACACACTCACTGTGTGACTCAGTCTCTCTTTGTTTCACCAGAGTAGCACCACAGCCATCCTGGAACACCTCTGGCTCCAACACATGAAGACCCCATGAGACTTCCATGGACAAGCCTGCGCTTCTGGTTGTCAGGGGAGATATCCTACTCCCATCATTGGTAGTGAACACATTTCCAACATTCAGACATGACATTAAAGGGAACACATTTTGCAGTGTCATTATCACCAATACCATCACATTTGCCAACAGTAACACATTTGTCAGCATAACCATCAGAATTTTCATTACGTATAGACATAACTGCTACTTTTGTGGATTGTCTATTACCAACTACAGCCTGTGAGCCTCTACTCACATCACCCTCTATCTTTAAAGGGGAACTCTTTCCTCCTTGGGCAGCTCCATAGCTGACCTGGGAAACTCTCTGTTCCGTCACTGCGAGCTGCTCTGAAGTTTCCCTGGGCAACTCTGCAGCACCTGTCACTAGGGAACATGGCACAAGAACAGTTTTGTTCACCCCTAGTTTAACCTCTCCAGCACTCTCCTGGATTATAGCAGGCACATGCATAGTCCCCATGTCCATTTGAGTCTTTAACCTTGCTGTCAGCTGGGCTTCACCATGTGCCTCCCCACTGCTCCGGTTAGCACACTGCAGCAAGTCTATGTCCATTTGCACTGAGGATCTCCCCACTGGACACACTCCCATGTCACTAGGTTCAGTCCCACAAACTGAAACAGTCTTACCATTTTCAGTGGCTGGCATCATACCCGTCACTTGAGTGCGCTGTCTCTCAGCTGCATCCATACCAGCTACTTCCTCTGTGTGGTCACAGGACGACACTGCAGCCTTTCCAGACTCTTCAGCGTTGTTCCAGAACCTTGGGCAAGTAAAAATTCCATGCCCCACTTGACCACATTCCAAGCACGGTACTGGTAGCTGAACTTTACTTTCTTGGAATCTCCTTGATGACTGGCTCTCTGTTGCCACGGGATACCACTGGTCATGACCATCAGCAGACAGACTCCTTGGATCCCCGACATCCCTGTTGGCCTGGACATTGCTTCCACAGATGACCATATTCCTCTTTTTCACACGCTGTTGTCCACCAGGCTTCCTGTTGCCAGGGGCAACCCCTTTCACTTCTTTTTTAACTGGGGACGACATGATTAAATTTACCCCAGGTCACAGAAATTTCACACTTGGAAAAATTCTCTGGCGTGGCTGGGGCATGTGGTGAAATACCCTCTAGCCAACTTGCAAAACACTTCACAGCAGAGAGAAAAAAAAAAAAAAGTGATTCTCCTTTCACAGGTACACAACCTGCATGCAACACAGAAAAAAAAAAAAAAAAAGTGATTCTCCTTTCACAGGTACACAACCTGCATGCAACACAGAAAAAAAAAAAAAAAAAAGTGATTCTCCTTTCACAGGTACACAACCTGCATGCAACAGAGTCCATCAAACTTCTGTGCAATGCTGTTCGCCTGGCTGCCACACACAGCTAGCAGTAGTTCCTAATGCGACTCACCATGGAGTAAGAAACCAGTATCCACCATTTACATGCCCGCATTCGAGCACCACTTGTGACATTGGGGATTGTTCAACTCAAGTGGATAGATGTGTTTTGGTGCAGTGAGTCCACATCAGATAGGCATTTATAGTTAAGGGCCTGGTAGCCCATGTTTATTAAAAGGGAAAAACAAAACAAAAGTCCATCCAGGAATCCCACGCAGGGGTCCAACCTTCAATTAAATACACAAAATCCAAATGAAAATGCTAGCCCACCTGGCTACTCTTCAGCAGTAATGCTGCTATAGGGAACAGGCCCCTCAAACAAGCTGCTTGGATGCACACAGTCTTAGGCTCCTTGGTCACACACAGCTTCAACGCACACAGCTTCTGGCTCCCTGGACACACACAGCTTCTGGCTCCCTGGACACACACAGCTTCTGGCTCCCTGGACACACACAGCTTCTGGCTCCCTGGACACACACAGCTTCTGGCTCCCTGGACACACACAGCTTCTGGCTCCCTGGACACACACAGCTTCTGGCTCCCTGGACACACACAGCTTCTGGCTCCCTGGACACACACAGCTTCTGGCTCCCTGGACACACACAGCTTCTGGCTCCCTGGACACACACAGCTTCTGGCTCCCTGGACACACACAGCTTCTGGCTCCCTGGACACACACAGCTTCTGGCTCCCTGGACACACACAGCTTCTGGCTCCCTGGACACACACAGCTTCTGGCTCCCTGGACACACACAGCTTCTGGCTCCCTGGACACACACAGCTTCTGGCTCCCTGGACACACACAGCTTCTGGCTCCCTGGACACACACAGCTTCTGGCTCCTTGGACACACACAGCTTCTGGCTCCTTGGACTCACACAGCTTCTGGCTCCCTGGACACACACAGCTTCTGGCTCCCTGGACACACACAGCTTCTGGCTCCTTGGATGCACACAGCTTTGAAGCCCTTCAACGCACACAGCATCTATTCTCACACAGAGACACTTACTAGCAGCCACTGCTCCAACTTCACCTTCCTCCACTCTCCTTCTAATCTCACCAGCCCCTTGTTATATGGGCTGTGTGCACCTGGGCACACACCCTGCTGGCTGTCCACAAGACCCGGACACAGGGTTGGAGATCCCGTCCCACCCAAGACTCTGAAGGATCTCCAAATTACAGAGCCCCATAAGGAACTAGCAAAACCTGGAGAAAACTGCCAGAGCAGTTTTCTCCATTTCAAATTTACACTCTGTAGCTCTGCACTCAGCCAATAAGCAGACTCTGTGTCCACTTTAACCCCATTTTCATAGGGACATAGCCTTGCTCTGCCACAATATATATATATATATATACACACATATACGTATATATACACTACCGTTCAAAAGTTTGGGGTCACCCAAACAATTTTGTGTTTTCCATGAAAAGTCACACTTATTCACCACCATACGTTGTGAAATGAATAGAAAATAGAGTCAAGACATTGACAAGGTTAGAAATAATGATTTGTATTTGAAATAACATTGTTTTTACATCAAACTTTGCTTTCATCAAAGAATCCTCCTTTTGCAGCAATTACAGCATTGCACACCTTTGGCATTCTAGCTGTTAATTTATTGAGGTAAGCTGGAGAAATTGCACCCCACGCTTCTAGAAGCAGCTCCCACAAGTTGGAATGGTTGGATGGGCACTTCTGGCGTACCATACGGTCAAGCTGCTCCCACAACAGCTCAATGGGGTTCAGATCTGGTGACTGTGCTGGCCACTCCATTACCGATAGAATACCAGCTGCCTGCTTCTGCTGTAAATAGTTCTTGCACAATTTGGAGGTGTGTTTAGGGTCATTGTCCGGTTGTAGGATGAAATTGGCTCCAATCAAGCGCTGTCCACTGGGTATGGCATGGCGTTGCAAAATGGAGTGATAGCCTTCCTTAGCTTTTACCCTGTACAAAGCTCCCACCTTACCAGCACCAAAGCAACCCCAGACCATCACATTACCTCCACCATGCTTAACAGATGGCGTCAGGCATTCTTCCAGCATCTTTTCATTTGTTCTGCGTCTCACAAACGTTCTTCTTTGTGATCCAAACACCTCAAACTTGGATTCATCCGTCCACAACACTTTTTTCCAGTCTTCCTCTGTCCAATGTCTGTGTTCTTTTGCCCATCTTAATCTTTTTCTTTTATTGGCCAGTCTCAGATATGGCTTTTTCTTTGCCACTCTGCCCTGAAGCCCAAAATCCCGCAGCCGCCTCTTCACTGTAGATGTTGACACTGGTGTTTTGCGGGTACTATTTAATGAAGATGCCAGTTGGGGACCTGTGAGGCGTCTGTTTCTCAAACTAGAGACTCTAATGTGCTTATCTTCTTGCTTAGTTGTGCAACGCGGCCTCCCACTTCTTTTTCTACTCTGGTTAGAGCCTGTTTGTGCTGTCCTCTGAAGGGAGTAGTACACACCGTTGTAGGAAATCTTCAATTTCTTTGCAATTTCTCGCATGGAATAGCCTTCATTTCTAAGAACAAGAATAGACTGTCGAGTTTCAGATGAAAGTTCTCTTTTTCTGGCCATTTTGAGCGTTTAATTGACCCCACAAATGTGATGCTCCAGAAACTCAATCTGCTCACAGGAAGGTCAGTTTTGTAGCTTCTGGAAGGAGCTAGACTGTTTTTAGATGTGTGAACATGATTGCACAAGGGTTTGCTAATCATCAATTAGCCTTCTGAGCCAATGAGCAAACACATTGTACCATTAGAACACTGGAGTGATAGTTGCTGGAAATGGGCCTCTATACACCTATGTAGATATTGCACCAAAAACTAGACATTTGCAGTTAGAATAGTCATTTACCACATTAGCAATGTATAGAGTATATTTGTTTAAAGTTAGGACTAGTTTAAAGTTAGCTTCATTTAAAAGTACAGTGCTTTTCCTTCAAAAATAAGGACATTTCAATGTGACCCCAAACTTTTGAACGGTAGTGTACATATAAATATATATACCATATATATATACCACATTTTTTTTAAATGTTTGTATTTTTGACAAACACATAAATGATGGTCATCAAACATGACAACCAACATGCGTTTCATAGCTCTATGGCCACTTCATTAAGAATAATATGTATAAGATTCTTCATTCCTAACTAAGTGGTGGTAGGGCTATGATGCGCAATGAAGGTATAGTAAATATTGTTCAGTACATTTTTTCCAGTAATCAACCCTCATTGACAAAACATTATTTCCACAAAGTGTCATCAAAATAAGGGGCCTTTTAGTAAAAAAAAAAAAAAGTATTTATTTTGCCTCTCTTCCAAACTTAAAACCAGAATCACCAAAGGATCTATGCACTGAAGAATATTCAGTCCTGCTCCAGGCACACATGCCCCCTCAATCCTTCAGCTCTGGGTGCAGGCTCTCAGTGGTGGCTGGCCATTTCAAAAACATGGCTCTATGAATAATCTCTGGATGGAGTGAAATATATTAGAGGTTGTAGGATAGGTGGAACAGTTTGTGCATTGAATATCTGAATAAATACGCACAGAGCTTTTTTTGTCTGAATGCAGGATTACCAAGCTCAGACACCACATTTCTGGACATCCAAGAGGACCATAGGAATTTGCTACACCTGAGAGTGACCCAATACTAGGGATGAGCCGAACACCCCCGGTTCGGTTCGCACCAGAACTTGCGGACAGGCAAAAAATTTGTACGAACGCGCGAACACAGTTAAAGTCTATGGGACATGAACATGAAAAATCAAAAGTGCTCATTTTAAAGGCTTATATGTAACTTATTGCCATAAAAAGTGTTTGGGGATCCGGGTCCTGCCCCAGGGGACATGTATCAATGCAAAAAAACTTTTAAAAACTGCAGCATTTTCAGGAGCAGTGATTTAAATAATGCTTAAAGTGAAACAATAAAAATGAAGTATTCCTTTAAATGTCGTGCCCGGGGGATGTCCCTAGTATGCCTTAAAGTAGCGCCCCTTTCCCGTGTTTATAACAGTACCACAGCAAAATGACATTTCTAAAGGAAAAAATGTCATTTAAAACTACTTGCGTTTTTTAATGTGTCCCGGCAATATAGATAAAAATGATTGAAAAAAATGACATGGGTCCCCCCCATTCTATTACCAGGCCCTTTGGGTCTGGTATGGATATTAAGGGGAACCCTGCACCCAAATAAAAAAAATTGCAGGGGGGTCCCCCCAAAATCAATACTAGGCCCTTCAGGTCTGGATATTAAGGGGAACCCTGTGCCAAAATGTTAAAAAACATGGTGTAGGGGTCCCCCCCAAAATCCATACCAGACCCTTATCCAAGCATGCAACCTGAAAGGCCGCAGGAAAATGGGGGGATGAGAGAGAGCCCCCCTCCTGATCCGCACCAGGCCACATGCCCTCAACATGGGGAGGATGCTTTGGGGTCCCCCCAAAGCATCTTGTCCCCATATTCATCATGAATACATATAGAATCATTACTTTAAAAAATTAATATATCAAAAATTATATCAAAAAAATCCAAAAATGCAATAGTTCAATGATGTGTGTCACATATATGGCAAAGTCTCCCAGTGATGTAGTCAAATCTTCTGTCAATTGCCGTGATTGGCGTGCTTTAGTGCTAATTCAATGTGTTAGTGACTTAGTGCTCCACCTCCACCTGTGAGATTGGCCACTCACCAGATTTTCCTTTAAAACTACACCTTTGGTTCATTCATGGGGATAACCACTCCACTCAAAGGGAACTTCTTCAACAGATATATTGGACCTTATTGTTCCTCATAAAACATGAATAAAAACGATCATCGCGCAATACCGCTTATACTGTTTATTGTAAGAAACAAATAAAAACTGTGCACTCACATTTATATGTGCCCTCGAGCCGGCACAAAGCTATTCCAACAGTTAGGGACGGATAGGTATAGCAACCTAGTTCGCCTGTGTGCTGTGCGACCTCCGTTCCTCCCCTCGTACCCGTTCGCGTCCTCACCAATCACGTTCGTTGATCACGTGGGTGTATATTTCCCAGCAGCCTCTACGCGTTTCGCAATTTGCGTCATCAGGAAGCTGCCATTTGGTTGGTTCCTGTTCTATTTAAATTAAACCTGGGCGGAAGTACCCATGCCGCCATCTTAACTATGGGCATTCCCTTACCATGCTTTCTAATTAGGACTTCCTCCCACTTGGCGCCATCTTGTCTGTGGGCATTAGCCCATTCCTGTAGTTGTGTATTGCACATACCCTTATCCCTGCTTTATCTCCGTATGTCATTGTTCCGGTCTGGTCCCTAATATTCTAGAAATGTATGTATGTAATTACAACTACCCCATCCGTATCTGTTGGAGAGGCTTTTACATAATATTAAATGCTTGGCCCTTGGGTTATGTGACATTTAAAAACGTCTTTACGCATCAATTGTTGCTCGATTTACAATATGGAACAGCAAAATCTTCCACATTACTTTATTTCAGCGGAATACCTGTGCACCCCTACCCTTTATTAAAATCTCTAACCTATGATCAGTATTTAAAGACATCTTGTTACCAAGAAAAGGTTTTCTTAAACTGCTAAAAATGAAAGGAAGAAAAATGAAAAATAAAAATTAAAAATAAAAATTAAAAATAAAAATAAAAATAAAAATAAAAATAAAAAATAAAAATAAAAAATAAAAAATAAAAAATAAAAAATAATAAAAATAAAAATAAAAATAAAAATAAAAATAAAAATAAAAAATAAAAAATAAATAAAATAAAAAATAAAAAATAAAAAATAACAATGACATACGGAGATAAAGCAGGGATAAGGGTATGTGCAATACACAACTACAGGAATGGGCTAATGCCCACAGACAAGATGGCGCCAAGTGGGAGGAAGTCCTAATTAGAAAGCATGGTAAGGGAATGCCCATAGTTAAGATGGCGGCATGGGTACTTCCGCCCAGGTTTAATTTAAATAGAACAGGAACCAACCAAATGGCAGCTTCCTGATGACGCAAATTGCGAAACGCGTAGAGGCTGCTGGGAAATATACACCCACGTGATCAACGAACGTGATTGGTGAGGACACGAACGGGTACGAGGGGAGGAACGGAGGTCGCACAGCACACAGGCGAACTAGGTTGCTATACCTATCCGTCCCTAACTGTTGGAATAGCTTTGTGCCGGCTCGAGGGCACATATAAATGTGAGTGCACAGTTTTTATTTGTTTCTTACAATAAACAGTATAAGCGGTATTGCGCGATGATCGTTTTTATTCATGTTTTATGAGGAACAATAAGGTCCAATATATCTGTTGAAGAAGTTCCCTTTGAGTGGAGTGGTTATCCCCATGAATGAACCAAAGGTGTAGTTTTAAAGGAAAATCTGGTGAGTGGCCAATCTCACAGGTGGAGGTGGAGCACTAAGTCACTAACACATTGAATTAGCACTAAAGCACGCCAATCACGGCAATTGACAGAAGATTTGACTACATCACTGGGAGACTTTGCCATATATGTGACACACATCATTGAACTATTGCATTTTTGGATTTTTTTGATATAATTTTTGATATATTAATTTTTTAAAGTAATGATTCTATATGTATTCATGATGTATATGGAATAAGTTTGCACTTTATAGAGAGGACATAAGCGTATTTAGATGGTAGCAGCGCATTCACACACACAGTATCTGTAATTTATTTCTATGAGAAGTTTTTTTTGGATGCAGCAGCTAAGGCAATTACTATTAAAGTAATTAGTAGATATTGGTTTTGCGCCGGTGACACACACACACTAGTTTTTCATATTTTATATATAAAAAAAAAATTTTTTCATGGGCAGCATCACATGGAGGTTTTTTCATTTCTGGCCAATCGCAAGCTAGACTTGGACGAACTTTTCCATAATTATGATACCACCACGTCACTTAATCTGGAGCAAAGTTTCAAACATTTAAAGAATGCTATGGATAAGCAAATTAGAATATGGTGGGATATCCACACATTAGATCAATATAGAGAGGCCAAAATCACCCCCAGAAGGCTGAGATGGGATCTAGGCCCTAATGATGGACTAATAGATGAAAATCTATCTAGAACCTGGTTTGAGTTCTTCAACAGCTGTGAAAACAAACTGTTGGACACCATAATTGAAAGAAGAAGAATCAAGCTAAAAAAGATAGAATCCACCATTGGCACCATTAAGGATAATATGACACCACACGTAGAAACGAATGAGTATAAAACTAGAGCGGTCAAATTACAAGAATTTTTGACCAAACTTGATAATGAAGTAAAAAATAAAAAGGTTAAAAAATACCAAAGGGATAAAAAAGACTATTTGGAAAGGAAAGTGTACAGGTGGCAGGAGGAGGAAACACCCACCAATTCTGCAAACACATCCCTGAATGAGGAGGTGACTGTCGGGGAGATGGGTGCAGAAAATAGGACCAAAGGTACACCAGGCACCCCGATCGCCAACTTACCGAGAAGAGAAGCTAGGGCGCTAGCACATACCCCAAGCATTAGCCAGAAAAAGGTAAATAAAAAATCTGAACAAGCAAATCACACTCCAAATGGACCCCCCCACCCACCCCCACCCCCCATGGGACAGTACCCCAGACCCTGGAGGGGAGGGTATAGGGGTAGAGGTAGAGGATATTACAATTACAACCCCAATTACAATCCACACTATGGCCCAGCCATGTGGCAGGGGGAATGGCGGGACTGGAGGGAACCCTACAAACCACCCATGCCAGTGTTTCAAACCAGCAGGGGAGGCTGGAACAGGAACCCCCAGGAATCTGGAGGAAATACAAATCAAAGAGAAAACGAGGCTGTAGAGGGGGAGGCAAAAAGGAAAAGAGAAAATTAGGTGAGGGTATTTTTAACCTAACAGATGTAACTTTCACCCAGGAAGAATTATTAGTACTAGATAGCGGAATTAAATATGCACCTAGCGCAAATTTTAACCAGTTTGAAGCATTTATAGACTTACAAAAGTTCGTTAGAAAATTAAATTTAAAGAAACATTTTTTAGAAAAAGGAGAACCCCAACATCAACCAATGGAGACAGGATACAAGCATAGTAATTTGAGGAACAAATCCACGTTCAACCCTAGGTCCAATACTAATCAACACATAGAAGTGTTCAAAAGGATAGTTGAAAAAGAGATTAAAAATATTAAACCATCAAAACAAAATAAAAATAGAATATGGCAGGGTATAAAAAAACTGGAAAATAGGAAGAACATAGTGATACGCCCAGCTGATAAGGGGGGAGGGATAGTGATCCTAACAAAAGAGGACTACTATAAGGAGTTGGAGAGATTGGTTAATGATCTAAGTACATACCAACCCCTCAAAAAGAATCCCAATAGAGAGCTAAAGAAAAAACTAAAAGAATACCTGAATAAGGGCATAGCAGACAAAATCCTAAATAAGAAGGAAGGGAAATATCTACTGACAGAGGCACCAAGAATACCAGTAATATACCAAGTCCCAAAAATTCACAAAAATAAAACCAAGCCACCAGGAAGGCCAATAATCAGTGGCATTGAATCGGTGTACTCTAGATTGGGGGAGTACCTAGATGTATTCCTTCAACCCATAGCAGGAGAGGGAAAAGCATTCCTTAAAGACAGCAAAGATGTTATTAACAATCTAAGGAATATAAAAGTAGACAACTCCACACTACTGGTAACACTAGATGTGGAGTCGTTGTACACCAACATCAAGCAGACAGATGCCCTGGCAGCAGTAGCATGGGGAATGAAAAACTTATCAGATTTGCAACTAAAACAAAGAAAGTTCATTCTAGAAGGATTAAGAATGGCCATGGGGAACAATTTTTTCTGGCACAACCATAAATACTACAGACAAATTAAAGGAGTAGGAATGGGCAACAAGTACGCACCGAGTGTGGCCAACATCTTCCTAAGTAAATGGGAGGAGGAGGACATTTACGGAAGATGCTGGCCACATTTGCTGCTGTACAAACGCTATATCGATGACATTTTGATAATATGGGAGGGGAGCCGAGAACAGCTGGAAGAGTTTATTCAATTCATCGGCGGCAACCAGTATGGGATTAAATTCACTGCTACAGTACATCAACATGAAATTAATTTCCTAGATTTAGAAATATACAAAAATGAGAATAAGCTCGGAACCAGAACACATTTTAAAGAAACGGATCGGAATGGATACATACCGATGGGGAGTTGTCACCACCCCCAGTGGAAGGCAACTATCCCGAAAAGCCAGTTCATCAGGATTAGGCGGAATTGTGATCGAATGGAGGACTATTTACAACAGACAGATATCCTGATAGAAAGGTTTATAGACAAGGGCTATAAAAGAAATGTACTGGAGAACACACGTTCAAAAGTGGCGAATATGGACAGGGAATTAATCTTGAGTAATACAGTAAGAAAGCACAATCAGGATAACAGCATACCGTTCATCACGGGATTCAACACACAATACAAAAAATTAGAGGATATCATAAAGAAAAATTGGTCGATTATCAGCAGTGACCCACAACTAAGTAAGGTACTACCCCGGAAACCAACATTCGTATATAGAAAAGCAAGAAGGATTAGAGACAAATTAGTAAAAAATGTACCAGACCCCCCCCAAAGATTTCTCAACACTTTTTAACCAGAAGGGTTTTTTTAGGTGTGGGAAATGTAAAGCTTGTAGATCCACTAACAAGAATGATAGGAAAATCACAAGCTTTATGTCAAACACCAAGGAGCAAGCATATAAAATAGATAAGTTGATAACATGCTGCAGTACTCATGTTACATACGTACTAGAGTGCAGTTGTGGATTACAGTACGTGGGCAGAACAACTAGAGCCCTATCAGTAAGAATAGGTGAACATGTCAGAAACATCAAAAAAGGATTCAAACACCACAGCGTATCAAAACATTTCAGAGAGGTACATGATAGAAATCCCCAACATTTGAAATTTTATGGAATAGACAGAGTAGTACGTAATTGGAGAAATACCAATATGAAAAGGGAAGTTTCAAAGAATGAGACCCACTGGATATTTAGATTGGACACGATGAGGCCACAAGGGTTAAACGTGGAAATTGATGTAAATTGCTTTTTAGAAGATTACTGAAATGTAATTGCTGTAATGTTGAGGGTTTAAGTATATATTTTATATATTTTTATATTTATTTTTATTTTTATTTTTATTTATAAATTTTTTTGTTTTTTAGTTTTTTGTTGTTTATTTTTATTTTTATTTTTATTTTTATTTTCAGTTTTATCATTTATTTTTTATTCTTTATTTTTTATTTTTTATTTTTTATTTTTTATTTTTATTTTTATTTTTATTTTATTTTTATTTTTATTTTTATTTTTATTTTTATTTTTTATTTTATACTTTACTTTATTTTCTATTTTTATTTTTTATTTTATTTTTTATTTTTTATTTTTTATTTTATTTTTTATTTTTTATTTTTATTTTTATTTTTATTTTTATTTTTATTTTTATTATTTTTTATTTTTTATTTTTTATTTTTTATTTTTTATTTTTTATTTTTATTTTTATTTTTATTTTTATTTTTAATTTTTATTTTTCATTTTTATTTTTCATTTTTCTTCCTTTCATTTTTAGCAGTTTAAGAAAACCTTTTCTTGGTAACAAGATGTCTTTAAATACTGATCATAGGTTAGAGATTTTAATAAAGGGTAGGGGTGCACAGGTATTCCGCTGAAATAAAGTAATGTGGAAGATTTTGCTGTTCCATATTGTAAATCGAGCAACAATTGATGCGTAAAGACGTTTTTAAATGTCACATAACCCAAGGGCCAAGCATTTAATATTATGTAAAAGCCTCTCCAACAGATACGGATGGGGTAGTTGTAATTACATACATACATTTCTAGAATATTAGGGACCAGACCGGAACAATGACATACGGAGATAAAGCAGGGATAAGGGTATGTGCAATACACAACTACAGGAATGGGCTAATGCCCACAGACAAGATGGCGCCAAGTGGGAGGAAGTCCTAATTAGAAAGCATGGTAAGGGAATGCCCATAGTTAAGATGGCGGCATGGGTACTTCCGCCCAGGTTTAATTTAAATAGAACAGGAACCAACCAAATGGCAGCTTCCTGATGACGCAAATTGCGAAACGCGTAGAGGCTGCTGGGAAATATACACCCACGTGATCAACGAACGTGATTGGTGAGGACGCGAACGGGTATGAGGGGAGGAACGGAGGTCGCACAGCACATAGGCGAACTAGGTTGCTATACCTATCCGTCCCTAACTGTTGGAATAGCTTTGTGCCGGCTCGAGGGCACATATAAATGTGAGTGCACAGTTTTTATTTGTTTCTTACAATAAACAGTATAAGCGGTATTGCGCGATGATCGTTTTTATTCATGTTTTATGAGGAACAATAAGGTCCAATATATCTGTTGAAGAAGTTCCCTTTGAGTGGAGTGGTTATCCCCATGAATGAACCAAAGGTGTAGTTTTAAAGGAAAATCTGGTGAGTGGCCAATCTCACAGGTGGAGGTGGAGCACTAAGTCACTAACACATTGAATTAGCACTAAAGCACGCCAATCACGGCAATTGACAGAAGATTTGACTACATCACTGGGAGACTTTGCCATATATGTGACACACATCATTGAACTATTGCATTTTTGGATTTTTTTGATATAATTTTTGATATATTAATTTTTTAAAGTAATGATTCTATATGTATTCATGATGTATATGGAATAAGTTTGCACTTTATAGAGAGGACATAAGCGTATTTAGATGGTAGCAGCGCATTCACACACACAGTATCTGTAATTTATTTCTATGAGAAGTTTTTTTTGGATGCAGCAGCTAAGGCAATTACTATTAAAGTAATTAGTAGATATTGGTTTTGCGCCGGTGACACACACACACTAGTTGTCCCCATATTGATGGGGACAAGAGCCTCATCCCCACAACCCTTGCCCGGTGATTGTGGGGTTTGCGGGCAGGGGGCTTATCGGAATCTGGAAGCCTACTTTAACAAGGGGACCCCCAGATCCTGGCCCCCCACGTGAATGGGTAGGGGTACATTGTACCCCTACCCATTCACCAAAAAAAGTGTCAAAATGTTAAAAATTACAGTAGACAATTTGAGACAAGTCTTTTATTAAAAAGAAAAAACTGTCCCCCGATGTCCATTCATCTTCAATCACAGCATCTGATGACCCGACAAAAAAAAGAAAAAGACTCGCTGACTGAAGCCTCTTTGCGATGACAGCTGTTATATAGCTAAGGGCGGGGACACCCGGTGATGTAAACGGGTCACCCTGCCCCCTTCTGATGTTACATGACCCCCACAACCACTGGGCAAGGGTTGTGGGGATGAGGCCCTTGTCCCCATCAACTTGGGGACAAGGTGCTTTGGGGGGACCCCAAAGCATCCTCCCCATGTTGAGGGCATGTGGCCTGGTACAGTTCAAGAGGGGGGGCGCTCTCTCATCCCCCTTTTTCCTGTGGCCTGCCAGGTTGCGTGCTCAGATAAGGGTCTGGTATGGATTTTGGGATGACCCCTACGCCATTTTTTTTATTTTGGCTCGGGGTTCCCCTTAAAATCTATACCAGACCTGAAGGGCCTGGTATGGATTTTGGGGGGACCCCTACACCATTTTTTTTTTTAAATTTGGTGCAGGGTTCCCCTTAATATCCATATCAGACCCGAAGTGCCTGGTAATGGACTGGGGGGGGGGGCATAATATTTAAAGGCATATTTCATTTTTATTGTTTCACTTTAAGCATTATTAAAATCACTGCTCCCAAAAAAACAGCCATTTTTAAAACTTTTTTTGCAGTGATACATGTCCCCTAGGGCAGGACCCGGGTCCCCAAACACTTTTTAACCACTTCAGCCCCGGAAGGATTTACCCTCCTTCCTGACCAAAGCACTTTTTACAATTTGGCACTGCGTCGCTTTAACTGCTAATTGCGCGGTCATGCAATGCTGTACCCAAACGAAATTTGCGTCCTTTTCTTCCCAAAAATAGAGCTTTCTTTTGATGGTATTTGATCACCTCTGCCGTTTTTATTTTTTGCGCTATAAATGGAAAAAGACCGAAAATTTTGAAAAAAAATGATATTTTCTACTTTTTGTTCTAAAAAAAATCCAATAAACTCAATTTTAGTCATACATTTAGGCCAAAATGTATTCGGCCACATGTCTTTGGTAAAAAAAAAGTCAATAAGTATATATTTATTGGTTTGCGCAAAAGTTATAGCGCCTACAAACTAGGGTACATTTTCTGGAATTTACACAGCCTTTAATTTATGACTGAATGTCGTTTCTTGAGGTACTAAAATGGCAGGGCAGTACAAAACCCCCACAAATGACCCCATTTTGGAAAGTAGACACCCCAAGGAAATTGCTGAGAGGCATGTTGAGCCCATTGAATATTCATTTTTTTTGTCCCAAGTGATTGAATAATGACAAAAAAAAAAAAAATTACAAAAAGTTGTCACTAAATGATATATTGCTCACACAGGCCATGGGCATATGTGGAATTGCACCCCAAAATACATTTAGCTGCTTCTCCTGAGTATGGGGATACCACATGTGTGGGACTTTTTGGGAGCCTAGCCGCGTACGGGGCCCCAAAAACCAATCACTGCCTTCAGGATTTCTAAGGGCGTAAATTTTTGATTTTACTCCTCACTACCTATCACAGTTTTGAAGGCCATAAAATGCCCAGATGGCATAAACCCACCCCAAATGACCCCATTTTGGAAAGTAGACACCCCAAGCTATTTGCTGAGAGGCATGTTGAGTCCATGGAATATTTTATATTTTGACACAAGTTGCGGGAAAGTGACAATTTTTTTTTTTTGCACAAAGTTGTCACTAAATGATATATTTCTCACACAGGCCATGGGCATATGTAGAATTGCACCCCAAAATACATTTAGCTGCTTCTCCTGAGTATGGGAATACCACATGTGTGGGACTTTTTAGGAGCCTAGCCGCGTACGGGGCCCCGAAAACCAATCACCGCCTTCAGGATATCTAAATATTTGATTTCACTCGTCACTGCCTATCACAGTTTTGGAGGCCATGGAATGCCCAGGTGGCACAAACCCCCCCAAATGACCCCATTTTGGAAAGTAGACACCCCAAGCTATTTGCTGAGAGGCATGGTGAGTATTTTGCAGCTCTCATTTAATTTTGAAAATGAAGAAAGACAAGAAAAATTTTTTTTTTTCTTTTTTTAATTTTCAAAACTTTGTGACAAAAAGTGAGGTCTGCAAAATACTCACTATACCGCTCAGCAAATAGCTTGGGGTGTCTACTTTCCAAAATGGGGTCATTTGGGGGGGGGGGGGGTTTGTGCCACCTGAGCATTCCATGGCCTCCGAAACTGTGATAGGCATTGAAGAGTGAAATCAGAAAATTTACGCCCTTAGAAAGCCTGAAGGCGGTGCTTGGTTTTCGGGGTCCCGTGCGCGGCTAGGTTCCCAAAAAGTCCCACACATGTGGTATCCCCATACTCAGGAGAAGCAAAAGAATGTATTTTGGGGTGTAATTTCACATATTCCCATGGCATGTTTGAGCAATATATCATTTAGTGACAATTTTGTGCAAAAAAAAAAATTGTCTCTTTCCCGCAACTTGTGTCACAATATAAAATATTCCATGGACTCGACATGCCTCTCAGCAAATAGCTTGGGGTGTCTACTTTCCAAAATGGGGTCATTCGGGGGGGGGGGGGTTTGAACTCTGTCCTGGCATTTTATGCACAACATTTAGAAGCTTATGTCACACATCACCCACTCTTCTAACCACTTGAAGACAAAGCCCTTTCTGACACTTTTTGATTACATGAAAAAATTATTTTTTTTGCAAGAAAATTACTTTGAACCCCCAAACATTATATATTTTTTTAAAGCAAATGCCCTACAGATTAAAATGGTGGGTGTTTCAGTTTTTTTTACACAGTATTTGCGCAGCGATTTTTCAAACGCATTTTTTGGGGAAAAAACACACTTTTTTAAATTTTAATGCACTAAAACACACTATATTGCCCAAATGTTTGATGAAATAAAAAAGATGATCTTAGGCCGAGTACATGGATACCAAACATGACATGCTTTAAAATTGCAGTGGCAACAAAATTAATACATTTTTAAAAGCCTTTAAAAGCCTTTACAGGTTACCACTTTAGATTTACAGAGGAGGTCTACTGCTAAAATTACTGCCCTCGATCTGACCTTCGCGGTGATACCTCACATGCATGGTGCAATTGCTGTTTACACTTGACGCCAGACCGACGCTTGCGTTCGCCTTAGCGCGAGAGCAGGGGGGACAGAGGTGCTTTTTTTTTTTTTTTCTTTATTATTTTTTTGCTTTTTTATCTTATTTTTAAACTGTTCCTTTCATTTTTTTTTTTAAATCATTTTTATGGTTATCTCATGGAATGTAAATATCCCCTATGATAGCAATAGGTAGTGACAGGTATTCTTTTTTGAAAAAATTGGGGTCTATTAGACCCTAGATTTCTCCTCTGCCCTCAAAGCATCTGACCACACCAAGATCGGTGTGATAAAATGCTTCCCCAATTTCCCAATGGCGCTATTTACATCCGGCGAAATCTAAGTCATAAAATGCTCGTAGCTTCCGGTTTCTTAGGCCATAGAGATGTTTGGAGCCACTCTGGTCTCTGATCAGCTCTATGGTCAGCTGGCTGAATCACCAGCTGCATTCTCAGGTTCCCTGTTAAGACAGGAGAGCCAGAGAAAAACACGGAAGACGGTGGGGGGGGGCATTCCCTCCCACTGCTTGTAAAAGCAGTCTAGAGGCGAATTAGCCGCTAGGATTGCTTTTACATGAAAGCCGACCGCTGGCTGAAAAGAATGATACCAAGATGATACCTAAACCTGCAGGCATCATTCTGTTATAACCACTCAAAGTCGTGAATGGCGTACCTGAAGACAAAAAAATAGTTAACAATAAAGCACAGTAAACGGTAAAGTATAAAAAATTGCATACCTGAAAAGCAAACATGATAAAACATAATAACAATAAAACATTGCAGAATAGAATACAGTAAAAAAGAGCAGAACAATAGAGAGAATAGAGAGAGAGAGAACAATAAAACGACAACTATTTTTTTTTATTTTATATTTTTGTTTGTGTTTTTTTTTTTTTTTACACTTTTTTTGTAACTGTAACTTTTATAACTGTAACTGGTTCCAGGTTCGGGTCTCTCAAAATGCGATGGCATCTTGGGAGACCCTGTGAAAGTGCGCCTAGTCTGTGGAATGCTGTACCCTACGCTAATACTCAACTAGTGCATGGTAGCGTTCAAAACATTCACCAATGCAAAGACCAGGATTGTCAGGACAGGAGGGACAATAATAGCGGGTGTCACATCTATATCCGCGCTTGCTGCAGACACAACATCTTTTTTGGGGGGGTTCGTTGGGTAGGGGTACTCGGGAGGACATAAAGAAAATGCCTCTCATGCAGCCGACTGATTTGGTTGGGGATGTGAATGGGGGAAGTACGGGTGCTGCAGAAGCGGTGGGTTCCCAATTAGGATTGGTGAATGCAGCAGGAAGGGCATTATGGGCACGACGGGCCTGTGTTTGTCTTCTTGGTGGCAGCGGGACACTACTTGTGCTTGCCACCTCACCAGCTTGAACTGCACTTATGGGACTCGCCACGTCACCAAGTGTTACTGCAGTGCTGGTTTGACTACGACCGGGGTGTACTAGGCCGCTGGTGCTTGCCAGTTCAATAAAAAGCTACCAAAAAAACTGTTAGCGATCGCAGGGATCAGGCCTGACTCTGCGAACACTGCAGTTATGTGTTTAGTGTTTTGTAAGTGACAGTGATCGATCGATACTGCACTTGGGTGGGCTGGGCTGGGCTGGGCCGGGCGGAGGGGCAAAACGCAGGTGCTAGCAGGTATCTGGGCTGATCCCGCTAACACTGCGTTTTTGGGAACCCTAAACTGCTGGGGACACTAATATAGATCTGATCGGATCAGATATTGATCCGTTCAGATACTATACCACTAAGGGAGGCGTATGCTGCGTGCGTGGGTGTTAGCGGTACTGGCGCTAACCTGACGCTGCTTGGGGATGGTGATTGCCAGTTCACCAAAATGCTACCAAAAAAACTGTTAGCGATCGCAGGGATCAGGCCTGACTCTGCGAACGCTGCAGTTATGCGTTTAGTGTTTTGTAAGTGACAGTGATCGATCGATACTGCACTTGGGTGGGCTGGGCCGGGCGGAGGGGCAAAACGCAGGTGCTAGCAGGTATCTGGGCTGATCCCGCTAACACTGCATTTTTGGGAACCCTAAACTGCTGGGGACGCTAGTATAGATCTGATCGGATCAGATATTGATCTGTTCAGATACTATACCACTAAGGGAGGCGTATGCTGCGTGCGTGGGTGTTAGCGGTACTGGCGCTAATCTGATGCTGCCTGGGGCGACGCCTATCACCGCCGGGCGATCAGGGGGCTAAACCTTTATTCGGTAATAAACGGCGGGTGCCCTGACACTATAAAAAATAAACGAACTAACCAGCGTCACCCGTAACAGTTATACGGTGATCAGTGGTGAAAGGGTTAACTAGGGGGCAATCAAGGGGTTAAAACATTTATTAGATAGTATATGGGGGTCCCTGTCGCTATAAAACGCTGACGGCGAACCTAAATATTTACGTCCCTAACTAGCATCACCAGCGACACTAATACAGCGATCAGAAAAATGATCGCTTAGTGACACTGGTGGCGGGGGGGGTGATCAAGGGGTTAAAACTTTATTAGGGGGGGTTAGGGGGGTACCCTAGACCTACAGGGGGCTAACAGTAACTGTCCTAACACAGTAACTGTCACAAACTGACACCATGCAGTAATCAGAAAAAAAACAAAAAACAAAAAAAAAAACCTGCTTGGTGTCAGTGTGACAGGGAAGGGGGAGGGGTGATTGGGGGGGGGATCAGGGGTAATCGGGGGGGGGATCGGGAGTGTAATGTGTGCCTCGCATGTTCTACTGTGTGTGTGTGTGTTGTGCACTCACATTACAATCTTCTCTCCTCGGCGCCGGAAAGGAAAATGCCGAGCCGAGGAGAGATGACATCATTTCCTCTGCCTGTACAATACAGAGGCAGGGAAATGATTTGATTGGCCAGGAGCGATCGCGAGGGGGGGGGCCACGAATGGATGGCTTCCCCCTCACCACCGATCGCCGGGGAGGATTTGCCGACTGCCGCAGGCACCGGGGGGGTCCGATCGGACCCCCCACCCGCGGGCAGGCAAGGACGTACCTGTATGTCCTTTTGCCTGCCCGTGCCGCTCTGTGGACGTATATAGTCGTGCGGCGGTCGGCAACTGGTTAAGGCAATAACTTGCATATAAGCCTTTAAAATGAGCACTTTTGGTTTTTCATGTTAGTGTCCCATAGACTTTAATGGCCGTGAATGCCGCATATTGTTCGTTGTTCGGCGAACGGGTGAACACCCGATGTTTGAGTCGAACTTACGTTCGACTCGAACATCGGGCTCATCCCTACTCAATATCCAAGGTCTGTGTAGATATATTCCCTACAGACTGAACTATCCCTAGTTTAAACAGCCACACAAATGTGAATATTTTTTATTTTAAAGCTACGAATCCAAAACTTGATTTATGGTATATCCGTCATTTACAGTATATTACACCATATAGTGGTTCCTTCTGGTTTTTGTTTGTCCTGTTTTTTTTCCTCCATTTTTTTTGAGTCATCTGTTCAAGATATTCAAGCTGAATAAGCTACCCTCTGTAATATGCCTCAATGCACTAAAATGTGCAGTAACACATTAACCCACACAAGGGTGCAAAGGGGTGTTATAGGTTTTGAAATGCTGGTTTCAATATATTAATAAAACATCAGTGTACACACACACTTGTGCATTGTGTAATGTGATATGTAGCTCTTTGACAGATTTCCAGTTATAAGTCTATTTTTATGTGCTAAAAGATACCACTTGTGTCTGTATTCCCTTATTCTCTGTCTGAATTAAATTAACCCCAATCTTGTTGAGTTCATTATTTATAATCCAAGGAGACACTATCGTTGAGAGAACCAATTTATCTGGCACTGGATAACAAAGAAATGGACCCTATAACAGGCAGTTAAATGAGCCGCTGATAAGAACAGTCAGCAAGGCCTTTCTATACAAGCTTTGTGAGAGACTAGTAATCCTCTAATCTACAGTGTATGTCTCTCAATTCTGCTTTCATGCTCTATTACTGCCTAGCTTGCCTTTCTTCCATCAGCCTCTTTGCAAAACTGTACCTCTTTTTATTTTTTTGAACAGAAGAAATACATTTGCGTAACCTGAATGACCTTTGACTTTCTGTTTAAAAATACAGTACAAAAGGCGAACAATGAAATCTCTTTTTGGGATATTTTCTTAGATAAATTGAAAGCTTTAACCTAAAAAAAGACCTCAGACAGATGCTATAGAATGCATATTCCCTAAAGTAGGGCTTGGCTTTATATGATCTTAAAACCTAACTATAGTCAAGACTTTTTTTTAGTTTTGGATACCGTAGGGATGGGTTACAAACTCTGAGGAGGATTTCTATTTGGCTGTCTGTGTTATGGTTCGAATTCCCCTTACTTTATTTCTTCATTTCCATACAGGATGATAAAGGAATCACCCTATTGTAGACACAGATGGCAATATAAAGCGGAACTAAAGAGGGAACAAACTCACAGGTGATTTCCTGGTGGTGTATTAACCTCAGATTCATATGTAGTGCCACCCCCAAAGGAGCCGCTTAAAAATGTTAGGTTCAATGTTCTGCCTCTTAACCCCAAGAACAATCTCAGCCCCTCTGGCACACCTGGTAAACAAATATTACTGCAGACACAATGGTAAAAAGACACCAAACTGTAGTGGGTCAAAAATTACTTTACTGAAAGACTTTGCAGTAAAGCAGACAGTAGTAACTTGAATACATAAATAACTCTGATATTAGGCAACAGGACACAAAGGAATATGCAAAGTAATTAAAACACAGTTTAATCAGCCCACAGGCCCTAAGATGACCCATGTGCTCAGGTGTGAAAGGGAGTAAGAATTACTTCTAATATGTCAATCTACTTTAAAATCCCAAGATCACGGGCCCAGAACATAAATGTACAGTGAAATACACAATAGCATGCAACGTTAAACTTTACACTTTTAAGGTGAGAGTTTCTCATTAATGTTTATTAGTATTTTACACTGAGTCCTTAGCATTGTAGCGGAAGAAATGTGGAAGGCCTTATAGCTGAGATATCCGGTATCTTCAGCTAGTTCAACACGGGCCCAAAGAGATCGCTATGCAATAAGGCCCAGTAACAGGGGGATAACTGGTGTAAAGTGTCTCCTGTGAAGGCTCAGATAAAAAGATAAGGTAAAGGTATCTACATGCAGTGTCTCTCTTTACGTGTATGCACAAGGTGGGCTTCCGCCCGCTCACCAATCCTAGCGACACCCAAAGGACCAAAGAAAAAGATGTCATGGAACAGGCTCTTGAAGGGTCCGCTGATGATGGATGTCTGTCTGGCAACCCGAATGCCCAGTGACACAGTGATGCCTGTGTTAGCTGATCAGCATCTGTCCGTGGAGCTGCTGGTGTGCAAAGCTATCACGCTGTCCTGGCCATGATGTCCCCTTTTAATAGACGACAAGGAAGAAAAGCCTCTTCTCCTGTCTCCAGTCTCTCTTTCTCCTGGTCTCTCTTTCTCCTGTTCTCTCCCTCTCTGCCCCCTCTTGCATGCTGGGGGCTGTATTTCTCTTTTATAGCTCCAGCCTGGAGCTGCCACTTGCCAGGACCACATGTCCCATGGTGCTCTGCTCCCTATCTGCAGCCAATGGGAAAAGGGGGGGGGGGGGGTCAGCCCAGCTCTCCTCTGTAAAGTGTGAGAAGGAGTGGGAGTCCACATCTGCTGCAGTCTGTGTTCCAGCACTGCTGCCTATGTCTGTCCATCCGTAAGAGCAGCAGCAGTTGGCTGAGCAAGCTGAGCGGGCATCGGCACATACAATCAGGGCTTCTCAAAGATTAGGTGCAGGAACTCCCCCTTTCTGAGTCAATTCTTGTCTCTGCCCCACACCCATATTTAAACACCATTTCTTGATTCCACCCCCACCCCCCTCTCAGTACCACAGCTTTTAGAGAATACAGAGCTGAATATCATTTTGTGGTGCTAAGTAATTTGTATGTAATTTGGTAATAATAACAAGAAAAGCAGTAAAATAGATCCCCTGCACCCAGCAGCATATATATATAAATATATAAATCTATATTGATATAGTCACAAGTACAGTGAGGGAACATGTCGAGGCGGAGACTGTGACATCATTAAATCCTGTTAGTAAGCAGTTCAAGAGCCGCTGGGGACACAGGGCCGAGGATCTGCGGATGTTTCAGTGATCCAAGTATTGTCCATCTTTATCATACAAGTGCTTTACCTGCATGCACCAGGACAGTGCATATGTAAATGTGAGTTCTTTATTGTGGTTTTATTAAAAGTTGTTTTTAAACGGTAAAACACTATGTTGAGTTTTTTCCTGCCCTTATGACATATAACTACGAGGAATGGCATCTGAGTGATAGGCAGTCTTTATGAGGATAGAGGAACAACAGATTACTGGATTTATACCCCTGAGGGGAAGGTGCCATTAGACCCTATGGTGGGTCTTCCTGTGAGGTGAGCACATATAGAGACCGGTGGAAAAAACGCTAAAGACACTAATAATCGGTGGAGTGGCTTGATGGTGGAGCGAGCGGCCGCATAGTCACACAGCTCCGGCTCCCAACAACCATCCTGCCATTATCCTGTGCCCTATCTTTTTGCCGAAGGTCTTAAAACTTTCCCCACAGCTGTGGGCATCCATCAGGCTGGCCAAAATTGTAAAATACGGGCCGCCCCGGCCCCCATCCGCGGCGGATAATCTCATTAGATTCCAGAGGCAAGATGGCGACGAGACACATGCAGGCCAGGCCGACATGCTGCAGGCATCCTCCTCTGCTGTCCGGATCTCTGCTACAGGGGTGAGTGATTCAACTCCAGCTGATTTCCGCACACAAATAGACCCCCTGCTGTCCCAGGACTCCCAGAAGCTTGATGAGAATAGCCAGGACACTGACTCTCCCCTAATGATCCCACATTATCCACCATTATGCTGGCAATACAAGACTGTAAGGCCTCACTTACTAATCAGATAGCCTCTATACGTATGGCCTTCTCACTCCTGAAGCAGGATGTCCAGAACATACGTGACAGATCTGGGGACATGGAGGAATGCATTAGCTCCCTGGAAGACACTGTGCACCCCCTATCAGTTAATATGCGAGATACCACGGGGGGGAGATGGCTGCCCTTCGCGCCAAAATTGATGATTTGGAGAATCGCTCGTGCAGGAACAACCTCCGCTTTATTGGATTTCCTGAGCGAGCAGAAGGCTCACATCCTGAAAAATGTCTTTACTCCTGGCTAAGGGACATTTTTGGCACTGATGCACCCTCATTCTCCTGTTATTGAACATGCACACCTCACTCCCCCTTGCCCTCCTGCCGAGAGAGCTCCTCCACGCTTCATTATAGCACGCATTCTTAATTTCCAGTATAAGGTAGCCATACTGCGCCTGGCAAGAGAAAAAGGTCCACTTAAGTTTAATGGTAACACTATATCGGTCTATCCTGATTTCTCGGCCGAAGTCCAGCACCAACGAATCTCCTTTTCAGCAGTAAAAAACTGCTTGCGTGTTGAAGGCCTGACATACCCTGTTTCCCCGAAAATAAGACAGTGTCTTATATTAATTTTTGCTCTCAAAGATGCGCTAGGTCTTATTTTCAGGGGATGTCTTATTTTTCAATGAAGAAGAATACCAGCACTGTTTACCAGTATTTCTTGTACTTTAGACCCTTCAGCAGAAAAGCAAAAATGGTGGGATCACTTAAAATGACACAGGGGGGAATCAATAAAAATGGCACAGGAGGATCAGAGGGTGGGGATTACTATTTTGGTACCTCCTGTGCCATTTTGATTCCCCCATTCTGATCCTCCTGTGCCAATTTGATTCCCCCCCCCTCAAATCCACCATGTGTCATTTTAAGTCATTTTAAGTCCCCCTCCCCCCCACCCCTGTGCCAGTGGACAGTTTAGTCTCTCCCCCCTCCCACCTTCACCAGACATCCCCCCCCTCACCTCAGTAACCCCTGTGGCGGCGAGATTCCACACAATGTGCCCGACTCCTGTGTTTGGCAGCGGCGGCGCGGGCTCTCTGACGGGCGACGTTCCCCTGCGCAACATCAGGGACGTCACTCGTCATGCAGCTCACTGATTTAAAGAGACCTCGCACTGCCTGAACAGCTGCGGCCAATCAGTGAGCTGCGCGGCGGCGCCTGCCGCTACGGTCCAGAGTCAGACGCCTTATTATCGTGTGGATGCCTTATGTTCGGGGGATGCCTTATGTTCGGGGGATGCCTTTTGTTCGGGGATGCCTTATTATCGGGGAGGTCTTATTATCGGGGGGATGCTTTATATTACAACGAGAGGCAAAACTGGAAGTAGGCCTTATTTTCGGAGGATGTCTTACTTTCGGGGAAACACGGTACAATATGCTTTTCCCCCGCTAATCTACGCATCATTTATGATGGTAAAGCCCACTTCTACACTAACCCCAAAGAAGCCATGGCATGGCTGAATGATCGATATGGGCCTGTATCCAGGCGCAGAGGTGAATGACAGCGACATCCGCTCCTTGAACTTACTTGCTGACTGCCTTAATGCTACAAACCCGAAGACTCCTATATGTCTTGTGCCCCAAACACACCACATATATCAGCCACATCTACCACACTGCCTATTTGCCCCGTGATAACCCTACTCTCTCCCCTTCACGTTAAAGGGAAACAATTTACTTCTACATCAGGCCTTTCCCTCCCGGAATTACCCTTTAAATGGCCTGTCTACTGTAATACTTGCTGTGCGGAGGAACAGACTGACTCCTGAACTCATATACGGCCGCAATGGTCACACATCCTGGACCGGGACATGTTTTTCCTTTTTTCACCTCCAGCTGGGAGCCCCACCGGATTCCACACTACCCTCTCACCAGTTAGTGGCGTGGCCCAGAAACATTTTTGACCTCCATTGACCTCCGTGTTCCTTGGAGTCAGGGAGGTTTTCCAGGTTCAGGGATTCAAGGCTCGCTATGTTTGGGATGCAGGGTGGGGGGCACGGGGGTTTTAATTGATTCTCTTTTTTTCTCTTTTTTTCCTATTTTTTTTTTTCATCATTTTTTTTCTTCTTTTTTCACTTGTTGTATTTTTTATGGTTGCAGTCCTAGACAGAATATTGTTTTTATTCTGTTTTCTCAACTAATGGCTCACACCTACCTAGCGGTGGATTCATACGTTACATTGTACATGTGCTTAGATATATTCAGGGTGGCACGGCCTATCAGATATTGCATGTGACTGTACTTATAGTTCTATGTGATTATTATATAATGTACACTTTAGAATGTCGAAACCTTTAAAAATAGTCTCATGGAACACTAGAGGTATGAATGCACCCCAAAAGTGGTCCCTAGTCTTTTCAGTTTTAAAAAAATGTCGTCCTCATATTATTTGCCTCCAAGAGACCCACCTTACAGGCACTAAGATGAGAGCCCTTAAACGCCCATGGCTAGCTCAGTCTTACCATGCCACCCACACAAATTATTCCAGGGGGGTCTGTATCCTACTGGCTAAATCCCTCCCTGATGAAACTCTACAAGTCAAAACAGACCCAGAAGGGAGATTTATTATACTTACCTTACAAATATCCGCTATGACATTTACCTTGGTAAACATTTATATCCCTCCCCCATTTTCGGTGGAGATACTGTCCAAATTGTCACTTAAGCTGTTGACTAGACCCCCTGGACCTATACTTTATGTGGGTAACTTTAACGCCATATTAGATCCACCTATGGACCGCTTGGGGGGTGGTGGTAGACCCTTTTCCTCCTTTCTAGATTGGCTGCAGGTTTATGACCTTACAGAGGTTTGGCACTGGAAACATCTAGATGTGTACCAGTACTCTTGTCACTCGGACTTTTTCCACACCATGTCCTGAATTGACATGGCACTTGCCATGGCAGACACCCTTCCCATTGTCTCTGTGGTTTCCTATCTGTCCAGGGAAGTTTCGGACCACGCTCCCCTCTCTGTGGACCTCGCCCTCCTCCCGGGCTCGGGCCCTGCTATTTGGCGACTGAATTCATACTGGCTTGAGGACGAGGTGGTACAGGAGGAATGCAGGAAGGTCATTACCGGCTGCTGGAGGGATAACCTGGGAACAGTGGACCCTTCCACAGAGTGGGATGCCTTTAAAACTACACTGAGGGGCACTTTTATGGCCATTACAGGAATCATACGGAAAAATAATAGGCAACTTACGGGGGAATTAGAAACGGCCATGGTGCAAGCAGAGGCTGTTTATGCCTCTAGCCCGGCCCCGGATACGAGGGTCACATGGTTACAGAGACGCAGGGAATACCCTGTTTCCCCGAAAATAAGACCTAGCATGATTGTCGGTGATGGCTGCAATATAAGCCCTACCCCCCAAATAAGTCCTACCCTGTTTCCCCAAAAATAAGCCCTACCCTGAAAAGAAGACCTACAAGGACTTTAACTAGGGCTTATTTGGGGGGGTAGGGCTTATATTGCAGCCATCACCGACAATCACGCTAGGTCTTATTTTCGGGGGAAACAGGGTATGAACTCTGTTTACTAGACCTTACACAAAAGCGTATGTTACACGCTACTCAGAAATCATTCGAACACGGCAATAAAGCCAGACGTCTCTTAGCCTACCTGACTAGACCCGATCGCCCTCCCATATCTATCCCGCGTATCCTTACTGCACAGGGCCAAATCAGTGACGCCCCTGGAGAGATCATGGAAACCTTTCAAAATTTTTACAAAGACCTATACACCTCCAGAGCTGACTACACCGAACCCCAACTGAATGATTACCTAGCTGACATATCTCTCCCCTTCCTTTTGACTGAGAAAAGAGATGAGTTGGAAGCTCCTATCTCGGTTGATGAGATGCAATGGCCATCTCACAAATACCAGCTCATAAGACCCCCGGCCTGGATGGCTACCCAACAGAATGGTACACACACTTTAAAGATATACTGTGCCCATATCTTTTATATACTTATAACAAAGCCTTAGATACCGGAGTCCTCCCCCCCTCCATGCGAGAGGCCCTGATCATACTCCTTCTAAAACCCCGCAAAGACCCACTCAAATGCAAATCGTACCGCCCAATATCTCTTATTAATGTGGACGTTAAGATCCTGGCCAAAGTGTTAGCAGATCGTCTAAATACTGTAGTTACGACGTTAGTCAATAGTGACCAGGGTGGATTTACACCTGGGAAGTCCACTATAATGAATATTTGCAGATTGTTCCAAAATCTGCAATACCCACATGACTGTTTTCCTACCAGGGCCATTGTGTCCTTGGACACCTGTAAAGCATTTGATAGTGTGGAATGGCCGTATCTCTTTCGGGTGTTACAAATGTATGGCTTTGGCCCCCGTGTGGTGGCATGGATAAGACTCCTCTATGCCTCCCCAATGGTCCGTATTCGGGTTAAGTCTTCTGTCACTGATTCATTCTCAATTACTAGAGGCACAAGACAGGGGTGCCCTTTATCACCCCTCTTGTTCGCCCTGGCCATGGAACCGCTTGCAGTACGCATCCTCCCCCTCAATTAAAGGTCTGCCTATTGCCACCATAGAAGAATGAATTTTGCTCTATGTGGATGACACTTTGGTGTACTTAGCAGACACCAATGGGTCAATCCAATCATTACAGTCTGAAATCAATACATTTGGAGACTACTCTGGCTTCCGGGTGAACTGGGACAAGGTCAGTCTTTTTCCTTTGGACTCGGATTACAGGTGGTGTCCTCTTTTAGGTATCTTGGCGTTCTGGTACAGGCACCTCTATCCACTTATATTCCAAATAACTTAGACCCACTATTAACTTGCTTACAGGAGCAAACCAAACAGTGAATGGACTTGCCTCTGGATCTTATGGGGAGGGCCAATACTCTTAAAATGATATATCTACCAAAATTGCTATACATCCTGGCTAACTCCCCCTGCAAAACCCCTAAATCGGTTTTCAAACATATAGAAACGATCAGTACAATGTTCCTATGGAGTGGTCGATCCCCTAGGGTGGCACTTGAGACGCTAAGGTGCATATTCACGATTGGCTACACCCGGTCTCAGCAAATGCTTGTACTACTACTGAAGGAGCCATTGCATCTTCCATGAAAACCCTTCATAACATTATTTACAGAGGCCGGGTCCCAACTCGCCCTGGCACCTCCATGTTGGCTACATCCTTCTCAATATTCCGGCACATTACTATGAAAATATCCAGGCATACCTGGTCGACGTCCCTAAATAACCCTCTAGGGTTCAACCCCACTCTAGGGGAACTGTACTCCTTACCCGACCCAAATCAATGGTACTCCAAGGGGGTTAAATATCTATGCCATCTATACAATGCACAGGGCTTTAAATATTTCTATCAGCTATGACTTGACTTTGACCTGCCACGCTCCTACCTGTTCTATTACTACCAACTCAGACATGCCATCAGAGCCCAGTTTGGCTCCCTGGATGACCCTACAAACTTACCCCCACTAGAGAAGCTGCTGAGACACCCTGACCCCACTAGACTTGTTTTTGCTTACTATGCTGCATTAATGACTGATTTTAACCCCAGATTTAGTAAGGCTCAGGAAAAACAGGTCTCCATGGACATTTCCCTTGCAGACGATGACTGGGTAGAATTTAGCGATACATACAAGACCTCGGTTATCTCATCAAGGGACCGTATTATATATGTAAAGATTTTCCATCAATCCCACCTCACTCCAGCCAGGTTGCATAAAATGGGCTTGCTGTCTTTTTGTGGCTGTGGCCAGGAGGTCAATTTCCCACACTGCTTCTGGTCCTGCCCAGAAGTTCAAGACTTTTGGGTGGAGGTGGATTCTTTCATTTCTTCAGCTTTAGGCCTCCCTAACATTATCCATCCCAAGAATTGCCTATTGGGCATTTTTGGTGACTTGCATATACTATTACACGCCAAGAGGCTACTCCGTATTCTTTATTTTTAAGCTAAAAAGGCTATATTACTATCATGGAAGGGTACACAGACGTCTCTGAAATCTCTATGGCTGAAGCTAATTAATGACTCTATACCACTGTATAGGCTTACCTTCGAACTTAGGAAACACAATAAAACATTTCACAAAATCTGGGATAGATGGGTAGCCAGCCCTTTGACCCTCTCCTCAAAATGAATCCACCCTGCCGGTTACCTATAGGTTGTGCCACGATTTTCCATATGTGAATCTCCAATGTTGATATGCACTGGTAGTAAATTTGAACAAGGCTCTTATTGTGTAATTACTGTATGACTGATAAGCCACCATTTGCTTCTTGATTATATGCTGTATACCAATGAACAACCAAGTTTTGTTTTGTTGTTGTTTTTTCTTGTATGCTGGTTTTGTCTTAAACCTATTAAAAAAAATCAAAAACGCTAATAATTGCTAAGAAAACACTATGTCGAAAACGTTGAAAAACTCACTGCAAAGCTACTGGCGTTTTTATAATGTTATTTTAATGTCCAGTGTGCATGAGGCCTTAATGTTGATAAATGTAAAGTTATGCACTTGGGGGCTAAGAATATGCATGCATCATACATATTAGGGGGATTACAACTTGGGGAATCCATGGTGGAGAAGGATCTGGGGGTTTTCGCAGATCATAAGCTTAATAATAGCATGCAATGCCAAGGTGCGGTTTCCAAAGCGAGCAAAGTCTTCTCTTGTATTAAGAGATGTATGGAGAGGAATATCATTTTTATGGCAGCAGCTAGCTACCATAACCCCGGTATCCTCTTCTTCAGCGGGCAGTCCGCTTTCAGATAAAAGTGATCTTAGCGGCGAATTCACCGCAAGATCACTTTTATTGGCGGTGGGAGAGGGCCCCCCCTCCCGCCGCTCTACGGTGCCCTCTGCCACTTAACAGAGCCGCCAGCAGTGGTGGAGGCGATCTCGTCCTTCTCCCTGTTAGGTATGGAGATGAGTGAGGGGAAGATGGCCCCCACCTGTCTCCATACCATTGCAGGACAGAAGCGACGTCAAGACGTCACTTCCGCCCATAGCTCTTAAAGCAACATTTTATTTTTTATTTTTTTCAAATGACATTTAATTTATTTTATTTTTTTATTGCATTTGAGTGTAAATATGAGATCTGAGGTGTTTTTGACCCCAGATCTCATTTAAGAGGTCCTGTCATGCTTTTTTTTTCTATTACAAGGGATGTTTACATTTTTTTTTTTAAGAGAACAGTGTAAAAATAAAAAATGTATAAATAAAAAGTGTGGCGCTGAAAGTAAGTGAACGTAGCGAACCTTAAAAAAGGGGCTATGTAATCAAAAGATATAGTGATCCGTCTCTCATAGTGAAGAGCACAACATATAAGAATTACACCGTGAGTAAATGTAAAGGACCTTATGCGATAGTGAGTCGCAAGGAAGTCGCAACACTATAATACAAATTTTTAACAAAAGTGATGTGATATAGTGACTGGATAGAAACACAGTATACAAATGCTCAATATAATAAACTCATATGTGATCTAAATTATACATCAAAACATGAATGTGGTAACATGGAATTTGCAATAAAAGTGACCTGTTAAGGGAAAACACACTATTATATTTAGATGAGAAACAAACCCATGTGTTACCATAGGCATGTAATAAAAAGACAAACACAATACTAATAACAAATGTGAGTGAGAGCAAACATGTGATAGTCCATGAGGCATCAAAGGTAAACCGTGACGAGTGAAAATACACTGTTACTACAGATGTCTGACGGTCTCTTAGGTAGATGTGTTGAACAGTGGATAAATACACCCGAGAGTGCCTTCACCTTATATGTTGTGCTCTTCACTATGAGAGACGGATCACTATATCTTTTGATTACATATCCCCTTTTTTAAGGTTCGCTACGTTCACTTACTTTCAGCGCCACACTTTTTATTTACACATTTGTTCACAGTCTTATTGTTGTGTTGGCTGCTCAAATTTGGGGTTGGCGCAGTATTTTACTATATTTTAAAAATAAAAAATAAAAGGTAAAATAAATAATAAAAAATATCTTTTTTTAAACTCGCCCCATCCCGCCGAGCTCGCATGCAGAAGCGAACGCATGCGTGAGTAGCGCCCGCATATCAAAACGGTGTTCAAACTACACATGTGAGGTATTGCCGCGATCTTTAGAGCGAGAGCAATAATTCTAGCCCTAGACCTCCTCTGTAACTTAAAACATGCAACCTGTACAATTTTTTAAACGTCACATATGGAGATTTTTAAGGGTAAAAGTTTGTCACCATTCCACGAGCGGGCACAACTTTGAAGTGTAACATGTTGGGTATAAATTTACTCGGCGTAACATCATCTTTCACAGTATAAAAAAAATTGGGCTAACTTTATTGTTGTCTTATTTTTTAATTCAAAAAGTGATTTTTTTTTTTCCAAAAAAGGTGTGCTTGTAAGACCACTGTACAAATACGGTGTGACAAAAAGCATTGCAACGATCGCCATTTTTTTCTTTAGAGTGTTAGAAAAAAATATATAATGTTTGGGGTTCTATGTAATTTTCTAGCAAAAAAAAAAAAATATTTTAACTTGTAAATAACAAGTTTGAAAAATAGGCCCAGGCCTTTGGTGGCTAAGGTCATCACGGAGGACAAGTGGGGCACTCTTTACATCTAGAGGAAAAAAATATTTATTTATATTTTCTTCACAGTGAGGGCTATGAAAATGTGAAATAGACACCCTCCAGAGGTGGTTCTGGCCAGCTCAGTAGATTGCTTTAAAAAGGCCTGGATTTGTTCCTAAATGTACACAATATAACTGGGTACTGACATTTATAGATAAAATTGATCCAGGGAAATTCTGATTGCCTTTCGGGGTAGCAAATTGGAGAATTCTTTGCTGGGGTTTTTCTCCTTCCTCTCGATCAACTGTGGGTGAAGGATTGTGCATATGGGATTGTTTTGTTTTTTTTGTTTTTTGGTTGAACTAGATAGACTTTTTTTAAACCTGACTAACTATGTAAATATGTAACATTCTAGCAAAGTCACTGGATCCTATCTCATAACATTTCTTTACTCAAAATAATTCAAAAACTGTCAGAAGATCTTATTCTTCCCAACTTTAGTTACATAAATGTTTAAATTTTTGTCTGTATCCCAGTTGGGAAGATTATCCATACTGCTTGTTAGGAGAAATTTCTCTTATGGAATCACAGTTGACTCTAGAACCTGATGGCGGTTCAAACCCTTCGCTATTCTTTTCAAAAAGCTTTTGCTATAATCCAACTACTGTATTTACTATTAAATGAGACTGGAGACTGCAAAATATGGTGCAACTCTTCAGAGAAACCAATCAGCTTCTAGGTTTTACTACCAAAGCTTAATCGAACAAGCTGAAGTTAGAAGCCGATTGGCTAAAATGCACAGCTGCAACAGATTCTGAGTGCACCAATTTTAGTAAATCTCCCTCTAAGAGCCTGATGATTACTGTTAAGAGTGTGTTAACATGGTTGCAAAAAGTACTTCTTAATTTTCAGTATTTTTATTAGAGATGGGCCTGATGTTGGAGTGGAAAGTATCTTTGACTCGAACATCAGGTGTTCGAGAACAAACAAGCATATGGAGCGCCCCATAAGCGTCAGAAGGGGGTGGGGTCACCCGGTTACGTCACTGGGTGGCCCCACCCTTGCCTATATAAGAGCTGTCAAAGCAAAGAGAGAGCAGTCGGCAGAAGGCCTCACATGGAGGTGGAGCGTTTTCCCTTTTTGCTATTTTTCGTGTCCGTCGGGCGGCGTAATTGACGGTGGATTTACATCGCGGGACACTTTTTTTTAAATAAAGGATTTGTCATAAACTGTCTCTTGTGGTTTTTACTTTTTTTACACTTTTTTGGTGAATGGGTAGGAGTATGATGTACCCGATACCCATTAACATGGGGGCAGGATCTGGGGGCTTCCAGATTCCGATAAGCCCCCCGTGGACCCCTTCAACCACAGCCCAGGGTTGTCAGGAAGATGGTCCTTGTCCCCATCAACATGGGGAAGAGGTGCTTTGGGGTGTTGAGGGCATGTGGCCTGGTATGGTTGAGGAGGGGGAAAGCCACTTCCTCGCCCCCCCTTTTCCTGACCTGCCAGGCTGCATGCTCAAAAAAGGGTCTGGTATGGATTTTAGGGGGGACCCCATGCTCATATTTGTGCAATACATTACAGCCGCGAGCAAGTTTAAATTAAATTTTTTCCTTTAGAAATGTTATTATTGCTGCAGCATGTTCTATACGTCACACAGATGCGCCAATTTACAGGCAGACTAAGGGAACCCCAAGGCACGATATTTAAAGGAATATTTCATTTTTATTGTTTCACTTTAAGCATCATTAAAATCACTGCTCCTTTAAAAACAATCATTTTAAAAACTTTTTTTTCACATGTCCCCCAGGGCAGTACCCAGGTCCCCATACACCAAGCCTTTAAAATAAGAATTTAAACATTTTCATTTTCATTTCATTTTGAATGTTCGTGACCCATAGACTTTAATAGAGTTTGCACGTTCGGTAGAACTTTTTGCCTGTTCAAGATGTTCTGGTGCGAACCAAACCGGGGGGGGGGGTTGTTTGGCTTATCCCTAACTTTTATTTATTATTATTCTTAAAGCAGAGTTCCGCCCAAAAATGGAACTTCCACTTTTCGGATTCCTCCCCCCTCTCCGGTGTCACATTTGGCACCTTTCAGGGGGGAGGAGGAAGCAGATACCTGTATAATGCAGGTATTTGCTCCCACTTCCGGGCATAGATCGCCGCAGCATCCGTGGTGATCTACGCCATGTGCGGCCCCTCCTCCGCCCAGGGACCAGTGAGATCGCGCAGCGTGACTCGCGAATGCACAGTAGGGAACCAGGCTGTGAAGCCACAAGGCTTCACTTCCTGATTCCCTTACCGAAGATGCCGGCACCTCCACCCAGGAGCCGAGGGACAGATCCTCTTCGGGTGAGGACATCGCGGGCACCCTGGGCAGGTAAGTGTCCTAATATTAAAAGTCAGCATCTGCAGTATTTGTAGCGGCTGACTTTTATTTTTTGGCGGAACTCCGCTTTAACCTCTTCGCGCCCACGCTATAGCCGAAAGACGGCTGCAGCGCGGACGCTAATTGCCGGGAGGCTGTCCCTGGATGTCCTCCTGGTTACTTCCGCAATGCGCGCTCCCGAGGGCGCGCATCGGGGAAGTTCTGTGCTGGCCGTGTCCCTTGGACACAGCCAGTCACAGATCGCTGAAAACGGCCAATCATAGCGGCCGTTTTCAGCACGATCGGCGGTGCCAATCAGAGTTGATTTCATATGTAAACATATGAGATCATCTCTCATCGCTGGCTCTCCCTCCTCACATAGAGACAGCGTGTGAGGAGGGAGAGCGAACCGCTGCAGTGGTAAGTGTAAAAAAAAAGAAAAGAAAAAAAGTGTCCCCACTGCTATTTGTCCCTGCCATCTATTCCCACTGTCATGTCCCTGCCATCTGTCCCCACTGTCATGTCCCTGCCATCTGTCCCCACTGCCATCTGTCCCCACTGCTATCTGTCCCCAGTATAAGTGCCATCTGTCATCATTGCCACCTGTCATCAGTGCCACATATTAGTGCCATCTGTAATCAGTGCCACCTGTCAGTGTCACGTGCCATCTGTCATCAGTTTTACGTGTCTTCAGTGCCATGTATCAGTGCCATCTGTCATCAGTGCCACCTGTCATCAGTGCCACATATTAGTGCCATCTGTCATCAGTGCCACCTGTCAGTGTCACGTGCCATCTGTCATTAGTTTTACGTGTCATCAGTGCCATGTATCAGTGCCATCTGTCATCAGTGTCACGTGTCATCAGTGCCACGTATTAGTGTCATCTGTCATCAGTGCCAGGTATTAGTGCCATCTGTCATCAGTGCCATGTATTAGTGCTATCTGTCATCAGTGCCACGTGTCATCAGTGCCACGTATTAGTGCCATCTGTCATCAGTGCCATCTGTCATCAGTTCCATGTGTCATCAGTGCCACATATTAGTGCCATCTGTCATCAGTGTCACGTGTCATCAGTGCCACGTATTAGTGCCATCTGTTAGTGCCACATATTAGTGCCATCTGTCAACAGTGCCACGTATTAGTGCCATCTGTCATCAGTGCCACGTATTAGTGCCATCTGTCATTAGTGCCACATCAGTGTCATCAGTGCCACGTATCAGTGCCATCTGTCATCAGTGCCACATCAGTGTCATCAGTGCCACGTATCAGTGCCATCTGCCATCAGTGCCATGTCAGTGTCACGTGTCATTGTCCTGGTGCTCTAGGGCCTTCAAAAGTGTAATAGGTAGTCAACAAGTTAGATGTGTAATTTATGCTCCTGGAACACGTGATGGTGCTCCCTGCATGTTGGGCCTCTCTATGTGGCCAGGCTGTGAAAAAGTCCCACACATGTGGTATCGTAATATTTAGGAGGAGTAGCAGAATGTATTTTGGGGTGTTATTTGTGGTATACACATGCCATGTGAGAGAAATAACCTATTACAATGACAATTTTGTGGGGGAAAAAAATCTTCATTTTGCAAAAAATTATGGGAAAAAATTACAACATCAAAAAGCTCACCATGCATCTTACTAAATACCTTGGAATGTCTACTTTCAAAAAAGGGGTCATTTGGGGGGTATTTGTACTTTCCTGGCTTGTTAGGGTCACAAGAAATGAGATAGACCACCAATACATCAGGTGTGATCAATTTTTTATGATTTGCACCATAGTTTATAGACTCTATAACTTTCACAAAGACCAAATAATATATACAAATTTGGGTTATTTTTACGAAAGATAAGTAGCAGTATAAATTGTGGCCAAAATTTATGAAGAAAAATTAATAATTTGCAAAATTTTAACACAGAAACTAAGAAATATGCGTTTTTTTTTAAATTTTCGGTCTTTTTTTGTATGAAAAAAAGGCCAAAAGATTCATTTGGGTACAGTATTACATGACTGAGTAATTGTCATTCAAAGTGTGAGAGCGCTGAAAGCTGAAAATTGGTCTGGGCAGGAGGGGGGTTTAAATGCCCAGTTGTCAAGTGGTTAATCATTGTCATGCCGGGTCAGAATGCTAAACAAACTCAACCATATGAATCTAAACCTGTCTTTCTTATGTATTTGTTTGGATCTACTTAGAAAACTATTTACTCGTTTGATAGTACTTTTGTTGATAGTACTTAGCTTAGAGCCAGCATTTGCTTTTTTTCCCTTTTGCTAAGTGAATGCATAGAGAATTGGATTGCTAATAAACCCAGCTAGTGCTCCTTTAAGTTTTGGAGAACACTGCAAGCCCCTTTTACTATAATAGAGAGGGCCATTAAGCACTGCATATCATAAATAAGTTAACTTTTTTTTATAAAACAAGGTTTTTTTTAATAAGCTTTATTGGATTTTTAGGAACATAACAAATATGACAAAGTGTTCAGGAAAGTAAATGAACAGGAGCGAGTATACTCATCACTTTGAAATAGTACATAACATTAGATATAAATAAACCTTAGCATGATTGGAAATACCATGTATATTAGCTATAAATACTACCATAGAAAGGAATTGGTGATGAGATAAAAGTTGAAATGTTTCCCTTATTCTGCACAGAAGTCAATAGAACTGGGCAGCGGGGAGAGATGAGGGAGAAAGGTGTGCCTAGGGAAATGGGAGAGTACATTTATATAGTTGGGGTAACATCAAGTAGAAGTAATGGAGATGTGGATGACTGGTACATCAAGAAAAGGAGGTGTCCGGAGGGGAAGGCACTCCTCCCCATCCACTAATTAAGGGGGTGAAAGCCCCGGGACCTCTCTCCAAGGTGGACCATGACCACAGGGGATACAATTTCCCCTAGGGTGCCATATACTATACATCAAAAACCAAGTAACATATCGAAAAACAAGGGTTTTTACCTTTTTTTCACCCTTTGCCTGATGTGACAACAGTGAGCTATGCCTGCATAATTGGTTATAGTCTCCATCAAAAGCCTGCTTACCAGGGTGACCGCAATAGGTGCACAATTGTGAAACAAGTATAGAACATTGTCACCCTTCAACAGGAAGTGTCTGAACAAGATCCTTTATGACAGAACCACCAAGTATTATTTTAGTAAAAACTGCACTTGAAAATTACTTTTGAAATTGTATTAACATATTGATTGATATATATATTTATATATATATATATATATATAACTCAACACACAGCCATTATTGTCTAAACCATTGACAACAAAAGTGAGTACACTCCTAAGTGAAAATGTCCAAATTGGGCCCAATTAGTCATTTTCCCTCCACAGGGTCATGTGACTCATTCGTGTTACAAGGTCTCAGGTGTAAATGGGTAGCAGGTGTGTTAAATTTGGTGTTATCTCTCTCACTCTTTCATACTGGTCACTGGAAGTTCAACATGGCACCTCATGGCAAAGAACTCTCTGAGGATCTGAAATAAAAAAAAAAATGTTGTCCTACATAAAGATGGCCTAGGTTATAAGAAGATTGCCAAGACCCTAAAACTGAGCTGCAGCATGGTGGCAAAGACCATACAGCGGATTAACATGACAGGTTCCACTCAGAACCAGCCTCGCCATGGTCGACAAAAGAAGTTTGTGTTGCGTGCACATGCTCAGAGTCATATCCAGAGGTTGTCTTTGGGAAATAGGCGTATGAGGGCTGCCAGCATTGCTGCAGAGGTTGAAGGGGTGAGGGGGGTCAGCCTGTCAGTGCTCAGACCATACGCCACAGACTGCATCAATTTGGTCTGCATGGCTGTCATCCCAGAAGGAAGCCTCTTCTAAAGATGGTGCACATGAAAGCCCACAAACAGTTTGCTAAAGACAAGAAGACTATGGACATGGATTACTGGAACCATGTCCTGTGGTCTGATGAGACCCAGATAAACTTATTTGGTTCAGATGGTGTCAAGCGTATATGGCGGCAACCAGGTGAGGCGTACAAAGACAAGTGAGGCTTGCCTACAGTCAAGCATGGTGGTGGAGGTGTCATGGTCTGGGGCTGCATGAGTGCTGCCAGCACTGGGGAGCTACAGTTCATTGAGGGAACCATGAATGTCAACATGTACTGTGGCATACTGAAGCCGAGCATGATCCCCTCCCTTTGGAGACTGGGTCACAGGGCAGTATTCCAACATGATAACGACCCCAAACACACCTCCAAGAGAACCACTGCCTTGCTAAAGAAGCTGAGGGTAAAGGTGATGGACTGGCCAAGCATGTCTCCAGGCCTAAATCCTATTGAGCATCTGTAGGGCATCCTCAAATGGAAGGTGGAAGAGCGCAAGGTCTCTAACATCCACCAGCTCCGTGATGTCATCATGGAGGAGTGGAAGAGGACTCCAGTGGCAACCTGTGAAGCTCTGGTGAACTCCATGTCCAAGAGGGTTAAGGCAGTGCTGGAAAATAATGGTGGCAACACAAAATATTGAAACTTTGGGCCCAATTTGGACATTTTCACTTAGGGGTGTACTCATTTTTGTTGCCAGCGGTTTAGACATTAATGGCTGTGTGTTGAGTTATTTTGAGGGGACAGCAAATGTACACTGTTATACAAGCTCTACACTCACTACTTTACATTGTAGCAAAGTGTCATTTCTTCAGTGTTGTCACATGAAAAGATATAATAAAATATTTACAAAAATGTGAGGGGTGTACTCACTTTTGTGAGATACTGTATACATATATATATATATATATATATATATATATATAGAGAGAGAGAGAGAGAGAGAGAGAGATAGATAGATAGATAGATAGATAGATAGATAGATAGATAGATAGATAGATAGATAGATAGATAGATAGATAGATAGATAGATAGATAGATAGATAGATAAATAGATAGATAGATAGATAGATAGATAGATAGATAGATAGATAGATAGATAGATAGATAGATAGATAGATAGATAGATAGATAGATAGATAGATAGATAGATAGATAGATAGATAGATAGATAGATAGAGTCTTCTGTAAAACCATCCTCCCTAAATAACCTTGTATTCTTAGAACACCTCATCATAAACCTTAGATTTTGCAGGCCAGGGCTTCTCAACTCCACCCAACTTAACTTCTCTGCAACACTGTAATTATGTACACCTTGGGACAGCTCCACTCTAATTATGCATGCACCTTGCTATTTACTATAACTTGTAAAATATTATGCTACATTACATCTGGAATTTTAAGAATCTAATTTGGAGGGGGCTGAATTAAATTTTGTTTTCATTAACCTTTTCAGAAAAACGTTTCTATAATTATTTGCTGAATTAAAGATACTCTCCAGTTAAACCAGAAAAAAATGTAGCATGAAAATACAGTGTTTATGAAAAATATTCACACCCTTGGATCACAATGGTTTTAATTTTATTGTTTTTTGCACTGAGAAATAGACTCATCAGATTGAAAACAGATTCCTGAAAAGTAATTTAACAAAAGTTCACATCATATTTAAGTCATTGTTTGGCGGATATACTTTTAGAGGCAATTACAGTCTTGAGTCTGTGTGGAAAGAACTCTATTAGCATTGTACCTCTTCATTTTCTATTTTTATTTATTATGTTCATTTTTCAAGACTAGAACACTGTCTTTAAATTGTTTTCTTATTTATTGCATATTTATTTCACATAAGATTTTACACTTTCCTATTTCTAGGCTCCTTTTAACATGGCTGCTAATTTAATCTTAACTACATTGTTGAAAAAGTGATTTGTTTTATAGAGATCAGTAGCTCAAACTTACAAACAAACTTACAAACTTGAAACACACAAGTGAGTCAGAGAAGTAACTCACCCTCAGTCTTTCCCCACGCTGATGTTTTCAGCTGCTACAGACTTTCAATAAGACTGAGTCTGAAACAAACAGAGATTATTTGTAATCTTTACATGGTGAGGTAGAGGGACATTATCATCTAGGACTGATACTGATACCTCAAAGCATTGGGTCTCAATTTCAAGAGAATAGTACAATTGGTGAGGCTTTACAGTCCCCCCTTGGCTTCATACCAAAAAAATATTTTCATGGTATAACAGAACCACACACAGCAAAAGTGAGAAATTTAAAAAAAAAAGAAAAAAGAAAGGAAGGAGAAAAGCTCAGAGTCGGGTTGTTCCCCTCAGCCTGGGCCTCCCCTCACAAAGTGGTCCAGCGTCTATGGAGCTTGAAAATATGCACTCTAGAGGTTCCACACATTTTTAAACCTAGCCTGATTATCTCTACTAATACTGGTCAGTTTTTCATGAATCATAATCGAGGATATTTTATGTTTCACCAATGTAACATTAATCAGGGGTGATTTCCACGATCGCGCTATGGTTATTTTAGCTTCTAGAACAATTTAAAATATAAAGGTGCTCGAAGATGTCTGGGGATCAGCAAACAGTGCTGTTTTGGCGCTTCTGGGTATGTTCTGTCCCATCACTGAATAGACCATTCTGATCCAGAAGCGTTAGACCTTCGGACAGGACCACCAGACATGATACATGTCACCTTCCTGTCCACATCCCCACAAACATAGGGGTGAGGTACCAGGGTAAATTTTTAACAACCTTGTTGGGACAAGGTACAGCACTTTATAATTTGCCTCCAACAGCGAAGTGTTGAGTATGCCCTTGTGCACCATGGTCAACCATTTTGTCCACACCTCCTCCTCAATTGTTTCCCCTAGATCCGATTCCCATGCTGTTTGGTAGGAAGGTTTGTTACCCTGGTTACAGAACAAGGCATTTAACTCTGTGTTTCTTCTATTTGATTCGGGCCCACATATGCACCTGTTCTCAAATAGGGTCCTGGTGGTTATTTAAACCTGATCCTTTATTAGGGTCTGTATAAAATGAATAATTTTACACAGATAAGTCTCTGAAGGGGCATCTGTAATGTTTCCTTAAAATAGCTAGGTTGTCGTATCCCCTTTATGATCTATAAAATGCTCTATTTTGTAAAGACCCTTGTTGACCCACCTTGTAAATTGATGAATCTGTTGGCCTGGGAGGAAATGAGGATTATTGAAAAGGGGTGGCCACCGGCTAGTGGGGGATTTTAAAGGATATAACTTACATGCTGTGTCCCACAGACGTAAGGAGTGAGATAAGGGGGGGCTCAAAACTGCTCGACGCTACTTCGCAGGGAGCCACATTAGGGGGTCCAGGGGGAGAGTGGGGCTAGCCTGTGCCTCCAAGCTGACCCAATCGGGCTTGTATGTCTCAGCAAAGATATGGTATAACTGGACCAATTGTGCCACTCTATAATAGCGCAAAAAATGGGGAATTCCCAGCCCGTCTCGCCATTTGGATGTATATGAAGTGGAACGGGCCACCCAGGAGCCACCCCTGTTCCACATAAATTTATAGATCAGGGATTGCAACTTCCAGAAAAATACGGGTGGAACTGGAATTGGAAGGGACCGAAAATAGTATAATATTAAAGGAAGAACCGTCATCTTGATGGCAGCTATTCTACCCATCCAAGAAAGATCTTGGGCTTGCCAGATCTTCAGGTCACATTCTGCAGAGTCATAGAGAGGAGTGTAATTTCCCCTATGAAGTGTAGCAATGTGAGAGGTCAGTTTAACCCCAAGATATGGGAACACTTGCGTACACCATTTAAATGAACGTCTGTATCGAACCCTGGACTAAGTCTGGGAGATTTATATTCAGTGCTTCCGATTTTTTTTTTCAACATATATTTTATTGTATGTGGACAGTTCAGAGTCTAAGGTTACCCCTAGCACCCTGGCATGTGGGGACAGACTGATAGATGTGCCATTGATCTTGACAGAGAAGTCAGGGGAGGGGGAACGTGGGGGAGGAAATATTATGAGCTCGGTTTTAGATAGATTCAGTTTGAGGAAGTGGTTTGACATCCAGGCTGATATGTCTGTTAGTAAATCAGTGATGCGTGAGGAGATTGATGGGGTGAGCTGAGGGGCAGAGAGATAGATTTGGGTGTCATCAGCATATAAATAATAGTGAAAGCCATGGGAGGCTATCAGCTGACTCACGGAGGATGTGTAGATTGAGAATAGTAGAGAGTAGTCCAAGGACAGAACCTTGGGGGACCTCAACGGTAAGAGGAGTTGGAGAAGAGGAAGTGGAGTTGTAAGTGACAGTGAAGGTGCGATGAGATAGGTAAGATTCGAACCAACGGAGAGTGCAGCCATGGAGACCAGGCAAATTTGAAGGCAGTGGAAAGGTCCAAGAGTAAGAGTACGGAATAATGACCGTTAGTTTTATATATGCGCTCAGGCGTCAGTAAACTTATAAATTAAAAAATGCTAAGAATTTTGATGAGTCTTTAAATGTTATCCAGGTCAGGTGTGTTATCCACACACCTTTAAACTTCTGAGTAGTATCATTGTTTTTGGCTACCAATTCTTCCATATGCATAATACCAATAAAAGATTCAATCCACTCCGAAATTGAAGGAACAATAGAAGATTTCCAATATCTTGGTATCAATTATCTAACTGCTGAAATTAAGAAACAGAAGAGAGATTTTTTGGTTTTAGGCAGTAATCAAGGTAAAAAAGAGCTAAATCAACAGAGTTACAGACTGACTCATCCACAACTGTATTATATAAACTGATTACTTGATACCAAAGTTTATAAATAGAAGGACAAGCCCACCAAAGATGAGAAAGATTACCTATAGCAGCATTACAATGCCAACATAAATCTGATTGTGATTGAAAGATTAATTTCAAATTAACTGGAGTGTGATACCATCTTGATAGCAATTTAAAATTGCACTCTGGGGTATCACAAGCTATTGAAAATGTATGAGTATTTATAAAAAATTGATCCTAATCTTTCTCTTGTATTGGACGGCCGAGTTCCATTGCCCATTTTGCCGTATATAATAGTAAACCTGGTGAACTGAGAATAGATAGTAACATGTAGATCTTAGATATAATATGTGTTGGTGGCTCCACAGATGTACATAACTGCTCAAAATCTGAAAGCGGTCGATGAATGGCATACTTGTAGTTACTCTATAGTTACAGATAAAAAAAAACAAAACAAAGGCCTTTCTTCTGATCATGTAGAGTTTGAAAATTTAACAAATTACATAAATGTATCCTCCAAGATCATATGTCTGATCTGAGGCCAATGCGATTTGTCCCAGCTTAAAATAGAATGTAAATGGACACCAATAGGTAAGGAAGGATTATCTATTAAAGGAGTGAGAGGACCTGGAATAGAAAACAAAAGAAATAATTTTAAATAATGATGCCAACATTCTAAAACTGTATAGGTAAGCCAGGGCCAAGAAGAGCGCGATCCTGTATCTTTGATAGGAAGCCAAAGAGCAGCTTTAGGATTTAATGGAGAAGAACCTATCTCCAACTGAACCCATTGTTTGTCACGAAAGTGGTGGAACCAGTCCAAAATACGAGAAAATATAACTACCTTATAATAATGCTCAAAATCTGGCAGAGCTTCTCCTCCACTGACTTTTGATCGACAGAGTGTTTTCCAATTGATTCAAGGTTTAGTAGTTTTCCAAACAAATTATGAAAAGAGGCTGTTCAGTTTTTTAAAAAATGTTTTAGGCAATTTAACCACTTGACGACCGCCTCACGCCGATATACGCCGGCAAGGTGGCACGGACAGGCAGAATCACGTAGATATATGTGATCTGCCTTCCGCGGGTGGGGGGTTCGATAGGACCCCCCCCAGTGCCCGAGGTGGTCGCCATGTCTTCCCAGGCGATGTGAGGTGAGGGGGAGGCCATCCATTCGTGGCTATCCCCTCCCGATCGCTCCCGGCGAATGAAAACGCTTCCTTTCCCTCTGTAATGTAAACAGAGGGAGAGGAAGTGATGTCATCCCTCCTCGAGCCGGTCTTTTCGATCCGGCGCCGAGGAGAGAAGACATCAAGTAAGTCTGCACAACACTACACTAACAGTAGAAAACACCAGGCACACTTGTCACCCCCCTTCACTCCCCGATCACCCCCCTGTACCCCCTGTCACACTGACACCAATAGCAGTTTTTTTTTTTGCATTGGTGTCAGTTTGTGACAGTTATAAGTGTTAGGGCAGTTAGGTTAGCCCCCTTTAGGTCTAGGGTACCCCCCTTTAGGTCCAGGGTACCCCCTAACCCCCCCTAATAAAGGTTAACCCCTTGATCACCCCCCGTCGCCAGTGTCGCTAAGCGATCGTTTTTCTGATCGCTGTATTAGTGACACAGGTGACGCTAGTTAGGGAGGTAAGTATATAGGTTCGCTGTCAGTGTTTTATAGCGGGGACTCCCATATACTACCTAATAAAGGTTTTAACCCCCTGATTGCCCCCTAGTTAACCCTTTCACCAGCGATCACCGTATAAGTGTTACGGGTGACGCTGGTTAGTTAGTTTGTTTTTTGTAGTTTATTATAGTTTTAGGGCACCCGCCGTTTATTACCTTATAAAGGTTTAACCCCCTAATTGCCCGGTGGTGATATAAGTTACGTTTTTAGGATCAGATAAGGTCTGCGTCGCCCCAGGCAGCGTCAGGTTAGCGCCAGTACTGCTAACACCCACAAATGCAGCATACACCTCCCTTAGTGCTATAGTATCTGAACGGATCGATATCTGATCCGATCAGATCTATACTAGCGTCCCCAGCAGTTTAGGGTTCCCATAAACACAGTGTTAGCGGGATCAGCCCAGATACCTGCTAGCACCTGCGTTTTGCCCCTCGGCCCAGCCCTGCCCAGCCCACCCAAGTGCAGTATCGATCGATCACTGACACTTACAAAACACTAAGCACACATAACTGCAGTGTTCGCAGAGTCAGGCCTGATCCCTGCGATCGCTAACAGTTTTTTGGTAGTGTTTTGATACAGTCGCTGACAGTCAGGAGCTTTTTTGCCTGTGAGTCTCACTAGTGTACCCCTAAATTTAGAGCCCAAAATGGCAAATCGAAGGTACACTAGTGAAGAGGCCTACACGTTTCTAAGCATGACAGATAGTGAAGAGGAAGTCACTCATCTGTCAGATTCAGGCTCAGAATACGATCCTGTAGAGGACAGCGGCTCCATGACAGATAGCTCTGACGACGGAGTTGTGGTCCCTGCCAAGGTCAGGCGTACCAGACCCCAATCTTCTTCTTCTGTCCTTGAAGTGCAAGTATGGAGCAGAGAAGTACTAGTGCCGCTATTCCTTCTGGTGAACTGGTAAGCACCAGCGGCCTAGTACACCCTGGTCGTACATCCAGCACTGCAGTATCACGTGGTGACGTGGCGAGTCCCATAAGTGCAGTTCAAGCTGGCGAGGTGGCAAGCACAAGTAGTGTCCTGCTGCCACCAAGAAGACAAAGACAAAGACAGGCCCGTCGTGCCCATAGTGCCCTTCCTGCTGCATTCGCCAATCCGAATTGGGAACCCACCACTTCTGCAGCACCCGTACTTCCCCCATTCACTGGCCAACCCGGAATTCAGGTGGAAACAGTTGATTTTACGCCACTGGATTTTTATTCGCTGTTTTTCACCGAAGATCTCTATAGATCTATTGTGGACCAAAGCAATTTATACGCTGGTCAACACATCGCCGCTAATCCCCAGTCCTCCCTTGCCAGAGATTGGAGACCAATTACGGTCTCCGAATTTAAGCTCTTTCTGGGCCTTTCCCTCAACATGGGCTTGAATAAAAAGAGTAAGTTGCGGTCATATTGGTCCACTGACCCAATTTACCATGCGCCTGTGTTCTCTGCCTCCATGGCCAGGGCACGATACGAGCAGATTTTGCGGTTCATGCACTTAAACGACAATGAACTCTGTCGTCCTCGTGGAGACCCTGAATACGATCGGCTCTACAAAATTCGGCCCCTCGTAAACCACTTCAACCAACGTTTTGCAGACTTGTTTACACCCCATCAAGTTGTCTGCGTTGATGAGTCCCTGATTAAATTTACTGGCCACTTCTCATTCAAACAGTACCTTCCCAGCAAGCGTGCCAGATACGGGGTCAAGATGTATAAGCTCTGTGACAGGGCCACAGGCTATACATGTAGTTTTATGGTTTATGAGGGCAAAGATAGTCACGTAGAGCCGACAAACTGCCCTGACTACATAGGAAGCGCTGGCAAGATAGTGTGGGACTTGGTGTCACCCTTATTCGGAAAGGGGTACCACTTGTACGTGGACAATTATTACACGAGCGTGCCACTTTTTAGCCACCTTTTTGATCATCAGATTGGAGCATGTGGCACCCTGCGACCTAATTGCCGGGGCTTTCCCCAGCGGCTTGTAGATTCCCATCTTAGGCTGGGGGAGAGAGCCTGCTTGAAGTGTAATAACTTTCTCGCTATGAAGTGGAGGGATAATAAGAATGTTTTCATTCTTACCTCCCTTCATGCAGACACGACGACCCAAATTACTACAGCGACTGGTGTTGTGGAGAAACCCCTCTGTGTCCACGAATATAACCAAAATATGGGAGGGGTGCACCTCAACGACCAGTTGTTGGCGACGTACCTAGTTGCCCGTAAGGCCAGACGCTGGTACAAAAAAGTGTCTGTTTATTTATTTCAATTGGCTTTGCTGAACGCTCATGTGCTATACAGAGCTTCAGGACGGACTGGATCCTTCCTTGCATTCCAGGAAAAGATCGTCAGAGCCCTTCTGTATCCAGACGGTGCTCCACCTCACCATCCCCAACCAAATGCAGTAAGCCGGCTGCATGAGAGGCATTTTCTTTATGCCCTCCCGAGTACCCCTACCCAAAAAAAACCCCAAAAAAGATGTTGTGTCTGCAGCAAGCGCGGATTTAGGCGTGACACCCGGTGTTATTGTCCCTCCTGTCCTGGCAATCCTGGTCTTTGCATGGGTGAATGTTTTGAACGCTACCATACACTAGTTGAGTATTAGCGTAGGGTACAGCACTGCACAGACTAGGACACACTTTCACAGGGTCTCCCAAGATGCCATTGCATTTTGAGAGACCCAAACCTGGTACCAGTTACAAAAGTTAAAAGTTACTAAAAAAAGTGTAAAAAAAATAAATAAAAAAAAATAAAAAAAATAAAAACACAAAAAAAATATAAAATAAAAAAAACAAAAATAGTTGTTTTTTTTATTGTTCTCTCTCTCTCTATTCTCTCTCTATTGTTCTGCTCTTTTTTACTGTATTCTATTCTGCAATGTTTTATTGTTATTATGTTTTACCATGTTTGCTTTTCAGATATGCAATTTTTTTATACTTTACTGTTTACTGTGTTTTGTTGGTAACCATTTTATTGTTTTCAGGTACACCATTCAGCTGCAGAGCGGATTTATTTATCTATTTGACAGCAACAGCGTTTGCTCCCACGATACATAAAGCCGTGACTCCAGCGCTGTCGGAGGTGATTTCACCACCACAGTTTGGGCGATCTTCCCTTCCTTACGCTGCCTTTGTTTATTTTAACTGTGATCACTTTTATCCATTTTTTGTATGGTATTTTTAGAAATAAAAATCCCTGGTTTACCTGCGCTATGCAGAAGCTTTTTATTTTTTATTTGCATATTATCCCAATGCAAGAAACTGCTTTCCAGTAGTCCACTTCCATCACGGGGTCTGGATCAAGTTTGCCCCCGGTTCCACCTTGGAATACATTCTCGAGGTCCATTGGTTGATATCCAGTTGGCGGTCTTTCTTCATCCCACTAGAGAGGTCGAGAAGGGAGACAGAGGTTCCACCGTTCCGGATATCGTTGTTTAGCCCAAGTTGGGCTTCATGCACCATTGACTCCATGTCATACGACAGTGGAGTCCACGTCATCTGGTAAGAGTACCCACCTTTCCTTACTTCCTGATGTTTTCTTTTTGATGTTCCTTATCGTGATGTTGGTTTACAGCTACGGAAGTTCTGCACCCTGTCGTTGATTCACAGTCACAGATCCACACCGTGCATTATTGACTTTGTTTTTCCAAGACTCTCATTTTATTCATTTGTCCATGCTGGTCCCTCTCATTAATTTGAGTTTGGAATTATCCATTCGACATATGTGGACATTTCACACAGTGGTTGTTTATCTCACTTCACGTATGTTTTTTTGAATATATGCTTTACTGTTTAGTACAGCACCCTCCACTTAATTGTTTCACTACATTCAAATTTTTTAAATATTTTTAGCACTGCATTTTTTTCTTATATAACAGTTACATACTTCAGCATATATGCCGAAGCGTGGGGGCAGCAGTGGGTGGAGGAGCGATTTGCTCCTGCCTTTTGTGGGAGGATGCCCCCATGCTTCGGCATATATATATTTTAGGCACAGGTTGCGTTAAATGTTTTATTTTTTACTATGTTTTTTTTTTTATTTGCTTTGCAGGTATGGTAAGTCTTACTGTTATACTGTAATGTTACTTTGTTTTATTGTTAACCATCATTTGCTTAGCAGGTACGCCATTCAGTTGCAGCGCAGATTTATTCATCTTGACAGCAACAGCGTTTGCTCCCACGATATATAAAGCCGTGACTCCAGCGCTGTCGGAGGTGATTTCACCACCACAGTTACATACTTCAGCAAATATGCCAAAGCGTAGGGGCAGCAGTGGGTGGAGGAGCGATTTGCTCCTGCCTTTTGCGGGAGGATGCCCCCATGCTTCGGCATATATAAATGGTGCATGTATGCCCATCATTAGAAGTGGGTGGATGAAGGGAGGTATTCAAATGGTGGGCATACCCACCGATCAATATCTTTTTTTCGTTCAGCCCACAGGCTGCATGAAAAAAAAGTTTACAATATATGCCCAACAAGGACTAGCAACATACTGGTATGTTGCTGGACTTTGAGTGGTTATACCAGAATGATGCCTGCAGGTTTAGGTATCCTCTTGGTATCATTCTTTTCAGCCAGCGGTTGGCTTTCATGTAAAAGCAATCCTAGCGGCTAATTAGCCTCTAGACTGCTTTTACAAGCAGTGGGAGGGAATGCCCCCCCCCACGTCTTCCATGTTTTTCTTTGGCTCTCCTGTCCCAACAGGGAACCTGAAAATGCAGCCGGTGATTCAGCCAGCTGACCATAAAGCTGATCAGAGACCAGAATGGCTCCAAACATCTCTATGGCCTAAGAAACCAGAAGCTACGAGCATTTCATGACTTAGATTTCGCCGGATGTAAATAGCGCCATTGGGAAATTGGGAAAGCATTTTATCACACCGATCTTAGTGTGGTCAGATGCTTTGAGGGCAGAGGAGAGATCTAGGGTCTAATAGACCCCAATTATTTTTAAAAAGAGTACCTGTCACTACCGCATGGCTATCATAGGGGATATTTACATTCCCTGAGATAACAATAAAAATTATTAAAAAACATAAAAATGAAAGGAACAGTTTAAAAATAAGATAAAAATCAAAAAAATAATAAAGAAAAAAAAAAAAAAAAAAAAAAAGCACCCCTGTCCCCCCCTGATCCCACGCAAAGGCGAATGCAAGCGTCGGTCTGGCGTCAAATGTAAACAGCAATTGCACCATGCATGTGAGGTATCACCACGAAGGTCAGATTGAGGGCAGTAATTTTAGCAGTAGACCTCCTCTGTAAATCTAAAGTGGTAACCTGTAAAGGCTTTTAAAGGCTTTTAAAAATGTATTTAGTTTGTCGCCACTGCACGTTTGTGCGCAATTTTAAAGCATGTCATGTTTGGTATCCATGTACTCGGCCTAAGATCATCTTTTTTATTTCATCAAACATTTGGGCAATATAGTGTGTTTTAGTGCATTAAAATTTAAAAAAGTGTGTTTTTTCCCCAAAAAATGCGTTTGAAAAATCGCTGCGCTATTACTGTGTGAAAAAAAAATGAAACACCCACCATTTTAATCTGTAGGGCATTTGCTTTAAAAAAATATATAATGTTTGGGGGTTCAAAGTAATTTTCTTGCAAAAAAAAATAATTTTTTCATGTAAACAAAAAGTGTCAGAAAGGGCTTTGTCTTCAAGTGGTTAGAAGAGTGGGTGATGTGTGACATAAGCTTCTAAATGTTGTGCATAAAATGCCAGGACAGTTCAAAACCCCCCCAAATTACCCCATTTTGGAAAGTAGACACCCCAAGCTATTTGCTGAGAGGCATGTCGAGTCCATGGAATATTTTATATTGTAACACAAGTTGCGGGAAAAAGACAATTTTTTTTTTTTTATGCACAAAGTTGTCACTAAATGATATATTGCTCAAACATGCCATGGGGATATGTGAAATTACACCCCAAAATAAATTCAGTTGCTTCTCCTGAATACGGGGATACCACATGTGTGAGACTTTTTGGGAGCCTAGCCGCGTACGGGACCCCGAAAACCAAGCACCGCCTTCAGGCTTTCTAAGGGAGTAAATTTTTGATTTCACTCTTCACTGCCTATCACAGGAGGCCATGGAATGCCCAGATGGCACAACCCCCCCCAAATGACCCAATTTTGGAAAATAGACACCACACGCTATTTACTGAGAGGTATAGTGAGTATTTTGCAGACCTCACTTTTTGTCACAAACTTTTGAAAATTGAAAAAAGAAAAAAAAATACATTTTTCTTGTCTTTCTTAATTTTCAGAAACAAATAAGAGCTGCAAAATACTCACCAAGCCTCTCAGCAAATAGCTTGGGGTGTCTACTTTCCAAAATGGGGTCATTTTGGGGGGTTTTGTGCTGTCTTGGCATTTTATGGCCTTCAAAACTGTGATAGGTAGTGAGGAGTGAAAACAAAAATGTACGCCCTTAGAAATCCTGTGCAAAAAAAAAAAAAAAAAAATTGTCACTTTCCCGCAACTTGTGTCAAAATATAAAATATTCCATGGACTCAACATGCCTCTCAGCAAATAGCTTGGGGTGTCTACTTTCCAAAATGGGGTCATTTGGGGGGGGGGGGTTGTGCCATCTGGGCATTTTATGGCCTTCAAAACTGTGATAGGTAGTGAGGAGTGAAATCACAACTTTACGCCCTTAGAAATCCTGAAGGCGGTGCTTGGTTTTCGGGGCCCCGTATGCGGCTAGGCTCCCAAAAAGTCCCACACATGTGGTATCCCCATACTCAGGAGAAGCAGCTAAATGTATTTTGGGGTGCAATTCCACATATGCCCATGGCCTGTGTGAGAAATATATCATTTAGTGACAACTTTGTGCAAAAAAAAAAATTTGTCACTTTCCCGCAACTTGTGTCAAAAAATAAAATATTTCATGGACTCAGCATGCCTCTCAGCAAATGGCTTGGGGTGTCTACTTTCCAAAATGGGGTCATTTGGGGCGGTTTTGTGCCATCTTGGCATTTTATGGCCTTCAAAACTGTGATAGGTAGTAAGGAGTGAAATTAAAAATGTATGCCCTTAGAAATCCTGAAGGCGGTGCTTGGTTTTCGGGGCCCCATACGCGGCTAGGCTCCCAAAAAGTCCTAAACATGTGGTATACCCGTACTCAGGAGAAGCTGAAGAATGTGATTTGGGGTGTAATTCCACATATGCTCATGGCATGTTTGAGCAATATATCATTTAGTGACAACTTTGTGCAAAAAAAAATGTGTTATTTTCCCGCAACTTGTATCAAAATATAAAATATTCCATGGACTCAACATGCCTCTCAGCAAATAGCTTGGGGTGTCTACTTTCCAAAATGGGGTCATTTGAGGGGGGTTTTGTGCCATCTTGGCATTTTATGGCCTTCAAAACTGTGATAGGTAGTGAGGAGTGAAATTAAAAATGTATGCCCTTAGAAATCCTGAAGGCGGTGCTTGGTTTTCGGGGCCCCGTATGCAGCTAGGCTCCCAAAAAGTCCCACACATGTGGTATCCCCATACTCAGGAGAAGCAGCTAAATGTATTTTGGGGTGCAATTCCACATATGCCCATGGCCTGTGTGAAAAATATATCATTTAGTGACAACTTTGTGCAAAAAAAAAAAAAAATTGTCACTTTCCCGCAACTTGTGTCAAAAAATAAAATATTTCATGGACTCAACATGCCTCTCAGCAAATGGCTTGGGGTGTCTACTTTCCAAAATGGGGTCATTTGGGGCAGTTTTGTGCCATCTTGGCATTTTATGGCCTTCAAAACTGTGATAGGTAGTGAGGAGTGAAATTAAAAATGTATGCCCTTAGAAATCCTGAAGGCGGTGCTTGGTTTTCGGGGCCCCATACGCGGCAAGGCTCCCAAAAAGTCCTAAACATGTGGTATACCCGTACTCAGGAGAAGCAGAAGTATGTATTTTGGGGTGTAATTCCACATATGCCCATGGCATGTTTGAGCAATATATCATTTAGTGACAACTTTGTGCAAAAAAAAAAAAAAAACATTGTTATATTCCCGCAACTTGTGTCAAAATATAAAATATTCCATGGACTCAACATGCCTCTCAGCAAATAGCTTGGGGTGTCTACTTTCCAAAATAGGGTCATTTGGGGGGGGGGGGGGTTTGTGCCATCTTGGCATTTTATGGCCTTCAAAACTGTGATAGGTAGTGAGGAGTGAAATCAAAAATTTACGCCCTTAGAAATCATGAAGGAGGTGCTTGGTTTTCGGGGCCCCGTTCGCGGCTAGGCTCCCAAAAAGTCCCACACATGTTGTATCCCCATACTCAGTAGAAGCAGCTAAATGTATTTTAGGGTGCAATTCCACATATGCCCATGGCTTGTGTGAGCAATATATCATTTAGTGACAACTTTGTGCAAAAAATATAAAAATTAACCTCTACACAATCATCTCCTATTATGCACCTAACAAGGGCCAAGCTAAGTTTTTCTCCTCCTTACTTATTAATCTCTCACCCCACTTTGAAGGTAGGGTGATCATGGGTGGGGACTCCAACATCACGTTTTACCAGATTCTTGATAAATCGGACCAGGGGATCCCTCACCTTAAAAAATACCCCAAACAGAGTCTCCAGATTGCCAGACTTCTCCACTCAGTAGGCCTTATTGATACATGGAGGGAAATCAATCCCTCAACAAGGGACTATACACACTACTCAGCCCCCCACAAGACCTATGCTAGAATTGACCATGTTTTCATGTCAAACTCTGATATACACACTGCTACTCAAGCTTCTATCCAAGATGTTCCGTGGTCTGATCACTCCCCAGTAACTTTAAGATTATCTAACTCGTTATCTCCCCCTGGCTCTCGACTTTGGCGACTAAATGAAAAAATCTTATCTAACCCTGTCCACCGTACTATATTGGAGAATAGGGATGAGCTTCGTGTTCAAGTCGAACCCATGTTTGACTCGAACATCGGCTGTTCGACCGTCCGTCGAATTGCGAACGATATGGGCCGTTCGCGCCAAATTCGTGTGGCGCGTCACGGCCCATAATTCACTGCGGCATCGCAGTGCATTGCTGGCTGATGATTGGCCAAGCATGCACTATGACCCGCATGCTTGGCCAATCACAGCGCCGTCAGTAGAGAGAGCTGTAATTGGCCAAAGCCAGGGTGGCTTTGGCCAATTATGGCTCAGGGGATTTAGTACACGCCCCACACTATATAAGGCCGCCTACACGGCGGCCCTGTGTAGTGTGTGTTCCGGTGTGCTGAGAAATAGAGAGAGAGAGAGACAGTGTCATTTGATTTGAGTTAGATAGATTAGGCAGAACAGTCAGCCAGTTAGCTGCACTTACAGTGTATTGTGTATATATATGCATCCCAGGTGTTGCATATATATATATACACTGTATTCAGTTTAGCTAGATCCGTTCCTGTTATCTTCTATCTAGACTATTTACATTTAGTGTAGTGCGTCCTGCTCACAGTGTTCAGCTAGATCCGTTCCTGTTATCTTCTAGACTATTTACATTTAGTGCAGTGCGTCCTGCTCACAGTGTTTAGCTAGATCCGTTCCTGCTATTTACATTTAGTGCAGTGCGTCCTGCTCACAGTGTTCAGCTAGATCCGTTCCTGCTATTTACATTTAGTGCAGTGCGTCCTGCTCACAGTGTTCAGCTAGATCCGTTCCTGTTATTTACATTTAGTGCAGTGCGTCCTGCTCACAGTGTTCAGCTAGATCCGTTCCTGCTATTTACATTTAGTGCAGTGCGTCCTGCTCACAGTGTTCAGCTAGATCCGTTCCTGCTATTTACATTTAGTGCAGTGCGTCCTGCTCACAGTGTTCAGCTAGATCCGTTCCTGCTATTTACATTTAGTGCAGTGCGTCCTGCTCACAGTGTTCAGCTAGATCCGTTCCTGCTATTTACATTTAGTGCAGTGCGTCCTGCTCACAGTGTTCAGCTAGATCCGTTCCTGTTATTTACATTTAGTGCAGTGCGTCCTGCTCACAGTGTTCAGCTAGATCCGTTCCTGCTATTTACATTTAGTGCAGTGCGTCCTGCTCACAGTGTTCAGCTAGATCCGTTCCTGCTATTTACATTTAGTGCAGTGCGTCCTGCTCACAGTGTTCAGCTAGATCCGTTCCTGTTATCTTCTAGACTATTTACATTTAGTGCAGTGCGTCCTGCTCACAGTGTTCAGCTAGATCCGTTCCTGTTATCTTCTAGACTATTTACATTTAGTGCAGTGCGTCCTGCTCACAGTGTTCAGCTAGATCCGTTCCTGTTATCTTCTAGACTATTTACATTTAGTGCAGTGCGTCCTGCTCACAGTGTTCAGCTAGATCCGTTCCTGTTATCTTCTAGACTATTTACATTGATTGCAGTGCGTCCTGCTCACAGTGTTCAGCTAGATCCGTTCCTGTTATCTTCCTACTGACAGGCAGGCTTGTCTGGTTACAGTATATAAAGCTACCTGAAGAAAATTACAGGTGTTCTATTTGATCCTATTAGTACCACGGTCAGGCAGCTAGACTATTTACATTTAGTGCAGTGCGTCCTGCTCACAGTGTTCAGCTAGATCCGTTCCTGTTATCTTCCTACTGACAGGCAGGCTTGTCTGGTTACAGTATATAAAGCTACCTGAAGAAAATTACAGGTGTTCTATTTGATCCTATTAGTACCACGGTCAGGCAGCTAGACTATTTACATTTAGTACAGTGCGTCCTGCTCACAGTGTTCAGCTAGATCCGTTCCTGTTATCTTCCTACTGACAGGCAGGCTTGTCTGGTTACAGTATATAAAGCTACCTGAAGAAAATTACAGGTGTTCTATTTGATCCTATTAGTACCACGGTCAGGCAGCTAGACTATTTACATTTAGTACAGTGCGTCCTGCTCACAGTGTTCAGCTAGATCCGTTCCTGTTATCTTCCTACTGACAGGCAGGCTTGTCTGGTTACAGTATATAAAGCTACCTGAAGAAAATTACAGGTGTTCTATTTGATCCTATTAGTACCACGGTCAGGCAGCTAGACTATTTACATTTAGTACAGTGCGTCCTGCTCACAGTGTTCAGCTAGATCCGTTCCTGTTATCTTCCTACTGACAGGCAGGCTTGTCTGGTTACAGTATATAAAGCTACCTGAAGAAAATTACAGGTGTTCTATTTGATCCTATTAGTACCACAGTCAGGCAGCTAGACTATTTACATTTAGTGCAGTGCGTCCTGCTCACAGTGTTCAGCTAGATCCGTTCCTGTTATCTTCCTACTGACAGGCAGGCTTGTCTGGTTACAGTATATAAAGCTACCTGAAGAAAATTACAGGTGTTCTATTTGATCCTATTAGTACCACGGTCAGGCAGCTAGACTATTTACATTTAGTACAGTGCGTCCTGCTCACAGTGTTCAGCTAGATCCGTTCCTGTTATCTTCCTACTGACAGGCAGGCTTGTCTGGTTACAGTATATAAAGCTACCTGAAGAAAATTACAGGTGTTCTATTTGATCCTATTAGTACCACGGTCAGGCAGCTAGACTATTTACATTTAGTACAGTGCGTCCTGCTCACAGTGTTCAGCTAGATCCGTTCCTGTTATCTTCCTACTGACAGGCAGGCTTGTCTGGTTACAGTATATAAAGCTACCTGAAGAAAATTACAGGTGTTCTATTTGATCCTATTAGTACCACGGTCAGGCAGCTAGACTATTTACATTTAGTACAGTGCGTCCTGCTCACAGTGTTCAGCTAGATCCGTTCCTGTTATCTTCCTACTGACAGGCAGGCTTGTCTGGTTACAGTATATAAAGCTACCTGAAGAAAATTACAGGTGTTCTATTTGATCCTATTAGTACCACGGTCAGGCAGCTAGACTATTTACATTTAGTACAGTGCGTCCTGCTCACAGTGTTCAGCTAGATCCGTTCCTGTTATCTTCCTACTGACAGGCAGGCTTGTCTGGTTACAGTATATAAAGCTACCTGAAGAAAATTACAGGTGTTCTATTTGATCCTATTAGTACCACAGTCAGGCAGCTAGACTATTTACATTTAGTGCAGTGCGTCCTGCTCACAGTGTTCAGCTAGATCCGTTCCTGTTATCTTCCTACTGACAGGCAGGCTTGTCTGGTTACAGTATATAAAGCTACCTGAAGAAAATTACAGGTGTTCTATTTGATCCTATTAGTACCACGGTCAGGCAGCTAGACTATTTACATTTAGTACAGTGCGTCCTGCTCACAGTGTTCAGCTAGATCCGTTCCTGTTATCTTCCTACTGACAGGCAGGCTTGTCTGGTTACAGTATATAAAGCTACCTGAAGAAAATTACAGGTGTTCTATTTGATCCTATTAGTACCACGGTCAGGCAGCTAGACTATTTACATTTAGTACAGTGCGTCCTGCTCACAGTGTTCAGCTAGATCCGTTCCTGTTATCTTCCTACTGACAGGCAGGCTTGTCTGGTTACAGTATATAAAGCTACCTGAAGAAAATTACAGGTGTTCTATTTGATCCTATTAGTACCACGGTCAGGCAGCTAGACTATTTACATTTAGTACAGTGCGTCCTGCTCACAGTGTTCAGCTAGATCCGTTCCTGTTATCTTCCTACTGACAGGCAGGCTTGTCTGGTTACAGTATATAAAGCTACCTGAAGAAAATTACAGGTGTTCTATTTGATCCTATTAGTACCACGGTCAGGCAGCTAGACTATTTACATTTAGTACAGTGCGTCCTGCTCACAGTGTTCAGCTAGATCCGTTCCTGTTATCTTCCTACTGACAGGCAGGCTTGTCTGGTTACAGTATATAAAGCTACCTGAAGAAAATTACAGGTGTTCTATTTGATCCTATTAGTACCACGGTCAGGCAGCTAGACTATTTACATTTAGTACAGTGCGTCCTGCTCACAGTGTTCAGCTAGATCCGTTCCTGTTATCTTCCTACTGACAGGCAGGCTTGTCTGGTTACAGTATATAAAGCTACCTGAAGAAAATTACAGGTGTTCTATTTGATCCTATTAGTACCACGGTCAGGCAGCTAGACTATTTACATTTAGTACAGTGCGTCCTGCTCACAGTGTTCAGCTAGATCCGTTCCTGTTATCTTCCTACTGACAGGCAGGCTTGTCTGGTTACAGTATATAAAGCTACCTGAAGAAAATTACAGGTGTTCTATTTGATCCTATTAGTACCACGGTCAGGCAGCTAGACTATTTACATTTAGTACAGTGCGTCCTGCTCACAGTGTTCAGCTAGATCCGTTCCTGTTATCTTCCTACTGACAGGCAGGCTTGTCTGGTTACAGTATATAAAGCTACCTGAAGAAAATTACAGGTGTTCTATTTGATCCTATTAGTACCACGGTCAGGCAGCTAGACTATTTACATTTAGTACAGTGCGTCCTGCTCACAGTGTTCAGCTAGATCCGTTCCTGTTATCTTCCTACTGACAGGCAGGCTTGTCTGGTTACAGTATATAAAGCTACCTGAAGAAAATTACAGGTGTTCTATTTGATCCTATTAGTACCACGGTCAGGCAGCTAGACTATTTACATTTAGTACAGTGCGTCCTGCTCACAGTGTTCAGCTAGATCCGTTCCTGTTATCTTCCTACTGACAGGCAGGCTTGTCTGGTTACAGTATATAAAGCTACCTGAAGAAAATTACAGGTGTTCTATTTGATCCTATTAGTACCACGGTCAGGCAGCTAGACTATTTACATTTAGTACAGTGCGTCCTGCTCACAGTGTTCAGCTAGATCCGTTCCTGTTATCTTCCTACTGACAGGCAGGCTTGTCTGGTTACAGTATATAAAGCTACCTGAAGAAAATTACAGGTGTTCTATTTGATCCTATTAGTACCACGGTCAGGCAGCTAGACTATTTACATTTAGTACAGTGCGTCCTGCTCACAGTGTTCAGCTAGATCCGTTCCTGTTATCTTCCTACTGACAGGCAGGCTTGTCTGGTTACAGTATATAAAGCTACCTGAAGAAAATTACAGGTGTTCTATTTGATCCTATTAGTACCACGGTCAGGCAGCTAGACTATTTACATTTAGTACAGTGCGTCCTGCTCACAGTGTTCAGCTAGATCCGTTCCTGTTATCTTCCTACTGACAGGCAGGCTTGTCTGGTTACAGTATATAAAGCTACCTGAAGAAAATTACAGGTGTTCTATCCCAGCTTAGTGCAGCTACAGGCCATTAGTATGTCTGGAAGGCCAAGAAGGAGAGGCAGACAGTCACAAGCCAATAAGAGAGGGCAAGCAGGCTCTGTGTCTAGTGCTGGTCGTCGAGACGGTGCATCCTCATCAGCATGTGGCCATGGGACACGCTTGGCCTTTTTTTCGGCAGCTGGCCGTGTTGAGCCGCAACATGCGGAAGACTTGGTCGAGTGGATGACCAAGCCGTCCTCATCCTCCTCATCCTCTCTCACCCATGCCCAGGGTGCTTTGTCTGGCAAAGCAGCGGCCTCTTCCCTCAGCTCAATGTCATCAGTGACTCCTTCCCTAGCTCCACCATGTCCTCCTGAGGATTCCCTCGAACTGTTTGACCACAGTGTTGGGTACATGCTCCAGGAGGATGCCCAGCGTTTGGAAGGCTCTGATGATGATACTGAGCTCGATGAAGGCAGTAACATGAGCACGGACAGAGGGGGTGCCCAAGAAGGACAGCAATCTGGCAGTCATGCTCCCCCTGCTGCAGCATACTGCCAGGTTTGCTCCAGTGATGAGGAGGGAGGGGATGATGAGGTCACTGACTCAACGTGGGTGCCTGATAGGAGAGAGGAGGAGGAGGAGGAGGAGGAGGCGGCACATCACCAACGAGGCAGGATGCCCTCCAGGGGCCAGCCTAAGGGCAGCACATTGACTGCATCACACCCCAAAGCTCCACATGTGCAGGGCGCTGCAGTCTCTGCGCGTTATTCAAAAAGTTCTTTGGTGTGGGCCTTTTTTGAGACGAGTGCATCAGATCGCACCGCTGCTATTTGCAACATATGTCTCAAGCGTATCTCGCGTGGCCAAAACATCTCCCGCTTGGGTACCACATGCTTGACCAGACATATGTTGACCTGCCATGCAGTTCATTGGCAAGCGTATCTAAAAGACCCACACCAAAGAACAAAGAGGATCTCTCCTTGCTCTTCATCAGCTGAGATTTCCAACCCCACTAGACCTTCAGTCCTCTCTGAGACCTGCAGTGAGAGGAATGAAGGTGTAGAATTAGGTGTGTCACAGCCAAGTACTTGTGGGCAATCTGCTTATGGTACACCGACGTCAGATTGTACCAGGCAAATTTCCCTGCCCCAGCTGCTGCACCGCCGAAAGAAGTTTGCTCCCAGCCATCCACATGCCCAGCGGTTGAATGCTAGCTTGGCAAAATTGCTAGCACTTCAACTGCTGCCTTTTCAGTTGGTAGACTCTGCCCCCTTCCGTGAGTTTGTGGAATGTGCGGTTCCTCAGTGGCAAGTACCCAAACGCCACTTTTTCTCACAGAAGGCGATTCCGGCTCTCTACTGGCATGTGGAAGGCAATGTCCATGCCTCGCTGGACAGGGCGTTCAGCGGTAAGGTGCATATTACCGCTGACTCATGGTCCAGCAGGCATGGACAGGGACGTTACCTAAGTTTCACGGCGCATTGGGTGACTCTGCTGGCAGCTGGGAAGGATGCAGGACAAGGTGCAGTAGTGTTGGAGGTTGTTCCGCCACCACGCCTCCAAAATGCTGATTGTGACACACCTCTCTCCTCCGCCCCCTCCTCTTCTTCTTCCTCCATGGCCTCTTCCTCGGAACCAGCGGTGCTCCGTAGGCGTTCAAGGGGCTACGCAAGTACGCAGGCCAAAAGATGCCATGCGGTGCTTGAGCTGGTGTGCTTGGGGGACAGGAGCCACACTGGGGCAGAGGTTCTGTCAGCTCTGCAGGGGCAGGTTCAGAGGTGGTTGACGCCACGCCAACTTAAGGCAGGAATGGTGGTTTGCGACAATGGCACCAACCTCCTCTCTGCCCTCCGCTTACAGGATGTCCTGAGGCAGGCCAGGAAAGTCTGTGTGCATTTCCGCCGGTCATATAATGCCAGTGCTCGGCTGACGGACCTCCAAAAGGAGTTTAACCTGCCCAAGAACCGCCTAATCTGTGACATGCCCACCAGGTGGAACTCAACGTTGGCCATGCTGCAGCGGCTGCACACGCAGCAGAGGGCCATCAATGAGTACCTGTGCGACTATGGCACCAGGACAGGGTCAGGGGAGCTTGGTTTTTTTTCCCCACGCCAGTGGGCCATGATCAGGGATGCATGCACTGTCCTGTCACCATTCGAGGAGGCCACGAGGATGGTGAGCACTGACAGTGCATGCATCAGTGACACTGTCCCCCTTGTCCACCTGTTGGAGCACACGCTGCGTGGAATAATGGACAGGGCACTTGAGGCAGAACAGAGGCAGGAAGAGGAGGACTTCCTTAGCTCTCAAGGCCCCCTTTATCCAGACAGTGTTCCTGCGTGCCCGCCGATCACACAGGAAGAGGACGAGGAGGAGGAGGAGGAAGATTGTGTCAGTATGGAGGTGGAGCCTGGCACTCAGCATCAGCAGCAGTCTTTAAGGGATCAGTCCCAAGGAACACATGGACTTGTACGTGGCTGGGAGGAGGTGGCTGCGGACGTTGTTGTCCTTAGTGACCCAGAGGACTCCGGACCGAATGCCTCAGCAAACCTACGCTGCATGGCCTCCCTGATCCTGCAAAGCCTGCGTAAGGATCCTCGTATTCGTGGTATCAAGGAGAAGGACCAATACTGGCTGGCAACCCTCCTTGATCCACGTTACAAGGGTAAGGTTGCGGACCTTATCTTGCCATCGCAGAGGGAGCAGAGGATGAAACATCTTCGGGAGGCCTTGCAGAAAGGTCTGTGCAACGCGTTCCCAGAGACTGGGAGGTTACAAACTCCTGTTTCTGGACAGCATGTTGCTGAGGCTTCGGTCAGTCAAAGAAGGAGCGGTGGAGAAGGTGGCCGTCTGACCGATGCGTTCAGACAATTTTTTGGTCCTCAGCCCCAAGGTATGATCGGTTCCAGCAACCATCGCCAGCGTCTGTTTTACATGGTGCAGGAATACCTAGGGGCAAGATCAGACTTGGACACCTTTCCCACCGAAAATCCTCTGGGTTACTGGGTCTTGAGGATGGATCACTGGCCAGAGCTTGCACAGTATGCAATTGAGCTACTGGCCTGTCCTGCATCCAGCGTTCTTTTGGAACGCACATTCAGTGCTGCTGGAGGCGTGGTAACCGATCACAGGGTGCGTCTGTCCACCGACTCGGTCGATCGGCTGACCTTCATAAAAATGAATCAGTCTTGGATCACCACCAGCTACCAAGCACCTGATGCTGATGTAACCGAATAATTTTTTTTGAAATCTCAGATCCCTTCAAAGACTGCCTATGCTGATGCTGAGTGACTATCCCTGAGTAATTATCCTCTTCCTCCTCAATCATCACGCTGATAGCTTGTAAGAACATTTTTGGTTCTGGGCGCCACCACCAGTGCCTAAGGCACAATTTTTCAGCCCCTGTTTAACAGGGGCGTGTAATTACAATTTTTGATGTAATACTTTGCAGCAGGGCTCGTTCCTGCATTCCAACTAGAGTGTCTGTGAGGGGTTGCAGTGTTGTGGCACCAGCACCAGTGCCTAAGGCCCAATTTTTCTGCCCCTGTCCAACAGGGGTGTGTAATTACAATTTTTGATGCAATACTTTGCAGCAGGGCTCGTTCCTGCGTTCCAACTAGAGTGTCTGTGAGGGGTTGCAGTTTTGTGGCACCAGCACCAGTGCCTAAGGCCCAATTTTTCTGCCCCTGTCTAACAGGGGCGTGTAATTACAATTTTTGATGCAATACTTTGCAGCAGGGCTCGTTCCTGCATTCCAACTAGAGTGTCTGTGAGGGGTTGCAGTGTTGTGGCACCAGCACCAGTGCCTAAGGCCCAATTTTTCTGCCCCTGTCTAACAGGGGCGTGTAATTACAATTTTTGAAGCAATACTTTGCAGCAGGGCTCGTTCCTGCGTTCCAACTAGAGTGTCTGTGAGGGGTTGCAGTGTTGTGGCACCAGCACCAGTGCCTAAGGCCTAATTTTTCAGCTCCTGTTCAACAGGGGCATGTAATTACAATTCTTGATCTAATATTTCACAGCAGGGCCCTGTGAGGGCTTACAGTGTTGTGGCCACAGCAACACCTAAGGCCCAAATTTCTGCTGAGTATATAGGGCAGGACCCTACTTTCAAACATCTAACTTACAAATGACTCCTACTTGCAAACGGAAGGAGACAACAGGAAGTGAGATGAAATCTACCCCTAGGAAGGGAAATTCTCTCCTGTAAGAGTTAATATGGGAAAACAATTTCTCCTTTCCACTGATGCTTTCCAATCCTTGTTCCACAAAAAAACCCAAATTTTCAAAAAACATTTTTCATTGGGACAAAAAAGTGAGGTGAAATCTTCTGAAGAGGAGGAAAGACAGCAAAACAAATGTCACAGGGGTGATAACCCTTCCCTATGTTTTCCAAAAAGCTTAGAAAAGATTTTTTGGCTGGAGCTAAACACGTTAAAAATGTTCAAAATTACAAAGAGATTCTACTTAACAACAAACCTACAGTCCCTGTCTTGTTTGCACCGCCTGTATACTGCTGTTCAGAGTATATAGGGCCTGGTGGCCCCACACCTTTCCTTATTTTAATTTGGGTGCGGGGTTCCCCTTAATATCCATACAAGACCCAAAGGGCCTGGTAATGGACTGGGGGGTACCCATGCCGTTTGTCTCACTGATTTTCATCCATATTGCCATGACCCGACATGACATTAAACCCGCAAGCAGTTTTAAATGAGATTTTTTCCTTTAAAAATGACATTTGGTGCAGGGACTGTTCTAAACATGGGAAACACGCGTCACTTTACAGGCATACTATAGACACCCTTTCACTTTTTTTTTTTTTACTTTAAGCATCATTAAAATCACTGCTCCCGAAAAAACGGCCGTTTTTAAAAGTTTTTTTTGCATTGATACATGTCCCCTGGGGTAGGACCCGGGTCCCCAAACCCTTTTTAGGACAATACCATGCAAATTAGCCTTTAAAATGAGCACTTGGGGTTCTAACGTTCGTGCGAACTTTCGGTCCGTTCGCGGGTTCTGGTGCGAACCGAACCGGGGGGTGTTCGGCTCATCCCTATTGGAGAAGGACATTAAAGAGTATTTTTTGATTAATGACACTGAGGACATCTCTCCCAGTTCCCTTTGGAACGCTCACAAAGCGGTAATTAGAGGGAAACTGATCCAATTCTCTGCCCAATTAAAACGAGAACGGCAAGCAGATATCTTGAAGCTAGAGAAAGAGTTCAAAGATCTCAGTATATCCCATAAACGGAATCCCAATCCCATCACTCTCTCTAAACTTGACACTATTAGATTGTCCCTCAATTCAGCCTTGACCTCCAATGCAGATAGACATCTTCACTGGATTAGTGGCAGTTACTATTTACGTGCGAATAAATTTGGCCCCCAGTTAGCGGCCAAACTTACCCCGAAACATAGGTCTTTTGCCCTACCCAAAATAAAATCTCAGTCGGGTTCACTCACCCAAAATCCCGGAAAAATCCTAAAAACATTTCAATCATTTTACGCCAACCTGTATTCTGACAATTGTCCGATTTCCCAACAAAATTTAGACTCATTTCTCGAGAAAATCCCACTGCCAAAAATCTCTGAATCTCATCGCTCTATTCTAGAGTCCCCATTTCATGAAACTGAGATCCGAGCAGTCATAAAAGATCTTAGAAAAGATTCTGCCCCAGGCCCGGATGGATTTTCAAACTATTACTACAAAACCTTTACAGATACTCTCTCTCCGTATCTGGTTTGTCTCTTCAACTCATTAAGCAAATCCTCCCCTCTAGACCCTGATGCCAATTTAACCTTCATCTCAGTATTGACCTAATGTTTAAACATAATTTTCTTCTCATGTTCAAAAAACTCACTGCTGACCTGACTCAATGGTCTCTCTATAATCTCTCTTGGTTAGGCAAAGTGAACGCGGTCAAAATGACGCTTCTACCTAGGATTTTATACCTTTTTCACTCCCTTCCTATTCCGGTCCCCAAATCGCACGTTCAACGCTTACAATCTGCCATCATCCGCTTTATTTGGGACAAAAAGGGACATAGATTTTCTAAAGATGTGCTTTTTAGACCCAGAAAGAAAGGAGGCCTTGGCGTACCTAACCTATGGTGGTACTATCAGGCAGCACAGTTGAGCCAATTTTCCACAATTTACCTTACGGATTCAAACCAGACTGGGTGAGCATGGAACAAGAGGCAACCCCCAATTTTACTTTAGATTTTTTACTTTGGAACATCCCCAAAAAACGCCCCCCTATACTAGCTCCTACATTGTCTCATTCAATGAAGTTATGTGACTCCCTCCATAAGCTAAGACCCCTAATTTCTACTTGGCACCCACTTGCACATATTTTCAGGAACCCCAACTTTCCCCCTGGCTTAGACATCCGAGTCTTCAAATGGTGGCTAGACAAAGGCCTCTACAGAATTGGACAATTCTTTAACTCTAATGGTCCCCTCACTTTAGCATACTGTACTTCTAAACTCGAAATGCCCCCAGCCGAAAAATTTAGGTTTTATCAACTATCACATTTCTTGAATCAGTTATGGAAAAATGGTGAGAATCATCTTTCAGTAACTCCCTATGAACAATGGTGCGCTTCAGCCTTAGACACAAGGGGAGGTATTTCTCTCATATATTCATCTCTAGCGGAGCCCTCAGAGAAAGCGGCTTACATGGTGAGCTGGGAGCGGGATCTTGACTTCAGCTGGGACCTGGAGGCATGGCATTCCAACTTTGCCCGTTCCTTCAAAGGTATTGTGAACACGTCTCTAAATGAAGCTGGTCTTAAAACTCTAACACGCTGGTATCTGGTACCTTCATGCCTGGCCAAATTTTACCCACAAACGTCACCTCTTTGTTTTAGAGGTTGCAATCATACAGGTACGCTTTTACACATACTATGGGAATGCCCCAAAATCAGAATGTTTTGGAACAGGATATTCTCTCTTATCCGCAGAACTTGTGGTTGTGCGCTGAAACAAGACCCAACTATTGCTTTACTTAATGGCCCCATCCCTAAATTATCCAAGCATACTCAGAAATTGATTCGGTTTATTTTCTTGGGAGCCAAAATGACTATCACCCGGTCCTGGAAGTCACCGAAAGTATCCATTCGGTTAGCTAAACAAAAAATTTCTTGGATTATGCTGCAAGAAAAGATCTCCAATACTATTCTGGATACCCTAGACAAAATCATTTGGGAACCCTGGGCTACTGTCATTGGACGCCCCCTGTATGCATGATTGGTAGTTCATGTGTGCGGTTCCTCCCTGGGACGGTCTCCAGTTTCCCTCTCATGGTGGTCTCCTGTGCACCTCCTTGCCCTTATCCTCTATGGTGAGATCTTTACTTTGTCTCCTCCTACCTCTTCTGTTTCTTTCCCCTTCTATCTTTCCTCCTTTCACTCTTCAGCATATTATTTTTGTTAGTACTGTTTCCTCCGGCTCTCGGTATTCGCTAAGAATTATGTTTTTAGCCTAAGGGTTGCTCTCGGGGTAGACCCCAGGGCATTATTATTTCTGATCCTTAAGCATAGTATTTACCAGCTCTGGTCAACCGATTTCGGTTCAATTTGCCCTGAGAGCTCAACCCACCCTGTCGCTTCTTTGACAAATTGTTGTTCGTTTCATTATGATATCACTGTGTTATTCAACTATCTTATAGATATAAGCTCCTTTTTTTCCTTTTTTTTCTCAGCATATCATCACATTGTGTAGTGATGTGGGCTTGGGGATTCCCAGTTCGCCAGAGCAGTTAGTTCCCGGATGGGGCTCTGGTGATGAGAATTCTTGAGACCATAGCGTCTGTTTACTTTAATAAGAAAAGGGATTTTGACGGATTGATGTAGTCATTCATTATAATCGCTGTACTACTATTACACCATGTATACGTTGAGCATTTTGCTCTTTTTTCTGCCTGATGTATTTTCTTGATACTTCAATAAACCTTATTTTAAACTCAAAAAAAAAATTGTCACTTTCCCGCAACTTGTGTCAAAAAATAAAATATTCCATGGACTCAACATGCCTCTCAGCATATAGCTTGGGGTGTCTACTTTCCAAAATGGGGTCATTTGGGGGGGGGGGGGGTTGTGCCATCTGGGCATTTTATGGCCTTCAAAACTGTGATAGGAAGTGAGGAGTGAAATCAAAAATTTATGCCCTTAGAAATCCTGAAGGCAGTGATTGGTTTTCGGGGCCCCGTACGTGGCTAGGCTCCCAAAAAGTCCCACATATGTGGTATCCCCGTACTCAGGAGAAGCAGCTGAATGTATTTTGGGGTGCAATGCCACATAGGCCAATGACCTATGTGAGCAATATATCATTTAGTGACAACTTTTTGTAAATATTTTTTTTTGTCATTATTCAATCACTTGGGACAAAAAAAAAAATATTCAATGGGTTCAACATGCCTCTCAGAAATTTCCTTGGGGTGTCTACTTTCCAAAATGGGGTCATTTGGGGGGGGGGGTTGTACTGCCCTGCCATTTTAGCACCTCAAGAAATGACATAGGCAGTCATAAACCAAAAGCTGTGTAAATTCCAGAAAATGTACCCTAGTTTGTAGACGCTATAACTTTTGCGCAAACCAATAAATATACGCTTATTGACATTTTTTTACCAAAGACATGTGGCCGAATACATTTTGGCCTAAATGTATGACTAAAATTGAGTTTATTGTATTTTTTTTATAACAAAAAGTAGAAAATATCATTTTTTTTTTACAATACAAACCCCAAAAAAATAAACAGCCTTGAAATTTTTTTTAAAAAAATTTAAAACAACCAAAAAAAAAATTGGTCAGATGTGACAAATCAAAATTTATTGAGGGAATCCCGATAAATAATAAAGAAATAAGTTTGTGAGAAGTCTGTGTGAATATGAGCAGCAAAACTACTTTATTCTTCTCACATTATAAAGATGAACAGAGTGCGCTGTATTAAACTATTTAAAACATTGCAGCGTGACGAAAGTGCTGTATCCATTCCGAACGCTCATTTTACCAGACCGAGCTGTTCCATCTCGGAATTTCTTCTGAGCATGCGTGGCACTTTGTGCGTCAGAACTGGCCACACACGGTCGGAATTGACGCGATCTGATTTTGTTGTCGGAAAATTTTATAGCCTGCTCTCAAACTTTGTGTGTCGGAAAATCCGATGGAAAATGTCCGATGGAGCCCACACACGGTCGGAATGTCCGACAACACGCTCCGATTGCACATTTTCCGTTGGAAAATCAGACCGTGTGTACAGGAAATTACACATAATGGATCTACTAGTAGATTATCAATAAGTTGCCAGGGTCTATTCCTGGCACAAAGTTCTGTGAAATCAAGATGACTAAAAACAGGTGAATGATCTTACCAAATTTTAGGTTTAATGCTAATTGTCGGAGTAGCGTCTAATAAAGACTGTGAAAAATATAATCAAGCCTACTATGAGTTTTATGGACTGGAGAGAAGAAAGTATAATCCCTCTCAGAAGATGCAATATGCACCATAAGTTAAAATAGCTTATTGAAGATAATTTCTGCTTTAATTTACTAAGAGCCGAATATGAAAAATGGGTCTTTCCAGAAGATGAATCCATTCGGGTATCGAAAGCCAGATTAAAATCGCCCCCGAGAATATCACCCTCTGCAAAAGTTTCAAGAATGTACATGTATTTAAGACCCTCAGAGACTTGAGAGGTATTCGGGAAATACAGTTGTGCTCATAAGTTTACATACCCTGGCAGAATATATGATTTATTGGCCATTTTTCAAATAATATGAATGATAACACAAAAAACTTTTCTTTCACTCATGGTTAGTATTTGGCTGAAGCCATTTATTATCAATCAACTGTGTTTACTCTTTTTAAATCATAATGGCAACAGAAACTACCCAAATGACCCTGATCAAAAGTTTACATACCCCAGTTCTTAATACTCTGTATTGCCCCCTTTAACATCAATGACAGCTTGAAGTCTTTTGCGGTATTTCTGAATGATACTCTTTTCAGATGGTAAAGCTGCCCATTCCTCTTGGCAAAAAGCCTCCAGTTCCTGTAAATTCTTAGGCTGTCTTGCATGAACTGCACGTTTGAGATCTCCCCAGAGTGGCTCAATGATATTGAGGTCCAGAGACTGAGATGGTCACTCCAGAACCTTCACTTTATTCTGCTGTATCCAATGACAGGTCGACTTGGCCTTGTGTTTTGGATCATTGTCATGTTGGAATATCCACGTAGGTCCCATGCGCAGCTTCTGGCTGATGAATGCAAATGTTTCTCCAGTATTTTTTGATAACATACTGCATTCATCTTGCCAACAATTTTGAACAAATTTCCTGTGCCTTTGTAGCTCACACATTCCCAAAACATCAGCGATCCACCTCCGTACCTTTCACCATAGGCCTTGACTCCTCTCCAAATGTAGCGTTTATGGTTGTGGCCAAAAAGCTCAATTTTGGTCTCATCACTCCAAATGACTTTGTGCCAGAAGGTTTGAGGCTTGTCTCTGTGCTGTTCGGCGTATTGTAAGCGGGATACTTTGTGGCATTTGCGTAGTAATGGCTTTCTTCTAGTAACTTGACCATGCAGCCCATCTTTCTTCAAGTGCCTCCTTATTGTGCATCTTGAAACAACCACACTACATGTTTTCAGAGAGTCCTGTATTTCACCTGAAGTTATTTGTGGGTTTTCTTTGCATCCCAAACAATTTTCCTGGCAGTTATGGTTGAAATTTTAGTTGATCTACCTGACCGTGGTTTGGTTTCAACAGAACCCCTCATTTTTGAATTCTTGATTAGAGTTTGAACACTGCTGATTGGCATTCTCAATTCATAGTACATCTTTTTATATTCCTTTCCTGTTTTATACAGTTCAACTACCTTTTCCCGTAGATCCTTTGACAATTCTTTTGCTTTCCCCATGACTCAGAATCCAGAAACGTCAGTGCAGCACTGGATGACAGATGCAAAGGTCTGTCAGGAATCCAGAAACTCATTGACCTTTTATACACACACACACACACACTAATTACAAGCAAACAGATCACAGGTGAGGATGGTTACCTTTAATAGCCAATCAAACCCATTTTTGTCAACTTGTGTGCATGTTATCAGGCCAAAATCACCAGGGTATGTAAAATTTTGATCAGGGTCATTTGGGTAGTTTCTGTTGCCATTATGATTTAAAAAGAGTAAACACAGTTGATTGATAATAAATGGCTTCAGCCAAACACTAACCATGAGTGAAAGAAATGTTTTTGTGTTATAATTTATATTCTCTGAAATATGTCCAAGAAATCATAAATCCTGCCAGGGTATGTAAACTTATGAGCACAACTGTATATATTAGCTATAGTATATACTTTTATTCCATTTTAAATTTTTAGAAATAAATATCTACCTTGAGGGTCAGATTTAGAATCTAAAACTTGACACTTCACATTCTTATGTATAGCAATTGATACGCCTTTGGATTTAGCATATAGATTTGTACTATGAAACCAAGTAGTATAATATTTATTTTTACATGTCGGGATAGCATCCAAGCGAAAAAGTGTTTCTTGAAAAAACACTATATCAATTTTTTCTTTATTGAGATAGTAAAAAAATTGTGAGCGTTTATTAAGGTGGTTAAGACCCTTCACATTAAAAGAACATATTGAAAATGACATAAAAAAATTGTCACTGTTACAACCTCGTTAAGTGAGAACAACCCTGCAACAAAACACACAAAAAAAAAGAAATAAAAAAATGTAAAATAAGACACATTGCAGACCTAAGACATGCAATGTGTCTTAAATGTCTCTGGGTAACCCTAGAAAACAAAAAACCTAACAGGGAATATAGCCAATTCCCCAAAAAGTTGGGAAGCCTAATGTAGGATAGGGGCAATCTAGGCGGAGTTGGAGCTATACCATTTAGACATTCAAACCGGCATTGAGAAAAAAAAAGAGGGCAGAAAAAAAGGGGGGGGGGACCACATTTAAGCACTCTGGTTTCTTCAAACATTAATGATGGGACATAAACTGGTCTAAAACAACTTTCTTTAACTAGGGTACCTAGACACCCTAGGGCTCTTAAGGTTTCTTCAGGAGGTATTCCAGCATATTGTCTAAAAATTAAATACAAATTGGCATATGGTTAACCACTTTCCGCCTGTCCTATAGCAGAATGATGGCCGGGAAGTGGTTCTGTTATTCTGACTGGGCGTCATATGACGTCCAGCAGGATAACATGCCGGTGCACGCCCGTTGGGGCGCGCAGCTCAGAGATCGCTAGTGCAGCGTGTCAGTCTGACATCCTGCATCTTAGATTGTTATAAGAAGCCTCTGTCAGAGGCTTCTTACTACGTGATCAGCTGTGATCAATCACAGCTGATTACAGCGTGAACCAGGAAGTGCCAGTAAACGGCATTCCTCTGTTCACGCTGACAGGGAGAGCCAATCGGAGCTGATCGGTGGCTCTCCCTGTCAGGGGGGTCTGTGCTGATAGTTAGCACATTGATTATCAGCACAGCCCCCTCAGATGTGCAAAAAAGCTACCAATCAGTTCCCAGCATTCCCCCAATAAAAAAGCCTTCAAGTGCCCACCACAGTGTCAATCACAGTACCAATCAGAGCACCACAGTGCCAATCAGAGCCCACCTTAGTGCCAATCAGTCCCCAGCAGTAACACATTAGTACCTCATCATCAGTGCTGCCCATCAGTGCCACCTGTCAGTGCCACCTGTCAGTGCCAATCAGTACCACCTATCAGTGCCAATCAGTGCCGCCTGTCATTGCCCATCACACCCAGCTGTCAGTGCCCATCACAGCTGCCTGTCAGTGCCCATCAGTGCCGCCTGTCAGTGTCCATCAGTGCTGCATATCAGTGCCGCCTATCAGTGCCCATCAACTCTACATATCAGTGCCTCCTCAACAGTGCCCATCAGTGCTACCTTATCAGTGACAACTCATCAGTGCCCATCAGTGCCACCTCATCAGTGCTCATCAGTGCTGCCTCATCAGTGCCTATCAGTGCCGCCTCATTAGTGCACGTCAGTTCAGGGGAAAACAACATTTTATGACAAAAACTAAGTAAAACTTTTTTTTTTCCAAAAATGTTGGTCTTTTTTAGTTTTTTTATCAAAAAATAAAAAGCCCAGAGGTGATCAAATACCACCAAAAGAAATCTCTATTTGTGGGAAGAAAATGATAAAAATTTTGTTTGGGTACAGTGTTACATGACCGAGCAATTGTCATTCAAAATGTGACAGTGCTGAAAGTTGAAAGTTGTTCTGGGCAGGAAGGGGCTAAAGTGCCTGGTATTGAAGTGGTTAAAGGCCGCTTTTGGCTACAGCAAGTCATAGATTCTCTAAGTGCTACTGCAGCCTTCCAGCTGCCGATATCCCAACAACCAATTACATCATGTAGTGCTGATGTAGATAGAAAATCCTTGTTTAATCTTCCCCGGTCCCTCTCCATAATCTAGAGAAACTGAGGAAGAAAACAAATATCAAAACGTTGATTAACACCAACTCACAAGGATATATTTGCTCTAAAGGAGCAGTCATCTCCATCTCCAGGCACCACTCTAAACCTTCTAGACATTGATGCACTAAATTGAACCAGTAAAATAATTTTTGCATTGTATAATGGGATGTCTCAAAGACCTTTCAAGAATTTTAAAACTCTGTTTCCCTATTCCCTCTCCTTCCCCCTTTAAATCACCATGAAATTGTAAGTGACCTACAGCCCAGGTTCATGTCAGGTTCACACTGTGGCAACATGGGGGCAAGCATGACCCAATGCCGACCCCCGTATCGCAACTCTCCAGCAAATAACTCCCAAAGCCCTCCGTGGACCTTTGCGGGTGCCAATGCGATATCACCACCAGGTTAATGACACATGTTGATGACACCCCCAGATCGACCCACATACAAGCAGGAGTTAGATCCACTGATGACAACATCCACGCGATCCAACTCCAGTTAACATTTTTAAAAAAAGAGGGGAGGAGAGAGGAAGGAAAAAAATAAATAAATGCATAAATTAATAAATACTTTCCATAATAATTCCCTACCCCCCCCCCCCTAATTAATTCTACTAGAACTGATGCTATTGTTGACAGTACCTATTTCCCTGTGATAAACAAAATTTATTTCCAAACTATAAACTGTAAACTGTGAATAATAAAAAGAAAAGAAGACAAAAAAATCTGTAGTATCTATAGTATCTATCTATAGTATCTATCTATCTATCTATCTATCTATCTATCTATCTATCTATCTATCTATCTATCTATCTATCTATCTATCTATCTATCTATCTATCTATCTATCTATCTATCTAGATATCTAGATATATATCTATATACATAGATATATATCTATATCTATATATATATATATATCTATATATCTATCTATCTATATATATATATATATATATATATATATATATATATATATATATAGATATCTATATATATATATATATATATATATATATATATATATATATATATATATCTATATCTATATCTATATCTATATCTATATCTATATCTATCTATCTATATGATGGGACCATGGCAGCAGTTGGGGGTCCCAGTGGCCAAAGATGAGCAGCAGCGGGTCCTTAGGTAGTTTTAGTAGGGTAACTTCGAAAATGTAAGATAGGACCTGGTCCCAAAAGGTGGATATGAAGGAACATGTCCAGAAACGATGTGTCAAAGATGGCCTCGGTTGGTGGCAGAGGGGGCAGGAGGCCTTGCTCTGTTCTGTTTTGGAGGATAAGAAAGGTATGTGGGCTCGATGTGTGATTTTTAGTTGAGTTTCTCTCCATATTTCATTGGGGGTTAGTTGTTGTACTCTGTTGAGGCCTTGTAGAATTTTGTGCACCAGGTCCGGATCCGGGAAGTCTTTTCCCCAGTTGGCTACAGATGAGGAAGTCAAAGGGGGAACGGTCTCTCGTAGAAGAGGTTGGTAGATGTCAGATATTTTATAGGAGTCGTCCAGGAGCATTCGGTCTGTGATGTTTGGTTTAAACCTCTTGCAGTCCTCTTTGCATGCGGCCTTTAAGAATGCAATGCATTGTCCATAGTGGAAAGCATGGGCTTGGGGAATTGAGAAAGATTATAGAATGATATTGTTAACATTCACAACCTCCATAAGCGCAAAGGTGCAAGAAATGGCATATAAGTTCCTAGCGAGATGGTATAGGACACCAGTAAAATTAGCACAAATCTCCTCGGTATCTAGTGATAGGTGTTGGAGGGGTTGCGGACAGAGGGGAACTTTTCTTCATCTTTGGTGGACATGTCCAATAATCAAGCCATTTTGGGAAGCAGTGGCTCCATGGATTAAGAAACTAACAGGGGACTCCCTGGAGTTTGGGCCTATACAATATCTGTTTCACGGAAATCCCGGATCCGTCAAAAAGTATAGGGAAAGCATAACTCCACACTTATTAAACGCAGCAAAAAAACTGATCCCAAGGTATTGGAGGCAGGATCGGAAACCGTCAGTCATGGAGTGGAGAAATGAGGTTAACATAATAAAGGAAGCGGAGAGGTGGGTGCATGTGGTTAAAAATCAAAAAAAGAAATTTGAAACTACATGGGCAAAATGGGAGCAGTGCGCCAGGGAGATAATGGAAGAGGGAAACATCAATGGGTAACGGAGGCAGAAATGGTGTAGTCATTAAGAATTAAGAAATAAGATGATGAGCCCAGAAAGAGAAAATTAAATATTGATATGACTTCTCTAATGCCAATTAAGTAAAGGGGTGGGAGGTAAGATAATGTATGGTTACATGTTCTCACTAGCCGGGGTATTTTTTTTTTTTTTTCATTCACCCCGAATCCATTAATAAACACTGAGTGGTGAGGGTGATGTGGGGTAGGGGTGTGTTGTTGGAGGGTTGTTTTCCTTCCCCTTTTTTTTTTTTTGCACAAATATAAATTATATAATCATGAATTATAGGGACTTATGACACAAATTAGAAAAGGGGGGAAATCACTTTACAATTCCATTTAATATGTTTGCACAATGGGAGGAAGGGCCGGAGTAAATTAATATTGATGAGGGGGGAGGGGACATCACGGATAGAAAAGAAGAGAGGAGAGGGGAAGAGAAGAGGGGGAGGGAGGAGAGGAAGGGAAAGGGAAAAAGAAAAAAGGAAAGAAGAAAAAGGAAGGGGGAAATTTTTTTTTTTTTTTGTTACTGTTTAGTGATACACTGGGGGGAAGAGTTGGGGTAAACACATTAAGGATGGGGGGGAGGGAAGAAGGCACAAATTATTCATTATGGATTAGTGATTTTGACAGGAATTGAAAAAGGGCACTTTATAATTTTATCTAAGTATGCTTGGATATGGGGGGGGGGAGAACCACAGAAAGGTGTTTTATTTTTTTTTTGCTTTGCACAAAATATAAATTATAGAATTATGAACTATAGGGATTTAAGATATGAACTAGGAAAGGGGGAAATCACTTTACAATGTATTTAATATGTTTGCACGATGGGGGGAAGGGAGGGAGTAAATTAATATTAAGGAGGGGGTGGGGACATCACAGATAGTAAATACATTTTTTTTTTCTCTCTCTCTTTTACTCACTTTATAAATTGGAGAAGCCACATTATAAGTATTGTTTAATCACGTTTGTAGTTGGAGGAAGGAGATGGTGCAAATAATAACAAGGATAGGGGTGGATGGAAGAACTATAGATTTTGATAAGGTTTTTTTTTTTTTTATTATTATTATTTATATATATATATATATATATATATATATATATATATATATATATATATATATATATATATATATATATATATATAATTTTTTTTTTTTTTTTTTGTGGTAATTTATAAACCTCGGTAAATGGGATATGTGGGGTAATGTGTAGTCTTGTTATTGGGTTGAATGTAGGGGTATAGTATGTTGTATAAATGATGTATTATATAAGTGAATAAAATTTTGATTATTAAAAAAAAAGAGAAAGATTCCGCTATGGTCGAGAAGGTTAGAGGACGCCCTGTTTCCGTGTCACATAGGGAGGAAAATTTTGTGAGGCCTTTTTCCTGCCAGACGATGAAGGGTTTGTGGTCCAGTCCAGGGGGGAAACTAGGATTCCCTTGAATTGGTAGGTGGCTAGACATGAAAGGAAACAGCTTGAGGATTTTCCTGACTTCTTTCCAGGCAATAGCTGTGTCTCTCAGCAGGAGTTTGTGTTGGTACGGAGGGGGGATTGATTTCCATTTGCAGTGAAGAAGGGCCACTAAGGAGTAGGGGTGGGCCATTTCGGTTTCCATGAGATAGTTGGAGTAGCGGGAGGATCGTGTTATACAGTCCAGGCTAGTTCTTAATAAGCATGCAAAGTTATAAGTCCTAACATTTGGAAGACTAATTCCCCCTTCGCGTCTGGGAAGATGTAGTTTCTTTAAGGCTATACGTGGTCTTTTGTTTTGCCATAGGAATTTTGAAATGGCTGAATTTAGAAGTTTGATATCTTTGTGTTGCAGAAGTAGAGGAATAGTTTGCATCGAGTATAGCAGTCTTGCAAAGCTAACCATTTTTACCAGATGACATCTTCCCAGGAGCGAGAGGGGCAGATCCATCCAGTTAGCTAGTTCCTGAAATATTTTAGTGATTAGCGGGGGGTAATTGAGGTGGTATAAAGAGGAGGGTAGTTTCCCTATTTTGATTCCTAGATAGGTGATGTGGGACTTAGCTACTGGAGAGATGGAGTGTTGGGCCCAGGGTGGATTGGAGAGAGTGCCTATAGGAAGGATTTCGCTCTTGCTATAATTGATACGTAGGCCTGAGCAGGATCTAAATTCATTGAAAATCTTTTTGATAGTGGACATGTCGGAGAAGGGGTCGGATGAGAATATAAGGACATCATCCGCAAAGAGGGAAGTGCGTAGGTTGTGTTTACAAATTTTGATGCCATGTAGCGGAGCTGGTTGGGCTAGGTATCTGGATAAGGGTTCAAGTGCAATTTTGAAAAGAAGCGGGATAGTGAGCAGTCTTGCCGAGTACCTTTGTGGAGGTGGAAATTGTCAGTGAGTAGGCCTGCCGCCACCAGCCTAGCTGCAGGGGCTGTATACATGGCGTTGATTATATGTCAGAAAGGGCCTGTGAATCCCATTTCTGACATGGCCAAATGGAGCCATTCAAATCTGACATTATCAAAGGCTTTCTCCGCATCTAACGTGATGATGGCGAAGTCTCCGCCTGGGTTATGTTTAGCATGTTCTAAGGCCAACATGACTTTGCGTATGTTCAGGGTGGCGGTTCTACCTTTTACAAAGCCAGATTGGGCGGGGTGTATCAGTGAGGGGATGATGGCCGCGAGTCTAGTGGCAATGATCTTAGATAGGATTTTGACATCCAGGTTCAGGAGTGAAATTGTTTTATAGGAGCCTGGGTCCTGGGGGTCTTTACCTTTCTTAGAGAGTAATTTAATAATGGCCTTATTTCCCGTTTGTAGGTATGATCCGCCGGACCATATACCGTTGTATACCATGTGGAGAGTGGGTTCTGTGATATTTTGCAGGGTTTTGTAGAATTCACTAGTGAATCCATCAGGGCCAGGGGCCTTGGAGGGGGTTAGGTTGCGGATGGTGGTTGAGATTTTGGAGAGAGAGATGGGAGCATTGAGAGCTTCTAGATGGCAATGTCATGTATGTCTGCACCGGACAGCATAGGGATTAGGTTGTCGGAGCCAAAGAAATAGTCGATCTTGGTGAGGACCTGATGAGGGTTGGAGTAAAAGGTGAATTCTCTGTCAACTGGGTGTGAGAGTCGCCAAAGGTCTTGGAGGTGTAGGGAGTCCATAGTGGATGCCAAATGTGTAGGGGTGGTAGGGTCGGATCCTGCCCTGGGGCGTTTGGGAGATGATCTGTCGTCAGTCTGATGGAGAATGTCGTTGAAGTCTCCTCCAATTGAGTGTGGAGGGTGTGTCTTACTAAGTAGCTATGTAGATAGTTCACTATAGAACTGTTTGCTGGGATTATTGGGAGCGTAGACTTTAGATATTACTAGGTCCTTGGATCCTATTTGGATATGTGCCGAAAGAAGACGTCCCTGGGTGTCTGCTTTTACGGATAGGACTGTGCAGGGGAGATTTGTATGTATCAGCAGGAGAACTCCTGCTTTACGCCCAACAGCATCTGAGCCTATGACCGTGCCCACCCATAGCTTTTTCATACGGTGGAAATCTTGAGTTTATAAGTGAGATTCCTGGAGTAGGGCGATGTCAGTTTTAAGTCTTTTAAGATGTCTGAGGATCTTCATTCTCTTGTTAGGGGATCTAAGACCTTTTACGTTCCAAGAGACTATTTTCATATTGGGGGGGTTGCGGGAAGGATTTGGGCCGGTGTTGTAGATTTATCACTGTGTAGGTGGTAATGTGAAGTAGTTGTTATATCAGGAGGATAGGTTCTTTTCTCGTGGTAGTAGTGTGGTGAAGGGGAGTCTGGGGTAGTGCATGGGCCCCGGGGCTGTTGGAGGAGGGGGGGGAGTAGAGGTTGGAGGGGGAAACCTGGAAATAAGACATAACAATCAATTGTGCGAACTTCTCTTTTTTCCGCATGGGGTCACTGTGTATGTCGGCTCCCAATACAGGACCCTGGTAGAGTGGCTTAAGAGCGCCCATTTAAGTGAGAAGAGTTTGCTCGGCTGCCTCGGGTCATATATGGGGGGAAGACGGTGAGGCCAGGAAGAGAGATAGAGCATAGTAGAAGCATTTTATACCAGGAAGAGTATTATTAGCTTAACATCATAACATGGAACATAGTAGATATTATACGGTCACCTAGAAACGAACTGGTGGTTATAAAACAGGTAGAGCTGGTAGAGAGAAAAGAATAAAAAAAAAGGAGTGACTTTGAGATGTACAACACACACAGAAAAAAAAAATGATAGTGTCAGACTGAGCGGTGCTGCATTGTATGCGCCCTTGATGGAGAGAGTAACAAAGACATGCTATGTGACACCCTTTCAGCGAGGGGTGACACGGTGGTGTTCTGGGGCCGAGGGTCTGAAGTGTTTAGGGGAGTCCTTTCGTGGGCTCCTTTGGTCCAGGGAGCGGTTGAGAGGAACAGCCTTGGAAGGGGTGTGAGGGTGCAGGTCTGCATGCAGAGACCGCAAAAAGGCTTCTGCTTCAGAGGGGTCTTGGAAAGATAATTGTTCTCCATTTGGGGTCTTGAGGCGGAGGGTAGCCGGGAACGCCAGCCTGAATTTTTTTTGCTGTTTATAAAGTTCTGTGCATACCTGCTGGAATGCTTTCCGTTTCTTAGAGACCTTAATTGAGTAATCAGCAAATAGCAGGACCCTTATTCCGTCAATTTGGAGAGAGCGGGTTTGTCTGAATTTTTGTAGGATAAGGGCTTTGTCTGAATAGTTCAGATATTTAGCGATTATTGGCCAGGGTGATTTGCGCTCAGTGTTAAAAGGTCCCACACGGTGGGCCCGTTCCCCTGTGCAGGGGCCTGAAAGGCCTAGTGCTTCAGGAATGCGTCTGGCGCAGAATTCAGAGAGAGCCTGCGTTTGAAGCGATTCTGGGACACCCACGATTCGCAGGTTGCTCCTTCTAGACCTATTCTCTAAATCGTCCAATTTTTGGATGATGTATTGATTGGTCTTATCCTGCGCTTGTTCTGGGCCTGGGCCTGGTAGAGCTCCTCTTCCATGCCAGATAAGCGGTGCTCTAAATCATTTAGTCTGGTGGTATGCTCTCCTAGCTGGGCCTTGATTTGTTTCATCCCTGCATTCACAGCTTTCTCCACAGAGGCAGCAATCATAGGGATAAGAGAGCTGCCACAGCCTGTGCTATGTGCTCCGTGCTGTTGTCTCCAGTGTGGTTTGGAGCATAGGCCTGTGGAGAGATGGCCTTTGGAGCGGAGGTGTGTGGAGAGGAGGCATGTGAGAGTGAGGTATGCAAGGAGGATTGATGGGCCGAGCAGCCGCTTACCTCCATTTTGGCCGGCTGTGAGTCAGTGTGAGGCCCCGTGTAGGCCGAAGCCGGGGCCTCGATTTACGTCTGGGCCGGCGGTGCCGCCAGGGCCGTCTGCGTTCGGGCATTGGTTTTCTCCACAAACCAGTCCATGTGTAGGCGGCAGTGACCCGGAGGAGGCTGTGGGTGTTGGGGCGGCTCAGGCTGTTTTTTTAGGCCGATTTGAGGTTGTGCTGCGGGAGCCGAGGAGAGGAGCAGCTACTCCATGCGGCGCTGGAACCGGAAGTATAATATTTTTAAATCTAATCTTGTTGATAGAGAGCGAATAAAGGAGCGAAGGTCAATGTCCTCCATTGTTAGCTCAGACAAGGGCTCACTCAGGGTCTTTGATTGCAACTGCAGATTAATATGTGAGGACCCCGAACCAGTCAGTGTATCAGGGAGAGCATAGAATTCTCCAAGTCCAGCTGGGACTGAGATCAAAGGCTCAGTAGCAATAGAGCCGTGAACAGGATCAATAGCAGAGCTCCGTGTTCAGCTGATCCGGAGAAACAGACAGAGCTCCAATGATGCCAGTCCCGGTGTCTGGATGAACCACACGGGATACTGCTTGCTCATCCGATGTACAGGACAGCACAGAGGGTACAGTATGACCGGGATTGGGACCGGGACCGAAAAACTCACTGGAGCTACTACCGACACCAGCAGTAGCATTAGCATTAAAAGATATAGGTGAATTTGAACGAGGACCCGATTTTAACTGTCGGCTTGATTCCTGGGATAAGAGATCTGAAGGGGGATCTGGCTTCGGCTGTTTCCTATTCCCCATAATTTAGCTGAAAAGCTGAGAAGCTGAGAATCTGAAAAGCCAAGGGGAGAGTCCTGACGCACATCACGGCGATTAGGGAGGACCGGATCAGCTTGACCATAGGTGGAAGGGGAGCTCTATTCAGTCTCCAGCCAGGATGCACAGTTGGGTGACGAGTAAGGACCGGCCTCAGACCGCGGGGCTTTTGCACTTTGACCATCAGTACTCTATGGTTGACCCCTTGTTCCCCCTGGTGGACACTGATCAGATTATCATTGATCCAACTATTAAAGCCCTATATATGGTCCTATGTCCACAAGATTATACTGGTGATTCTGACATCACCTTATTGTCACTGGATGTGACTAATTTCCACTCTCTCTGATGTTTTTCGATCAATGCCAGGATGTTTTGATGCATGGTGAACAGCCCCGAAAAAGCAGCAAATTAGTCTGCGAAACGCATCGGCTATCCATTCGCACAAGCATCTGTTCAAGATCTTTGAATTGAGTATTAATTTTGATCACATATATATGACCGAATGTTGCTATTTTAATCATGTACACTTTGTAATAAATTATATATTTTTTGATTTATCCTTCTGTGGTTGTGTTTACCTTAGTGACAGAAATATGCATCTGTGAAAATCCCATTACTCTTTGAGGGATAGATTTCTTCTCTCTCTCATTTTCTCTTGGCTCAGGTGAGACACGTCTCACACACCACCACCACCACCATCATTTGGCCACGCCCAACTCCAAAATAAAGCCTGCTTCCGATTTTAACTGATTTACCCTTAAACCTGAGATGGCTCCAAAATCGGACAGTAATGCCCCTTACACACGGTCGGATTTTCCGATGGAAAATGTCCGATCGGAGCGTGTTGTCGGAAATTCCGACCGTGTGTGGGCTCCATCGGACATTTTCCATCGTATTTTCCGACACACAAAGTTGGACAGCAGGAGATAAAATTTTCCGACAACAAAATCCGATCGCGTCAATTCCGACCGTGTGTGGCCTGTTCCGACGCACAAAGTGCCACGCATGCTCAGAAGAAATTCCGAGACGGGACAGCTCGTTCTGGTAAACTTAGCGTTCGCAATGGATACAGCACTTTCGTCACGCTGCAATGTTCAAAATGGTTTAATACAGCGCACTCTCTTCTTCTTTATAATGTGACAAGAATGAAGTAGTTTTGCTGCTCATATTCACACACACTTCTCACAAAGTTTTATTTGTGTTTTTTTAATGGGATTCCCTCAATATATAGTTATTAGTTGTCACATCTGACAGTTTTATATTTATTTTATTTTATTTTTTGGATTTTCAGCCTTTTTTTTTCTTTAATGTTTGGATTTTTTCCAAGGCTGATCTTTGTTCAATGTTATTTTTATTTTTACTCCAGAATATTTTTGTGTGTGTTTTGTGTGTCAAGTTACCCCCACACCATTGATATCTTTTATTATTTAATCTCCAGAAGATTGTTTGTTGTTGGTGTCCCTTGTTCATTTCACATTGTATATTTGAAATGTGACAAGAAAAGGCAAATCACCGCGCTATACCATAAATGAATTAGTGCATAAAGGCATACTGAAAAAACAAAAATTGAAAACAGTAAAAGTGACAAATCAATGATCAAAAATCAACATAAAAGCAGCCGCTAAAAAGTGAGATACACACATAACATAATAAATACAAAAAGAGCAGCGCTGTGATAAAAAAAGTTATATATGATATAACCAAAAAAATGTGAAATATTAAGCCCAAATTGGGATAGGCTCCAAGTTCATAAAGGTGCATAAACAAGGTGAACCGTCCTATCCAAAATCAGTCATAGATGGTGGATAAAAGGAAACGTAGATAGGTGGAAATCAATAGGTCCTTCACCGCACCCCTGTGATATGGTTAAAACGTGCGCTTACCAAACGGCAAGCTTGGAAGAGCTTGCGACCTTAACCCGGTCGGGGCCTTTCAGGATGGAACCATCAAGGCGAAAACACGCCACCTTAGCTTGGATTAAGCACGCTGTTCTTCCAATTATCACTCTATGTGGAGATGTGACCCCTGGCTAGGGATAAACCTCAAGAGAGGTATACCAAAGGAAGAAGGAAAGCAACATAGCGTAATCCTGCTTTCACGTTTTATTAAAACAAACGAATTGCACTTACATTCGGAAGGGTAAACAACAAACATATGAGCCGGCCGGCTAGGAAGCGAGCGCCCGTCCTGTAGACTGTAGACGGTAGATGCAGCACGTCAGCACGCCCGACGTACGTTTCGTCACACTCTGACGTCGTCTGGGGCACGGGCGACGCACTGACGTGTCGCATTAATATAGAAAAACACCATAACCAGACCTCGTACTGAGGACGGGACCGGAAATCACCTTGCGTTCCACCAATTAGGGGCGGATGGCACAAAACCACCATCTTGGATGTGGGAATGTACATAACATCCTATGCGCGCTTCCGATATAAACAGAAGCGGACCAACTTTTATTCCTAGGTGTAAGTTAACATCACATAGGTTGATCCCTAACTGGCGGGAAAAGCAGAAATAGAATGGATTTAATAAATAAAAATGTAAAAATTTAATAAGATTAAAAAAAGGTTAAAATTAATAATTAAGTGGCGTCCTTCAACAGTAAGGCCATAAGTGAGAATAAAGGGGGATAAAGAAATAACCCCTTTAGTTCGTATGCCACGTAAAATGGCTCATAAGGCCAGGAAGTCATTCCCTGGATGTACAGGGGCGTCCCAGAGCCATTCTTAGTTATGTTAAAATCCAAGAGGCACGTAAGACGAAACGCACCCCATACTATGTTACAACATTTTTGATGGTTAATCCTGGGGGAAAGGAAGGTGATTTCTTCCCACATGTGATTTTGTTGATTGATTGTTTTTTACATGTGGGAAGAAATCACCTTCCTTTCCCCCAGGATTAACCATCAAAAATGTCGTAACATAGTATGGGGTGCGTTTCGTCTTACGTGCCTCTTGGATTTTAACATAACTAAGAATGGCTCTGGGACGCCCCTGTACATCCAGGGAATGACTTCCTGGCCTTATGAGCCATTTTACGTGGCATACGAACTAAAGGGGTTATTTCTTTATCCCCCTTTATTCTCACTTATGGCCTTACTGTTGAAGGACGCCACTTAATTATTAATTTTAACCTTTTTTTAATCTTATTAAATTTTTAAATTTTTATTTATTAAATCCATTCTATTTCTGCTTTTCCCACCAGTTAGGGATCAACCTATGTGATGTTAACTTACACCTAGGAATAAAAGTTGGTCCGCTTCTGTTTATATCGGAAGCGCGCATAGGATGTTATGTACATTCCCACATCCAAGATGGTGGTTTTGTGCCATCCGCCCCTAATTGGTGGAACGCAAGGTGATTTCCGGTCCCGTCCTCAGTACGAGGTCTGGTTATGGTGTTTTTCTATATTAATGCGACACGTCAGTGCGTCGCCCGTGCCCCAGACGACGTCAGAGTGTGACGAAACGTACGTCGGGCGTGCTGACGTGCTGACGTGCTGCATCTACCGTCTACAGTCTACAGGACGGGCGTTCGCTTCCTAGCCGGCCGGCTCATATGTTTGTTGTTTACCCTTCCGAATGTAAGTGCAATTCGATTGTTTTAATAAAACGTGAAAGCAGGATTACGCTATGTTGCTTTCCTTCTTCCTTTGGTATACCTCTCTTGAGGTTTATCCCTAGCCAGGGGTCACATCTCCACATAGAGTGATAATTGGAAGAACAGCGTGCTTAATCCAAGCTAAGGTGGCGTGTTTTCTCCTTGATGGTTCCATCCTGAAAGGCCCCGACCGGGTTAAGGTCGCAAGCTCTTCCAAGCTTGCCGTTTGGTAAGCGCGCATTTTAACCATATCACAGGGGTGCGGTGAAGGACCTATTGATTTCCACCTATCTACGTTTCCTTTTATCCACCATCTATGACTGATTTTGGATAGGACGGTTCACCTTGTTTATGCACCTTTATGAACTTGGAGCCTATCCCAATTTGGGCTTAATATTTCACATTTTTTTGGTTATATCATATATAACTTTTTTTATCACAGCGCTGCTCTTTTTGTATTTATTATATTTGAAATGTACCTGAATCCTCACAAACTGTCATTTTTGAAGTAAAACACATAGGAGAGTATAATTCAAAACAAAAATCCTTTATTAAGGTATCAGAACCAAACAAAGAGGAAGGCAACACTGGATCAACATGAGAAATTAGTGAAACCTGGGACCCCCACGGCAGACAACAATTCTTCAACATCAAAATTGGTGGCCTGAGGAGTCCATATATAAGGGAGGGCAGTCTGGTCCAGAATTCGCAGAGATCCGGATAGCAGCAGATGACATCTGTGTCCCCAGGCTGTGGTACCACAAGAGGCTGCATTTTTTGGCCTACCAGACTGAACCCAGGGCAATCACTGTCTGGTCTTCCTTCCACGCTTCCTTCCGGGCTGTGGCTGTGCAGTTGGAAATGTGGCAGGAGGAGGAGTAGGACCTGGAGGAGGAGGAGGACTGGGAGGACCTGAAGGAGAAGGAGGAGGAGGACCTGCAGGAGGAGTAGGAGGACCATCGCAAAGGTGTGTCTGAGGTGTAATTTGGCCCCTCATACCTTTCTCCAGAGCCTCCGATATGAGGGCCTCACACATTACTTGTTGGCCCTCCTCCATCCTCTGCATTTTATATGCAATGATGGCAGCAATGTCCTCCTCCACGGTCTGTCATGCTCCCAGGGCCTCTGTAGCCCTCCAAAAGAATCCTATAGCAGCCTCCTCTAGGGCACTCCTCCTACTGCCACTTTCTCTTTTCAGGTGGGGTGGAGGGACCTGCAGATCAGCCAGCCGGCTCGGCCCGGCCACCTCCTGGCTGAGACTTCCCTGTGTATGAAAAAGGAACATGGTTTTAGTTTTTGCATCATCAATCACAATCCTAAATTAGTACTCCAAACTAACATCTAGTTAACATCATTGATTGGACAAGCAGAAATATTTAGAGGAATGCTATACCTGGCTCAATCTGGGCTCCCCCACATGCGGCCTGGAAGGCCCAGGTTGGGCATCAGAAGCCTCAGCCGGGGGGGAAGGAAGAGTGGAAGGAAGACTGGAGAGGGATGGCCTGGGTTCAGTCTGGCCTGCCAGAAAATGCAGCCTGTCGTAGTACAACATCCTGGGGACATAGATGTCATCTGCTGCTCCGGATCTCTGTGAATCCAGGACTTTCTTGCGCTCCCTTAGATATGTGCTCCTCAGGCAACCAATTAAGATCTTTAAATAGGTGATGTCTGCCGTGGGGATCACCTGCTTCACAATTTCCAACAATTGCACCAGTGCTGCCTTCCTCTTTGCTTGGTTCTTGAAATGTGGATGGTTAATCTCCCACAGACAGGGCAGCTCCCTTAGCATCTCTAGGAATACTGACATGAAGTTATTATCTTTGAGTAGCATATCCATGTTCACTGCAAGACACAACACAAGACAAAGCCTAATGTCAAACAAAACTCTCCTAATCTTGTTACAATATAGGCCTCAATGTAGAAGCAGTATAGGCACAAGTTTGTCTCTTACCTTCGTTCTTACGATCGGCGCGTCCAATGCTCCTTCCTCCACTCACAGATCGTACGTAATACGCACGCGTGTTATGCTTTATACACACTGCGCATGCGTGTAACTCCGCCCGCCCCTGACATTCTTTCTAGTCTATTCCCCGCCCCTTTTCGTTCGGCGCAGTGGGTGAAGAGCATGATGGCGGAGTTAGAACAGGTGTGTGCTAATTATATCAACGAGGAGGAGGAGGAGGAGGAAAGCCCAGATCCAGGCACGTCCCGATCCAGAAGGAGACGTTTTAAGGCCACAAATATGTCCTTTGGGGAGATGTTGGAGATGGTCAACATCATGAGGAAGTCCGACTATGACGGGAAGTATGGGCCTTACCCCCACCCCAACATCAGAAAGGCCAAAATCATTGCTAAAGTGGTCAAAAGCCTTCACAGGAATTTCGGGGTATGAAGATCTAAAGATCAGCTCAGGAAGCGGTGGTCGGACCTGAAGTTGAGAGAGCCAGAGCAGTACCGAAAGATCCGGAGAGTGCTGCAAAAAAGTAAGTAGTTGTGCTGTGTTCCTATTCTTTCTGTCTTTATTCCGTTCGTTCTGCTCCATATGCTTTTATTAATTGTAACGTTTAAAAGGGCAACTTTAATGTTCATGGGCCCATTATTCATTCGTATCAAACATTTTTCTTTCGGCCTCTAGAACACCATTGTTTAGGCCATATGCATTTTCCCACATTTTTTTTGGGCCTACTTGGATGCCAAATATGTGTTTGTGTAGATGGGTTTGTTACTAGAATGAAATGCAAACTAGATTGTGTGTAAGGAGAGGACACTGAGCAGCTGTTTTCACATCTGGACACTGGAGCACTAGTGTGGGACACAAGAACACCCTTTTTATTGGGGGGGGCACACAGGTGCTCCAGTGTATACTATAGGGGTGTCTCCATCTGTGAAGCTTGTACTAAACAGGTAAAGTATTGCAGCTTGACAAAGGGCAATAAAAAAAATACATCTTGGAACTCGGCTAAAATAGACAATTGTACCCCACTTCCAAGCAATGTTTCCTATTTCTAGTTCTGCCATCAAATATCTGTGTGCTAATTATATCATTTTTGTTTTACATAGGGGAGAAAAGACTCATCTGAGGAGACCACAGACCCCCCACCTATGGAAGAAGGTGAAATACCCCCAACATAAGCAGAGCAGGAGGAAGAAGAAGATGTGGTGGAGATTGGCACCACAACAGGTGAGTGTCTGCGACCACAGGCTCAGGTAAGAGATGGATGCTGGCAGATTTTTGAGACCTTTTTTTTTTATTTATCTCTTTTTAGGTGATCGTGATGTGAGGGATAGAGAACGCTTTACTTCTGCCCAGATCCTGATCGGGGAGATCATGGGGTGTAATGCCGAACTGCAAAACATCCAGCAAAAAATCCATGATGTTATTAAAAAAAATAATAACATCATCGATGTTTTGGGGCGAATTTAAAACCCCACAAAATCACTTTTTGTATTGTGGTTCAATCTTTTAAATTTTTTTGCAATGTTTTGAAAAGCCAAATTTGGAGGATGCACACAGTGTGCCAACATGTGCTATCTGCCATCACGGGAGATCAATGGACGCGTTTTGGGGGTGCAACCCCTTCCTCAATTATGGAGTCGCGTTGAGGAAGGGCTTGCTCCCCCAAAACACGTCCCTTGATCCCCCATGATGGCAGATAGCACATGTTGACATTCGTAAATTGGTATGCATCTTCCAAATTTGGCTTATCCAGGGGTGATTTCCCCCCATCTGAACGCTATATCAAACACAGTTCCTAAATACTGATGTCTGATATAGCCTTCAGGTTTTACCTAATGTGAACTTTGTAAGTTCAAGTTTTTTGGCTTTCTTGTTGGTTTTACACAGGCCTGTTTTATCTGAAATGGATATTTCGAATTTTGATAATGCTACTGCAAAAATTGTTATACAACAAACATGTTGGTTTGTTTTAAAAACCTTTGGTAAATGCACATGTGATTGTGCAGGTATAAAAAAGTTGGTTACTCAAGAATGTGTTCATTATTGTCTCAACACTACAACACTTTTGGGGTGATGTAATAGCTGTTTTATGCAAAAATGGGGGTTATTTCCTAAGGGCAAATCCACTTTGCACTACAAGTGCAGGTTCAGTGCAGTTGCAAGTGCACTTGTAGTGAAATGTGTTTTTGCATGTAGGAAATACCAGCCAACAGTGCTTTGTATAAGGTTACCCAATCACGACATTTTCTGCACTCAAAACATTTCTGTCAGGGTCAGCTAAAACAAACACAAGCAGTAAATGTCCACAAAAAATTTCTTTTTTTTTTTTATTTCAAAAAGGCTTCACATATTGTCTGGCATATTGATAGCCCCCCTACCCGCAAAGAACTCCAGGTATCGTAACCGGACATCACGGGCCCTCAGGGAGGGCAAGCCAGGACGGCCACTTTCAAGCGCCGTCAGTGTTGTTGGATTTTGGATTCCGGCCTCAGGCCCAACTGAGCCAGCATAGTTGGCAGAATGTTTTCTTAAAAAATTATGGAGAACACAGCACGCAAGTATTATATGGTTCAGTTTATACTCCGCCATATGGATGGGTGTCAGAAATAGTCGGAACCGGCTGGCCAGGATTCCAAATGTGTTCTCCACCACTCTTCGGGCTCTGGCCAGCCGGTAATTAAAAACCCTCTGTTCCGAGGTGAGGGTCCTCATCGGGAATAGCCGCATCAGGTGGTCCCCCAGCGCAAACGCTTCATCAGCAACGAACACAAATGGGAGACCTTCAACATTGTCCTCTGGAGCTGGCAAGTCCAAGCTGCCATTCTGGAGACGCCTGTAGAACTCCATCTGGGCGATGACTCCACCATCGGACATCCGGCCATTTTTCCACACGTCCACATACAAGAATTCGTAATTAGCCGACACCACCACCAACATCACTATACTATTAAACCCCTTGTAATTATAATAGTACGACCCCGAGATGGGTGGTGGGATGATGTGGACGTGTTTCCCATCAATTGCCCCTCCGCAGTTAGGAAAGTCCCACCGCTGGGCAAAGTGTGAGGCCACAGTCTGCCATTCCTGTGGCGTGGAAGGAAACTGTTGAGGAAAAAACAATAAGCATTACTATTTTTTCACAGAAACATGGCAAGCAGATTATACACAAACATTATGGGGCAACCTCCAGATAGCATTTATTAAGGGGAATTTAACAAGGCCAAAGTATAAGGTACACCTATCATATTCCCCCTCCCCCCTCTCATGGGCCATTTCTAAAATTATAGGGGGGGGGGACTCTTGGACAGGTAACCCTCTTCACTTCATTGAGAGATGAATGCCTAAATACAGGGTATTACTTGGAACAGCCCCTCCTTAGTTACACTATTGGCAGCCCACTGGACAGGTAAGAAGTGTCATAATACAAAGATATAAATACACACTGTACACATTTGAGGACATTTGGATATTCTGCTATTACCTATCAAGATAATAATAGGATACAAAAACTTTAAACAGTACCATTGTAAAGTATACAGGCAGGCCCTTGCACTACATGCTTTGGGGAATTCATCCATAAATCTGACTAGTAAAGAGATGGGTATAGTGTGTATGGGTTTGGCAAAGTCAGCAGATAGATGATTGAGGATAGAGAATTGGGATCAGCTGACCTAGCAGTTGGGGGAGGGAGGGTTACTAAAAATTATTTGCGGACACCACAAAAAAAAGCCTCTGGCACTCTGCCTGAATTAAAATCAAAAATAACATTACCAAACATTTTAGGGGGTGTTTGGGGTAAAACACTACTATGGAGCTGAAAAAATACATTGTTAAGTGACTACATGAGGTGAATATAGGGCAGGAGACACCATGCTGGGGAGGTTAGTGAAGGGCAAATATGTATGAAGGACATAAAATAATAATTGCATAAAAATCCAGCATGCATGAGGACAAAGGGGACATTCACAGCATATTCCAATCATGGTAATTAGGGAATGAGGAAAGAAATACAATATATTATCAAACATTCAATACAATAAAATTTGATATTAAAGGATAAAAATCTTACCTTCATATATTCCTTCTGAAGGACCTCGATGATGGCAGAACAGGTCTCTGGGATAATGATCCCCAGAGCCTGGGGGGAGATCCCTGTCGAGAACTTGAGGTCCTGCAGGCTTCTCCCTGTGGCCAAATACCGCAAGGTAGCGACCAACCTCTGCTCCGGAGTGATGGCTTGCCTCATGCAGGTGTCCTGCCTGCTGATATAGGGGGTCAGCGAAACCAACAAACGGTGAAACACGGGGTCCGTCATCCGGAGAAAGTTCCTGAAATCATCAGGATTATTCTCACGGATCTCACGGAGCAAAGGCATATGACAGAACTGGTCACGCTGAAGCAACCAATTCTTGGTCCATGAACTCCTCCCCACCCTGTTCATGGACTGGGCTTGTGTCAAGGTCAGGACCCCAACACCAAGCCCCCGCACAGCACGAACTCTACGAGGAGTACGCATACGAAACATGGCTAGAAAACGGTCGGCTGCTCAGAACGAAGTAACAGAACGCACTGAAGAACAGCAAGGCCTGTGAAGAGCGACCTGAAAAACAGCAACGAGCAGGCAAGATCACACAGAAAACTCTGATACGAACTGACTGCACGCACTGAAGAGCAGATACAAACCCACAAGCACAAACTGAACGACAGAAAACGATCTGAAAGCCACAAGTCTGAAAAAGCGCGAATCGTCTCTCACCAAACTTTTACTAACACGAGATTAGCAAAAGGAGCCCAAAGGGTGCCGTGCTTGGTTCTGAACCGGCCTTTTCTAGTCCGCGTGGTTGTCGATCGGAAATTCCGACAACTTTGTGCGACCGTGTGTAGGCAAAACAAGTTTGAGCCAACATCCGTCTGAAAAAATCCTAGGATTTTGTTGTCGGAATGTCCGAACAAAGTCCGACGTGTGTACGCCCTATAAGACAAATAAAAAAGGCAGGGTTGTAATGGGATCTGTTATGAATATCAGCATATCATCGTCAAATAGGCCGCATTTGTGTGCTTTGCCACCACTTTCAATGCCATGGATATTGGGGTTAGACTTGACAGCTATTGCCAATATCTCAATTGCTATCACAAAGAGGAGTGGCAAGAGAGGGCATACCTGCCTAGTGCCCCTCCAGATTTGGAGAAGGTCCGATTTACAACCATATAATGTTAGCCGACGGATTTGAATATAGAGCTCATAGAAGATTAAGAAAACTTTGGTCCACAGTTCTATTTCCTGAATATATGAAACAGAAAAGGCCAGGATAGAGAGTCAAATACCTTGTGTAGGTGACAAGAACATACCTCGCCGGGCACCCACACCATCCCAGTTGGAACGCAATAAAAGGCCAAATCTATGGCCCGTCAGATCTGATCCGTGGCCTGTCACCCTAGGACAAATCCAACCTGATTGATATGGATATATTTTGCCAGGAATTTATGAAACCGGTTTGTATATATATTTTGGTTAGGAATTTCAAATCATTGTTGAACAGCGATATTGGATGATTATAGGCTATGTCAATATGGTCCTTGTCCGGTTTAGGTGTCCAACATATGTTAGCCCTGTTGGAGTCTGCATCAAGGGCAGTGCCGTCCTGTACAGCCATGAAAAAGCAGTAGGAGCTTTATCAATTTCCCACCCCAACACTTTGATATTACTGTAGATATACTGTATGTCAGTCTTGATTCAAGTTCTCATGTGACATGTACTGAAAGTACATTGGAACTATTGCATGTATGAAGTAAAAATAAACAAGCAACACTTAACAATTTCAGAATTTACTTTCATTGAATTCATTTTAACCTGTCTTGCTGTAATCGTTGTAGAACACCTAGTACTCCCTGACCTACACTATACTGCTGCTCTTTTTAAAGGGTAAGTTCACCTTTAGAGAAAAATCTGTAAGGTGAACTTACACAGGATCCTCTCCTCACCACCCCCAGTCCCACATCGCAGCGATTTCCCATTCTGAGCCCTGCTATAGCTGCATCACGGGTCTGGGGCTTAGAAATCCCTGCACTTCATCTCCAAAACGTACCCCATCAGGAGGTACGTTTATGAGACTTCCAATTGGCACTGAACAATCAGAACCCACGTAGCCTGTCCTGTCAGTGGGGAGGAAGACGCGTGAATGCCAAGGGGATTTCTAAGCCCCGGACCCATGCTATAGCAGGGCTCAAAATGGGACGTCAGCGGGGGGGGGGGGGGGGTGAGGAGAGGGTTCTGTGTAAGTTCACCTTTATAGGTTTTTTACTAAGTACAGTGAACAGTAACACTGCCTACAGTGATCAACAGCATTAACATCCATCAGGAAAATGTAAAAAGTGTTTGTGTTCTCTCGTGTTTGCATCACTAAAGTGAAGATGTCACAGTTAATGAGTTATTCTGTCAGCAACTAAAGATAATTATAAATTACACATTTAAAGTGGACTATGCATGTAAATGCATTGTGTGCTAGGGCGCATGTGCGGTAGCTTCCAAGATGGTCGCTAGCCTCTGAAGCTCCGCTCCACCCCGCCCCGTTCGTGCCTTCAGCGCTGACAGAGCGACAAACGCAGCCAGATAACGGCGCCCCCGGGTGCACGACACCCCCAGGAACCGATTGATGCTGACGGGGACGGCCAGAAGAAGCCTGTCAAGCCAGATGACGGCCGCGCCTGGGCCGCTCAGCTATGCCAAGATGGCCACCGCTCCTCCGAGACACAGCGTGGCTGCAGCGGCAGAGGAGTCAATAGCTGACCAGGACTGTGACCCACCGCAATCGCCAGGTATGGGGGGCTCCCCACTACCGCCGGCCCATTCACCTGCATCCACTGAATCCCTCCTCTTAAGCCTGCAAGCAGGCCTTCCATCCACTCCCATGATGGATCCACATACAGGCCTTTTACTGTCTGTTAGTGAGGCCCAGGAAGCCTCACCCATCCCTACTGACTTTCCCTCCATGATGGAGGCCTTTGCCCAGCTGCTTTCCAAAAGCCTGGCACAAAACGCAGCACATATTACATCCTCCATACATGCTGACATGCAGCAGTTTGGGCTCAGACTAGACAATATGGAGAAAAAAGCAGATCAAGCTGGGGCTAGGATCAATCAGAATACTGCAAGACTGCAAGACATGCAGGATCAACTTGAGACAGCTTTCGCAAAGATCGATGATCTGGAGAACAGATCAAGACGATATAACTTCAGAGTTAGGGGGTCCCGGAAGCGGAAAAAGAGGTTCATTCTGTCATCAAAGTCCTCATTAAAGATCTTGTCCCTGAGATCCTGGAGCACCGTTTAGAGCTCGATAGGGCCCACAGAGCTCTGCAACCTCCCTGTAAAGATGGACTCCCTAGGCACATAATAGTTAAGCCCCACTACTACTCTGTTAAGGAGGAAGTCATGCGGAAAGCCAGAAATTTGAAGGACTTAACTGTTCTTGGCCACAAAATTCAGATCTTTGCAGATCTGTCCCCCTACACGGTACAGAAGAGGAGGGCTCTGAAACCTCTACTGCAGCTCCTGCAAGAGAAAGAGATTCCCTACAGATGGTCATTCCCGTTGAGGCTAAACTTCACGTAAAAGAGCAGAAATTGCAGCTTCTCCACCTTCGCGGAAGGAGAACGGCTTCTTCTCCAGCTGGGCCTCATCCCGTAAGATCCTACAGCTACACAATCAAGCAGGGGTAACCCTTCCTCCACCAAAAGACATCCTCCAGAAAGCCCTCTTCAACCATCCTGGCTCAAACAAAGCACTAAGAGATCGAAAGAAAATTTCCCCACGTGACTCTTTATCCTCTTTATTTGGCACAAAGATTCACCAAGGGTGACTGATGCCTGATTTTGGACCCATTGAAGAACGTTTTTGTTCCTTTTTTGTTCCACTGGTCCTGGGACATTGTTGGTTTTTGGCCCCCCTTTTTAGGGCCCTTTTTATTTTTACTTTTGTTCCCCATGAAGATGCATTGATCATCAATCATACAGGGACTGGTTATGGTTATTTAGTCTCTTTTTTCAATGGGTCTGGGGGGGTGGGGGGGTTTTCGTCAGGGGATCCCATGATGGGGATGCCATGCCCCCGGGGTTTCCTGGGGGGGGGCTGGCCCTGAACCGGGGACTCCCACCATCTCCCGTGCTACGATAGGCTCAGTCTGCTAAATTATATATATGGGGGCATGTTTATACTCTTGATTGAAGGTTCTCTCTGTAATACAAGTTATTAACGGTTATTTTACATAGAGTATTTACTCTTACTATACGCTCTGTCATTGGTTTATCATAGACCCGACTGTGGTCTTCGGTTAGTTTTTACGAGGAACTGGGGCCGAGGAGGTCCCAGTGCGCTGTTACCAGACCCCAGGAGTGCCTTTGGCTCCCCTGGGATCTACATTGATATCCCTGTTTCAGGGAGGCACAGGCCTCAGTGGCCGCAAGGGTAGGAACGACAGTCCTTCCTACTCTTTGGGCTGGGTGGGGTTGGTGTTCCCAACTTCCTCAGTACACTTAGCAGATATGTTGAATATTTCATTGTTCATTGTTCTCACACTGCACATCTTTAATCGCACTTCTCTTTTTTCCTTTCTTTGCTCTCCCCCCTCCCTTTCTTTCCCTATGCTCTCCAGTATGGGTTCTTCAGGAATCAAGGAACTTCTCTGGCTCCTCATCCCAGGCTCCAGTGGACACCATGCTTCTCAAGCGAGGGTTCGGTATGATTTCCGCTCATCAGGAGTAGGTAAGCAGCGGTGTGAAATGATAGCTTCCTCTCCTCTGGACTATGGCTAGCTTTAATGATCGGAAACTTCCTCTTAAAATTATATCACACAACACCCAGGGCTTAAATTCCCCAATTAAACGTAGAAAGATCTTTCAGTCCTATCACTCTATGCACACTGACGTCCTGCTACTGCAAGAGACGCATTTCCCAGCGAGTTACAAGCCGTCCTTTCTTCACCAGCACTATCCCCAATTCTTCTTGGCCTCAGCAGAAAACAAAACCAAGGGGGTGGCCATTTGCTTCGCCAAGCATCTAAATGTTTTTCAACCAGAGAAGATAGTCGATCCCCAGGGGCGCTTACTATTAGTTTCGGGCTACATTGATGGCGAACTATATACGTTCGTGTCATATTACGCACCAAACAGAGGACAAAGAAAGTTCTTTGACCTGTTGCTTAAAAAACTACAAGCACACCTCAAAGGCACTGTATTTATAGGTGGGGACTCGAACACTGCCTTCGACACTGCACTTGATAGACTTGCTAACGGGACATCTAAACCTAAACGCCCGTCCAAACAGAGCACCAGAATAGCTGCTCTCCTATTTGATGAAGGTCTGGTCGATATCTGGAGGGAAGCAAATCCACATAAAAAAGATTACACTCACTTTTCGGCTCCCCACAACTCTTTCGCCAGGATAGACCACATCTTTATCCGTGCGCGTACCATCCCACTTGTCCTTAGCTCTAGGATTGTTGATTCCCCGCTGTCAGACCACGCCATGGTCCTGGTTCTGGCCCAGAGAGTAGGCCCATCTAAGAGCCCTCCTCGCTGGAGATTACAGGAGTCTCTCCTTAGTGATCCTATAAATTGTCTGGATATAGCTATGGCTATAAAAGATTACTTTCAAACTAACCAAACGGCAGAAGTTTCCCCCTCCACCATATGGGCAGCCCACAAATCGGTTATTAGGGGACACATTTTTAGCTTATCATCGCATCTCAGAGCGGCTCACAAAGCTGACATTCTCAAACTCACCTCAGAATACAGAGCCGTAGCCGAGGCGCACAAGAGACTACCCACCTCTGACTCATTAGAGACCCTTGACAAATCTAGGACCACCCTTAACCTAGCTCTGACCTCAGCGGCTGAGAAACACTTAAGATGGACAGGGGCAAAGTTTTATTATCAAACAGATCGGATGGGTTCTAGACTAGCAGCCAAACTCAACCCCAAACAACGCTCTTTAGCGTTCCCCAAAATCAAGACACCAACTGGAGACCTGACTCAAAACCCCACAAAAATTATGGAAGCTTTCTCATAATTTTATGCTAACCTGTATAAACCCTCTAAGTCCCTTTCACAACCACAACGGGAACGTTTCCTCAAAGATTTGCCTCTTCCATCTTTATCTAAAGAACATAGGGAAATATTAGAGGACAAGATTTCAGTAGAGGAGGTGTTGGATACGATCAGTTCTCTTAAAACTGGTTCAGCCCCGGGTCCGGATGGCCTCTCCACCGGATATTATAAAAAATTTGCCCCCAATCTGGCACCACACCTAACAAGATTTTTCAACTCCCTCAGGGATGGAGCCCTCCTGGGACCTGATCTTAATTCTGCATTTATCTCGGTTATCCCAAAGCCGCGGAAAGATTCAAGCGAGCTTGGTAACTACAGGCCTATTTCACTTATCAATAATGATATCAAAATTCTGACTAAAATTCTAGCTAATAGGTTGGTGTGCTTTATATCTAAATATATTCATAACGATCAGGTGGGCTTCATCCCTGGCAGACAGGGACCAGATCAAATATGCAGAACCATAGATGTCATCTCCCTGCTGAGGTCTGGCTGGGATGGGGGTCCCAAAAAGAAGGGCTTTCTCCTCTCCATAGACTTACATAAAGCTTTTGACTCTGTCGATTGGGAATATTTGTCTGATATATTACAAAGGTGGGGATTTGGCCCCTTTTTTCTGAACTACATTAAGTCCCTTTGCTCGACTCCATCTGCTCAAGTTCGCCTTATGGGAGGTACTCAGAACAGTTCCCAATTGGTAGGGGGACCAGACAGGGCTGCCCACTCTCCCCTCTCCTTTTCGTGATAGCAATTGAGTCACTGGCTGTGGCAATTAGATCAAACCCAGATGTGAAGGGGGTACAATGCGGAGACAAAGAACATAAATGTGCGCTCTATGCGGATGATCTTCTCCTCTATATCACTTCCCCTCTCACCACCACCCCTTTGATCCATAAGATTCTCAAAGACTAGCACAATTTCGGGCCTAAGGGTTAACATGTCCAAATCCGTCGCGTTGAACATTTCAGTCCCAAAGAATCTACTCACTCAGCTCTCCACTAATTTTTCGTTCCCCTGGGCGCCTACGGAAATTCCCTATTTAGGCATTAAGATAACTTCAGACATTCAAGGGCTGTTTAGTGCAAATTACCCCCCTATGTTTCGTAAATGTAGAGAAGACTTGGATAAGTGGGCGAGATGTGGTCTATCCTGGTTGGGCAGAATTCATGCCGTCAAAATGACTCTTCTCCCATGCCTGTTATATCTCTTTCGCTCCCTCCCTATCCCGATTCAGAAAAAGACCCTTCTCAAATTCCAATCTGAGATTGTCCACTTTATATGGAGCCGAAAGGGGTACAGATGCCCTTCCAGTTTACTTTACCGCTTAAAAAGTCAGGGTGGTCTTGGTCTACCGGACTTATGGCGTTATTATCAGGCGGCTCAACTTTCCCAAATATCGATGGCCCTCGTGAGAGGCCCTAAGCCAAGTTGGCTTACAATAGAAAGGTGGGCCACCCCACGGAACACTACAGACTACCTTCTCTGGTGTGATCCTAAGGTTAGGCCAGCAATTTTGTCCCCCACCCTCTCCCATTCTATAGCCATGTGTACGAATCTCTTCTCACATCGTAACCTAATTTCACCTATCAGACCGCTAGCTCACCTATTTCATAACCCAGAGTTTCAGCCGGGAATGGTAATTAAGGCCTTTAAATGGTGGACGGATAAAGGCTTATATAGGATTGGTCACTTCCTCTCCCCAAAAGGTCCGATCACGTTGACCCATTGCTGGAACGAATTAGACATGCCAGAATCTGAGATCTTTAGATTTTCCCAAATCAGTTATTATCTACACTCAATTGGAATCTCCATCAAAATAATCCCGCTCTAACTCCCTTTGAAAATTGGTGCTCCAACACTGAAGTACAGAGGGGAGGAATATCATTAGTTTACACCGCTTTAAAATCCTCTTCAGATAAGCCTGGTTATGCTTGGGCCTGGGAGGAGGACTTAGACAACTCATGGATGTCGCAGGACTGGTATTGCAGGTTTGAAAGATCCTTCAAAGGTATACTAAACATCTCCTTAACCACTTACCGCCCGCCCTATAGCGGATTGACGTCTGGGAAGTGGTTCAGTTATCCTGACTGGGCGTCATATGACGTCCAGCAGGATAACATGCCGCCGCGCGCCTGCGGGGGGCGCGCATCGCGGCGATCGGTGGATCGGTGTGTCAGTCTGGCACACCGCTACACCGATCTTGGTAAAGAGCCTCTGGCGGAGGCTCTTTACCACGTGATCAGCCTCGTCCAATCACGTCTGACAGACGCGAGTAGAGGAGAGCCGATCGACGGCTCTCCTGGCAGGGGGGGTCTGTGTTGATTGTTTATCAGCGCAGCCCCCCCACAAATCACCACACTGGACCACCAGGGATCGCCACTAGGACCACCAGGGAAGGGGCAACATGTGGATGGCCAGGTATGTACCCCATGGCCATCCACATGTGCCCAGTGTGCCCAGTCAGTGCCCAATCTGTGCCAATCAGTGCCCACAAATGGGCACTGATTGGCACCATTATGTTGCAGTGATGCCCAGCAATGCCACCCTTAGGGGCATCACTGCAAACAACCAGTGTCATCAGTGCCACCCATCAGTGTCCATCGGTGCCACCTGTCAGTGCCCATCCATGCCCATCAGTGCCCATCCGTGTCCATCTGTGCCAACTATCAGTGCCACCCATAAGTAACCATCAATGCCACCTACGAGTGCCCATCAATGCCACCTATGAGTGCCCATCAGTGCCGCCTATGAGTGCCCATCAGTGCCACCTATGAGTGCCCATCAGTGCCGCATACCAGTGCCACCTATCAGTGCCCATCAGTGCCGCCTATCAGTGCCCATCATCAGTGCCCGTCAGTGCCACCTCATCAGTGCCACCTCATTGGTGCCACCTCATTGGTGCCCATCAGTGTCACCATATCAGTGCCCGTCAGTGCAGCCATATCAGTGCCCATCATTGAAGAAGAAAACGTACTTATTTACAAAAAGTTTTAACAGAAACAAAGAAAAACTTGTTTTTTTTCAAAATTTTCAGTCTTTTTTTATTTGTTGCGCAAAAAATAAAAACCGCAGAGGTGATCAAATACCACCAAAAGAAAGCTCTATTTGTGGGAACAAAATGATAAAAAAATTGTTTGGGTACAGTGTAGCATGACCGCGCAATTGTCATTCAAATTGCGACAGCGCTGAAAGCTGAAAATTGGCCTGGGCGGGAAGGTGTCTAAGTGCCTGGTATTGAAGTGGTTAATAGAAGCCAGCGCTAAAGTATTAACACGGTGGTATTATGTACCAGCTCGCATCTCGGTAATTTTTCCTGGATCATCCTCCCTATGTTTTAGGGGATGCGAGTTAGAAAGTAACATGTTACACATATGGTGGTCCAGTCCTCGAATCAAATCATTTTGGGGGAAAGTTTTTCGCACAATCAGTACTGTTTTGCAGCAAACAATCGCTCCTGACCCCTCCATTGCTTTGCTTAATGGAAGGATCAGGAATGTTCCTAGATCTTCACAGAAGTTAGTGTTCTTTATCCTATTAGGAGCGAAAGTCTCTCTAGCAAAGTCCTGGAAGAAACCTAGTGTCTCGTTTAAGGGCTTTAAGAGGAAGGTGTCGTGGATTATGGCACAGGAACAAATTGTAGCAAAAATAAGTGACAAAACTGGTATATTCTTTGCCATCTGGGAGCCTTGGGCCAATTTTTGTAATGTCCCCTTGTTTCCGGTCCCACCACAAGCTCCTTAGACAGTTGGATCCTCATACAAAGCCCCCCCCCCTTCTCTCTACTCTACCCTTTTCACTCCTTTTCCTCTTCTTTTACTTGAGACTCTCTTTTCACCTCTACAAGATGACTTAGGATAAGTTTGAATAGAATTTGGATCGTTAGTAGGCAGTCCTCCTTCTTCTTTTTTGTTTTCCACATTATTAATTCTTGTTTTCTTTTTTATTTTTACTTCTTTTCTTTTGAAGCAGACTTACTGATTTGCACTATATGGATAGGTTTGACTGCAACCGGGCTGCTGGTGCGCTATCACCATAGTCTGGTTGCAGAATGAAGGGGGCTAGAGTCATAGTCAGAGGATGGTTGTTGGGATGAGTCAAGGTAGCGGAAACCTCTATCCCGGGACTACCAGGCATTTCCACAGTATGATCCCATTGGGGTGGTATGCCGGTAAGCTCCAGGTATAAGGTTAGATCCACATCTATGTGGGTTGTCTCACAGATACTGCCCCTTACCTAGACTATATTTAGCCCTATCAAGCTTCTATGTGGTATATAGTCTCACGCTTCATGTATGGCCTTCTTGTATCTGTTCCCGTTCGGGAAAGTTTGATGTATTCATCTCATATTATAAGTCTGTATTTGACTAATAAGTATACGGTATATATGTTTGTTTTTTTTTTGTTTATGATCTGTATGACGTTTTTTATTTACAAAATAAAATTATTTACAACTGAAAATGCAATGTGTGTTTTGTATTTGGACCCTTGTCCATCCATGTAAAATTTGAAAAACACAAAAAGAGAAAAAGTTCCTTTAAAAAATGCCTACCTTACACCTTGGCTTGCCTGTGATGTCTAGGCAAGGGAGAAATCATGGGCCTTCCAATGAGAGCTTCAACATTCCTGATGTTACCCTGCCTAGGTTACCCTGCCTGGAGTTTAAAGCAAGTATATTCCTTAGCTCTTCTTCTATTCTGTTTTCATGACATGGAATTTTTATATGGGGTAGGGGGTGGTCTAACTATTGAGCACACTTTGCATTTTGATGCAGGATCTGCTTTAAAGTGGTTGTAAACCCTTAAATATACCCAGTGAAGTGACTGGCCTGGTAATACACATAGATTAAACAAATCCTCCTACATAAATTGTACCTGTCCGTCTACAGCTGTCTTTCCCCTACATCTATTCAACGTGCAGAATTTACACAGCTCGGAAAAGTAGGGGGCGGGGAGCTGAAGTTACATCAGTGAGGAGAGCTCTGAGAGCTGATTGGACCATGATGACTTATGGAGGATGGAACCATAGCTTGTGGAGGGAGACATTGTCACCTGACTATTCCAGGAGTGTTGAATAAGGAAGTGTCTTACGCTGACTGCAAAAGAAGAGAAGGTAAGAAACAGGGGTGTGGATAAATATTCTTTAATTCCTAGAATAAACCTGACAGGGTTGCTTTCCTAAAATAGCCAAATGCATCAATAAATGTAACTTTGTTTTAAATATGTAAGTATCAATGACTTTCAAAATGTTCTTATATTACTTATTAAAGTTGTAAAAACAGAGTAGCTCTTTCTTTCCTTGAGTGACATGGGGAAATAAACCTTATAACAGTTCATTTATAGATATAAATCCTACTCTGGCATTGCTCGATCAATCAAAGTTAATGTGTTGGCCATCACCCTTTATGAAGAATGTTTTTTTACCTTGTAAAAAAGAGGCCAGGCAGTCTTAAAATATGTATGCAAAGTCTGCAATAGGTAGTAAGAATTAACAAGAAAAAACAACAATGTTATATTATATTATTTTGCAGGGACACAGCATTCACCCTATGATAGCAATTATTTTTTAGAGGTAACCCAACAGGAAGCTTCAGCTGCACCTTTCCTTGCTTGCTACCCTTTCAGCAAATCCCATTACCTAGATGCACCCATGGGTGCAAGCCTTGTCAAAATGTATAAAGCAGAGAGCGTCTGCTATGCTTCTGACCCTGCGCTCTGACACTGCAGATCCTAATCTGTGGCTACAGCTTTCACTTAGAATCCAGACTTCAAGCAGCAAGTGCCATGCATAATTCAGCAGGTACAATATGTCCTAACTCTGCATCCAGGGACAGGAAAGTCTCTGTTCAGACGTGCCCTTGTTTCAAGAGTCAAAAAGTGCTCCAGATGTCAGGATCCTCCTTACTGTGCATCCTCTTTATTTCCATAGGGTTGAATGAACTGATTTCTCTCCCAAAGATGTTCTTTTTTCAGTTTTTCTTGTAGGTTTTTTTTCTTTATTTTGCCATTCCTTCAGGGGCGGTGGGTTGCCATGGTGATAGAATGAGATGTCCTGCCGCTTTCACCTTTGCTGTCTTGTTTGGTACAGATCGCTGTCCTCAGACCAAACGTGGTGGATGAGATGCACATACAGATGCCTGATTTCTTGGCAGCTGGTCTCTAGGGTCTCCTATAACACAGCACTTCACAATCTGGCATTCATCCTCTCTCTCACTCTCTAATGGCTCCATCACATGTCTGTCTGCCTTTCTGATCTCTCTTTTAAGTGGGACAAAGCTTTTCATGAAAGTATGTTTTTGAAAGCTTTCATGTCTCACCCCTTCTGCTAAACTGTTGAAATAACACAGCTCCTACCTGCTAATGTAAAAATCCTCTTCTGAGAGGTTACACGCCATAGGACCAGATTAATCATCTGTAGTGTTGTAAGTCTGGGTGATTATGGCATTATTGTAAAGCAAATGTATAATTATGTATAACAGGCAGAAGGCAAGTGAATACGGATAAAGAGATGGCTTTGTAAAGTATTAGAGCCCAATGATTATCCTGTGCTTTTTATCAAGGCTATATGGATTTAAGTAATAATACAAATATTGAGTGTGTTTAGTCATTCTGTTGCCTGATAGAGCAAATAAAACAGTGCCTTCCACATTTCACGTGAAAACTACTGTAAACGTGTAAAAAATGCAAATTGCATAATGAACCTTTAATATTAGTATTGATTAAATGAATTGTGCGCGTTTTATATTTGCCTAATATGCATTATTTATGATCAGCACCAATACAGACATAAATCAGTATAGCATACCTATATAGAGCAGAAAAAAATATTTGACAGTTTTTGGTAGCAGGCCCTGTGTTATCTGCACAAATTGGGCATAGAAACCACTTTGGCTCTTCTAATTTTCTTTTTTGCAATGATAACACAAAAAAAAATCTGAATGATTGATATATGCAATGTAGCTAAGTCCTCTTTCAGATACTTAGATAATGGCTTACACTTGCATGGACCAATAGGGAAATGTGAGCAGTGAAAGAGAACAAGCATGCTCTTAAAACATCCATAAGTACCAGATCTTTGTCCAGGGGTGTTGCTAGATCTCTGACACTCAGGACACATGCCCCAGGTCTTTTACTGAACACTTTGAGATATGAAGATACAGTACATTCTATGCATTATATAGTTTGAGATCATTGTATAATTAATTTATCTACTATTCAATCTAGATATCATTTATTTTTGTCATCATAATGTGAAGTTTTTGTTCAGGTAAATAAGATTAGATTAGTTTTAGATTTGATCCATAGTGGTCATCATGGTACTCTACATCCGCTCAACATTTTAATCTGTGTGCCCAAATATGCTACTGGTCAATTAGGACCCTAGAAACACTCCTGGCTTTGTTTGTAAAGTGCCAGACTGAAAAAAAGTCTCTATATTGCCCCTGCAGCTCTCCTCCCAAAGAAGCGACTTGAATATTACCCAGGTCTTCCCCAGATGTTTTGCCCCCAGCCAGGTACACAAGCTCAGTCACACATTTCTTCAATGACTGGTCTAGGGTTGTTGTTTTTATTTTGGAGAACTTGAATAGGGTTGAAGGATTATGAGTGGGATACTCCAAAAACAAGAACTATGTACAATGTGAGGATTATGTATTCTTTCTGGAAAAAGCTGTAGTAACGTCTGTGCTTGTAACAAATAGTGGACTTAGCTTTGAGGCAGTAGTAGTAGTTAAACGCACACTCCTTTCTTTAGAGCCACAGGAGCACCCTTTATAGAGGATTTGGGTGAACTAAGCTCTTAAGGACACCAGCCAGTGTCCCCTTTAACAAACCCACAGCTGACTCTCCCTAGCACCAGACGGGGTGGCAGCAGCCTAAAAGTCTCTAAGATCTCTCAGAACTGTCTATACTCACACAAGGGTCAAGGACAGTCGGCTGCCTCCTTTCAACTTCCAAGCGACACCTATCTCCAGTGATACCAAACCAGATTCTCAGTAGACACCCCTTAGATCAGCTCTCTCTAGGGTCCCAGCATCCAGGTCCTTAGGTCACCCACCTGAGGCATCAGACAGCAGGCACATGGCAGCATTCCCTGGAGGGCAGCAAGCCCCCCAGGTTGGACTGATCATCTCCAGAAAAAGACCCAGAGCCCAGTGTCCCCAAAGAATATATAGGTACCCAGCCTGCCATCAGGGCCCAGTTACCTGGGATTGGCCGGGGCTGTATAAACATTAATGCTGCCATTTGCATAGCTCCACACCTATGATCCAGAATGTTCTCACAGCTTTTTTAGACAACAGAGGGAGTAAACAGATAGCAGAAGCTGGGAACACTGAGCCGACCTAACTAGTCAAAGTCAGCTGCACTGAGTACAGTGAGCAACTAAATTTACCTAGCACAGCAACTGAGCCACACTGAATATAGTGTGACAAGCTAAATTTACCTAGCACTTTACCTATCAAAAACACGGCTCCACAACACACAGTGTGCCAACATGAAATGTATCTATCTAATCCTAGCACTTATCTAGGAGTGTACTACAACCCCTTAATACATTGAATCCTCCTCCCAAAAAATTCATACTTACCTCTTCCTAGCCAGTAAAAGTGTAGTGTTGAGCTATGCACATCAACTCACTAAAATCCCAAAGACTTTAACACACCCCTACTGCACAAACTGCATTGAATTGAACAGCGCCATTTTTTAGACTGTAGATACCAAGAAAAGTATCTAACATTAAAGGAGGTAAGTAAAAATAAGCACCTGTTGGTGAGGAATGCTTGATGGGGAATGGGGTTGAATTAAGCATAATGTACCTAGGGGGGAAGTGTGTAACTGGGTTTGTTTCTATTAAATAGGGATGAGACGTAAGTTCGACTCGAACATCGGGTGTTCACCCGTCCGCTGAATTTAGAACTTATGGGGCGTTTGCAGGAAATTTGAGGACCCGTGGAATGCCCCATAATGATCGGCGAGACCGTCAATGCACTGCGAGATCACAGTGCATTGAAGGCTGCTTATTGCCCAAAGCATGCACCTGACCTGCATGCTTTGGCCAATCACAGTGTGGTCTGCTGTGAGAGCCATGATTGGCCAAAGGCAGGGTGCCTTTGGCCAATCATGGCTCAGGGGGCTGAGTCCAGACACACAGATCCACGGTCCTGTCAGAGGAGAGGAGACCGATGGTATGTTCCCAGTACAGAGGAACACCGATCGGTCTCCTCCCCTAGTGAGTCCCCGCCCCCTACAGTTAGAATCACTCCCTAGCAACACAGTTAACCCCTCGATCACCACCTAGTGTTAACCCCTTCCCTGCCTGTCACATTTATACAGTAATCAATGCATTTTTATAGGACGGTTCGCTGTATAAATGTGAATGGTCCCAAATATGTGTCAAAAGTGTCCGATGTGTCCGCCGCAATATCGCAGTCACGATAAAAATCGCAGATCGCCGCCATTACTAGTAAAAATAAATAAATAAATAAAAATGTTATAAATCTATCCCCTATTTTGTAGACGTTATAACTTTTGCGCAAGCCAATCTATATACGCTTATTGCGATTTTTTTTACCAAAAATATGTGCAAGAATACATATCGGCCTAAAGTGAGAAAAAAATTTTTTAAAGAAAAAAAAATTGGATATTTATTATCGCAAAAGGTAAAAATTATTGTGTTTTTTTTAAAACTTGTCACTCTTCTTTTGTTTATAGCGCAAAAAATAAAAACCGCAGAGGTGATCAAATACCACTAAAAGAAAGCTCTATTTGTGGGGAAAAAATGATAACAATTTCATTTGGGTACAGTGTTGTATGACCGCGCAATTGTCATTCAAACTGCGACAGCGCTGAAAGCTGAAAAATGGCTTGGGCAGGAAGGGGGCGAAAATGCACTGTATTGAGTTGGTTAAAACTGCTTGTGGCTGTAATGTATTGCTGTATCCCAGCGATATAGATAAAAATCATTGAAAAAAACGGCATGGGTTACCCCCAGTCCATTACCAGGCCCTTCAGGTCTGGTATGGATGTTAAGGGGAACCCTGGGCAAAAATAAAAAAAAAATAGCATGGGGTCCCCCCAAAATCCATACCAGGCCCTTCAGGTCTGGTATGGATTTTAAGGGGAAACCTGTGCCAAAATTTTTAAAAAATGGCATGGGGGTCCCCCCAAAATCCTTACCAGACCCTTATTCAAGCACGCAACCTGGCAGGCCGCAGGAAAAGGGGGGATGAGAGAGTGCCCCCCCAACCATACCAGGCCACATGCCCTCAACATGGGGAGGGTGTTTTGGGGTCCCCCCCAAAACACCTTGTCCCCATGTTGATGGGGACAAGGGGCTCTTCCCCACAACCCTTGCCCGGTGGTTGTGGGGGTCTGCGTGCAGGGGGGCTTATCAGAATCTGGAAGCCCCCTTTAACAAGGGGACCCCAAGATCCCACCCTCTCCCTGTGTTACGGGCATATGGTCTGTGTATCGGGTACATTGTACCCCTACACATTCACCAAAAAAGTGTCAAAAAAAGTAAAAATTACAGGAGACAGTTTGGGACAAATTCTTTATTTTTTTTTAAAAAAGTCCCATGATGTCCAGCCATCTTCGATTACAGCGCTGACGGAACGAGAAAAAAAAACAAAAAACAGAAAACTCTGCTTTGATGGGAGGCTCCCGCTGACCCTGTCCTCCTCTGACGTTACGTGACATCACATGATGTCAGAAAGGGGCGGGGGTCACCCGCTTACATCACCGGGTGGCCCCGCCTTCAGCTATTTAACAGCTGTCAAAGAAAAAAGGCTGCAGTTGGCGGGAGCCTCCCATCGAGATGGAGTTTTTCCGGGGTTTTTTTGGGTCGTCGGGCTGTGATCGAAGATGAATGGACATCGCGGGACAATTATTTTTTTTTAATAAAGGAATTGTCCCAAACTGTCTACTGTCATTTTTACTTTTTTGACACTTTTTTTGGTGAATGTGTAGATGTACAATGTGCCCGATACCCATTCACATAGGGGGTGGGATCTGGGGGTCCCCTTGTTAACCAGTTGCTGACCGCCTAACGCAGATATACTGCAGCAGAATGGCACGGGCAGGCAAAATCACGTACCTGGTATGTGATCTGCCTCCCGCAGGCGGGGGGTCCTATCGGACCCCCCCAGTGCCCGAGGCGGTCAGCTTCTGTCTGGGAGCGATGAGAGGTGAGGGGGAGACCATCCATTTGTGCCCCCCCTCGCGATCGCTTCCAGCCAATGAGATTCTTCCTCTGCTGCTTGATGGTAAACAGCAGCAGAGGAAATGATGTCATCTCTCCTCGGCTCTGTATTTTCCATTCCGGCGCCGAGGAGAGAAGACATCTGAGTGAGTGCACAACACACACACACAGTAGAACATGCCAGGCATACATTACACCCCCATCACCCCCCCGATCACCCCCCAATCACCCCCCCCCCCCCGTCACACTAACACCAAGCAGTTTTTTTTTTTCTGATTACTGCATTGGTGTCAGTCTGTGACAGTTAGTGTGGTAGGGCAGTTAGTATTAGCCCCCTTTAGGTCAAGGATACCCCCCTAACCCCCCCTAATAAAGTTTTAACCCCTTGATCACCCCCCGTCGCCAGTGTCACTAAGCGATCATTTTTCTGATCGCTGTATTAGTGTCACTGGTGACGATAGTTAGGGAGGTAAATATATAGGTTCGTCGTCAGCGTTTTATAGCATCAGGGACCCCCATATACTACCGAATAAAGGTTTTAACCCCCTGATTGCCCTCCGATCAGATCTATACTAGCGTCCTCAGCAGTTTAGGGTTCCCAAAAAAGCAGTGTTAGCGGGATCAGCCCAGATACCTGCAAGCACCTGCGTTTTACCCCTCCGCCCGGCCCAGCCCAGCCCACCCAAGCGCAGTATCGATCGATCACTGTCACTTACAAAACACTAAACACACATAACTGCAGCGTTCGCAGGGTCAGGAGTGATCCCTGCGATCGCTAACAGTTTTTTTGGTAGCGTTTTGGTGAACTGGCAAGCACCGGCAGCCTAGTACACCCCGGTCGTAGTCAAACCAGCACTGCAGTAACACTTGGTGACGTGGCGAGTCCCATAAGTGCAGTTCAAGCTGGTGAGGTGGCAAGCACAAGTAGTGTACCGCTTCCACCAAGAAGAAGACAAACACAGGCCCGTCGTGCCCATAATGCCCTTCCTGCTGCATTCGCCAATCCTAATTGGGAACCCCCCATTCACATCCCCAACCAAACGCAGTCGGCTACATGAGAGGCATTTTTATGTCCTCCCGAGTACCCCTACCCAACGAACCCCCCTAAAAAAGATGTTGTGTCTGCAGCAAGCGCGGATATAGGCGTGACACCCGCTATTATTTTCCCTCCTGTCCTGACAATCCTGGTCTTTGCATTGGTGAATGTTTTGAACGCTACCATACACTAGTTGAGTATTTGTGTACAGCATTGCACAGACTAGGCACACTTTCACAGGGTCTCCCAAGATGCCATCGCATTTTGAGAGACCCGAACCTGGAACCGGTTACAGTTATAAAAGTTACAGTTACAAAAAAAGTGTAAAAAAAAAAAATATATATATAAAATAATAAAAAATAGTTGGCGTTTTACTGTTCTCTCTCTCTCTCTACTCTCTCTCTATTCTATTGTTCTTTTTTACTGTATTCTATTCTGCAATGTTTTATTGTTATTATGTTTTATCATGTTTGCTTTTCAGGTATGCAATTTTTTATAATTTACTGTTTACTGTGTTTTATTGTTAACCATTTTTTACGCCATTCACGACTTTGAGTGGTTATACCAGAATGATGCCTGCAGGTTTAGGTATCATCTTGGTATCATTCTTTTTAGTCAGCGGTCGGCTTTCATGTAAAGGCAATCCTAGCGGCTAATTAGCCTGTAGACTGCTTTTACAAGCAGTGGGAGGGAATGCCCCCCCCCCACTGTCTTCCGTGTTTTTCTCTGGCTCTCCTGTCTCAACATTGAACCTGAGAATGCAGCCGGTGATTCGTCCAGCTGACCATAGAGCTGATCAGAGACCAGAATGGCTCCAATCATCTCTATGGCCTAAGAAACCGGAAGCTATGAGCATTTCATGACTTAGATTTCGCCGGATGTAAACAGCGCCATTGGGAAATTGGGAAAGCATTTTATCACACAGATCTTGGTGTGGTCAGAAGCTTTGAGGGCAGAGGAGAGATCTAGGGTCTATTGGACCCCATTTTTTTTCAAAAAAAGAGTACCTGTCACTACCTATTGCTATCATAGGGGATATTTACATTCCCTGAGATAACAATAAAAATGAAAAAAAAATGAAAGGAACAGTTTAAAAATAAGATAAAAAAGCAAAAAAAAAAAAAAAATGCGTTTGAAAAATCGCTGCGCAAATACTGTGTGAGAAAAACTGAAACACCCACCATTTTAATCTGTAGGGCATTTGCTTTAAAAAAATATATCATGTTTGGGAGTTCAAAGTAATTTTCTTGCAAAAATTTTTTTTTTTTCATGTAAACAAAAAGTGTCAGAAAGGGCTTTGTCTTCAAGTGGTTAGAAGAGTGGGTGATGTGTGACATAAGCTTCTAAATGTTGTGCATAAAATGCCAGGACAGTTCATAGTAGACACCCCAAGCTATTTGCTAAGAGGCATGTTGAGCCCATGGAATATTTTATATTTTGACACAAGTTGCGGGAAAGTAACACATTTTTTTTTTTTTTTGCACAAAGTTGTCACTAAATGATATATTGCTCAAACCTGCCATGGAAATATGTGGAATTACACCCCAAAATACATTCTGTTGCTTCTCCTGAGTACGGGGATACCACATGTGGGAGACTTTTTGGGAGCCTAGCCGTGTACAGGACCCCGAAAACCAAGCACTGCCTTCAGGCTTTCTAAGGGCGTAGATTTCACTCTTCACTGCCTATCACAGTTTTGGAGGCCATGGAATGCCCAGGTGGCACAAAACCCCCCAAATGACCCTATTTTGGAAAGTAGACACCCCAAGCTATTTGCTGAGAGGTATAGTGAGTATTTTGCAGACCTCACTTTTTGTCACAAAGTTTTGAAAATTGAAAAAAGAAAAAAAACATTTTTTTTCTTGTCTTTCTTCATTTTCAAAAACAAATGAGAGCTGCAAAATACTCACCATGCCTCTCAGCAAATAGCTTGGGGTGTCTACTTTCCAAAATGGAGTCATTTGGGGTAGGTTTGTGCCACCTGGGCATTCCATGGCTTCTAAAACTGTGATAGGCAGTGAAGAGTGAAATCAAAAATTTACGCCCTTAGAAATCCTGAAGGCGGTGATTGGTTTTCGGGACCCCGTACGCAGCTAGGCTCCCAAAAAGTCCCACACATGTGGTATCCCCATACTCAGGAGAAGCAGCTAAATGTATTTTGGGGTGCAATTCCACATATGCCCATGGCCTGTGTGAGCAATATATCATTTAGTGACAACTTTGTGCAAAAAAAAAATAAAAAATTTGTCACATTCCCGCAACTTGTGTCAAAATATAAAATATTCCATGGACTCAACATGCCTCAGAGCAAATAGCTTGGGGTGTCTACTTTCCAAAATGGGGTCATTTGGGGGGGTTTGTGCCATCTGGGCATTTGATGGCCTTCAAAACTGTGATAGGTAGTGAGGAGTGAAATCAAAAATTTACGCCCCTAGAAATCCTGAAGACGGTGATTGGTTTTCGGGGCTAGGCTCCCAAAATGTACCACACATGTGGTATCCCCGTACTCAGGAGAAGCAGCTGAATGTATTTTGGGGTGCAATTCCACATATACCCATGGCATGTGTGAGCAATATATCAATTAGTGACAACTTTTTGTAATTTTTTTTTTTTTGTCATTATTCAATCATCTGGGACTAAAAAATTAATATTCAATGGGCTCAACATGCCTGTCAGCAATTTCCTTGGGCTGTCTACTTTCCAAAATGGGGTCATTTGGGGGGTTTTGTACTGCCCTGCCATTTTAGCACCTCAAGAAATTACATAGGCAGTCATAAACTAAAAGCTGTGTAAATTCCAGAAAATGTACCCTAGTTTGTAGACGCTATAACTTTTGCGCAAACCAATAAATATACACTTATTGACATTTTTTTACCAAAGACATGTGACAGAATACATTTTGGCCTAAATGTATGACTAAAATTGAGTTTATTGGATTTTTTTTATAACAAAAAGTAGAAAATATAATTTTTTTCAAAATGTTCGGTCTTTTTCCGTTTATAGCGCAAAAAATAAAAACCGCAGAGGTGATCAAATACCATCAAAAGAAAGCTCAATTTGTGGGAAGAAAAGGACGCAAATTTTGTTTGGGTACAGCACTGCATGACCGCGCAATTAGCAGTTAAAGCGATGCAGTGCCAAATTGTAAAAGTGCTCTGGTCAGGAAGGGGGTAAATCCTTCCAGGGCTGAAGTGGTTAAAGAGAGTTTCCAGATTCTGATAAGCCCCCCCGCTCGCAGACCCCCACAATCACCAGGCAAGGGTTGTGGGGAAGAAGCCCTTGTCCCCATCAACATGGGGACAAGCTGTTTTGGGAGGGACCCCAAAACACCCTCCCCATGTTGAGGGCATGTGGCCTGGAACAGGTCAGGAGGGGGGCCGCTCTCTCACCCCGCCCTTTTCCTGTGGCCTGCCAGGTTGCGTGCTCGGATAAGAGTCTGGCATGGATTTTGGGGGTCCCTATGCCATTTTTTTTACATTTTGGCTTTGGGTTCCCTTTAAAATCCATACCAGACCTAAAGGGCCTGGCATGGATTTTGGGGGGGACCCACACTCCATTTTTTAAAAAAATTTGGTGCAGGGTTCCCCTTAATATCCATACCAGACCTAAAGGGCCTGGTATGGATTTTGGGGGGACCCCCTCGCAATTTTTTTTTTTATTTTGGTGTGGGGTTTCCAACGGGCCTGGTAATGGACTGGGGGGAACCAACACCATTTTTTCAATGATTTTCTATGTACATTGACGGGATCTGGCAATACATTACAGTCGCGAGCAGTTGTAAATGACATTTTTTCCTTTAGAAATGTAATTTTGCTGTGGTACTGTTCAAACAAGGGGAAAGATGCGCTACTTTACAGGCAGACTAGGGGCACCCCCAGGCACGATATTTAAAGGAATATTTCATTTCTATTGTTTCACTTTAAACATTATTCAAATCACTGCTCCTGAAAAAATGGCAATTTTTAAAACTTTTTTTTGCATTGATACATGACCCCTGGGGCAGGACCCGGGTCCCCAAACACTTTTTATAGCAATACCATACATATAAGCCTTTTAAAATTAACACTTTTTAGTTTTCATGTTCGTGTGCCATAGACTTTAACGGTGTTCGCGTGTTCACACAAAATTTTTGCCTCTTCGCAAATTCTGGTGCAAACTGAACGGGGGGGGGGGGTGATCGGCTCTGCTAATAAAATTACTGAACTTGTCCCTTAATGTGAATGTAAATCCAAACTATATACCTTTTAGTTTGCTAATGCATTGTGTATAGTATTTTTCTTTTAAACAAAATACTAATTTTCAGATTTTTTTTTTCCTTGCTTTGTTGCATCCCAAGGCTGATGATCCCTCCTTCAGCCTCTTTGCAGCCACTTCCTGCCTGCATGTGCTCATGCGAGCAATGGCTGCATGACATTTCTAAGGGTAGGTTAATGGATGGTGACATCGGGAGTCACTTTGGGCGGGGGGGCCCATAGAACCCAGAATCCCTTGGAGGAGTTGGGAAACCCTTGTTTCAGCTCCCCATGCACCTCCTATGTCTAAGTTACCCTGTGTCCATTAGGGGCAGAGGGTGACTGAGAAAAATGATGGACAGCTGTTCAATGGACAATGAGAAGGTGGTTACTTAAATGTAACAGTAATATTTATCCACAATATCTCCCAGGATATATATAAAGACTATTCCTGTTTTTTTTGATTCTGAACTCAACATGTTAATTGAGAGAACTGATCACAGGCCTCTAGAACTGTGTAGGAGCCGGACAGTCTACTCCTACTATAGTTTGTTGCCTACTAGGCTGAAGAGGGGGAGATCACTGTTTGTATTGTTAATTGTAATTAGCTTCTGCTATTGTGTAAAGGTGTCCTGTGTTTATATTTATGATAATGTTAATTGTGTCTTCTGAGCTCAAAGACGGCAAGTCTGTCCTGAAAGGTCATGCCTCTAAGTGCCAGTTCCCACTAGCGCGATGCGAGAACCCTGCAAATCCAGTGTGGGTTCCCGCATCGCACCTGAATCACACAGTGGTTCACACTGAGATCTGTGAACTGCTGTGGGTGTCAATGTAAAGTTAACGACACCCCCAGATCGGATTGCAGATCGCAGAGTGAACTGTAAAATGGTGCAGGAATCGGATAAGTGTGAACACCTATGCGGTCCGATTTCAGTGCGGACCAAAAAATGGGTTTGGTGCGAATGAGATGCAATTTCAGCCATACAGTTTGTATGGCTGAAATTGCATGGCACAGACATTGCATGTGATGTGAACAGCAATGCAGTGCGAATCACATGTGATGTCTGGCATCGCACTAGTGTGAACCGGGCCTGAGTCACCAAGGCTGTCTAAACGATTAGTTAATTAGCTAAGGTTAATTAGGTTTCTGGTTACAGTTTGTATTGTCATTCTGGTGTATATATTTGTGTGAGTCTCAAATAAAACAGTTCATGTTCCAGCTTGCAGCCAAACGAGTCCTGCCTTGTTCCTGGTTGTAATATGCAGCTAATATCTAATATCTATATTCAGACTGGAGGAAGCGGTATATGATGAAAGCACTCAAGCGGAGTGTGAGACATTTCATTATAATCATGTAATATGTGTTGAAATAGTCATTGAAATCTCCACTATCTACATCACAGGAGCACAACTTAAGCCCCATACACACTATTAGTTTTTCTGCAGATTTTTGTCTTCAGATTTATCAAAACCATGTAGTGCAAGGGCCTGCTTGATTGCATACAAATTGAAACTCTTAAGGTTTGACCTCATATTATATGGTTTTGGTAAATCTGAAGACAAAAATCTGCAGAAAATCTAATAGTGTGTATGAGACTTAAGAGACAGGGACAAAGCATTGCACCCTATACCAGGGAGTTCTTGAACAAGGACCTTGATGGGAGGATAACTAAGTATTATTTTAATGACACTTGCAGGTTTCAATATAAATAAAATGAGTAAGTGAAGGTTCTCATTCATCCAAATCATGGTATAGCTAGTACCAGTTTATCACATTCAACTGGACCTGTTCTGTAATATTAAAGACATTTCACAGCTTATTCAATCCACTTTTTTTATTTCCAATGATTGTTGGGAGCCTACCTCGGCATTTACATCCACACATGTAGCTCATTGATTTTAATCAAATCATCATGGAATGTGTAATGGCAGATGCTGATTGTCTAGGAACAGGGTAAAGATTGTGGAAGAACCACTCTTTTCTAGTTACATAATCCTATTCTAGTCCCATCTCTCCTGACACCAAGGAATGGGGTCATGCAATTAGAACAGGGTAGTTTCTCACACTCATTAAAACCATAAAAGTGGCTTGGATATACAGCAAAATGTTTTTATCATCACAGAACAAGTTTAGTTGAATGTGACCAACCACAACTTCCTATTTAATTTTAGCATAAACACGCAAAGGTGATGCACTTCTATCACAGTGCAACTAACCCATTAGGTCTTAAAGCGTCACTTTTATTACAAATTATGTGATCAAAATTGTGTTTATCTACAGAGAGTAGAAGAAAAAAGTTATTAAGGAATCTTTATTTCTCCTGGCTCCAGTTCTGGACATCTACTCACATCTTAATCCATCAGTTAAGATTACAAAAAAACAATCTATCCATACACTGTAGTCCTAGTGAGCCTATACTGTATATAGATAGCCAATATCTCTGTGGGCTATCTATAGCCCACAGAGACTGATTTCTGATTGGGACTGGACTGATTTCTGATTGGGACTCTAAAACAAAGTTAATACTGCAGCTGCAGGAACAGATTCACAGGACTCAAACACTGTGTTTAAAATGTCCGTTCAGTGTCAACATTTATTATTTTATACATAGATAAGAAAGGGGTGGTGTGAGATGTTATTAAAAACTAACAAATAGAAATATGTTATTAAAAGCTAGGGAATAGAACAATTGCAAAAATAAAACATTGAGAAGGGAGGGGAGAGTAGAGAGCGTTTAGTAGGAGATGTGTCTGTGTGTTAGGTGAAGGTTACAGAACACATTTCAACAGTGAGAAAAAAATGGAGTCTCTTGTGCTTAAATGAACAGTACAGTGAATGTCCATGTCATTTCCCTCCCTTTGTTTATTTGACACCATTCTTCTCTGCGTTACATTCAGCCGATTGCTGGTAACTCCTGTTACATTGGCGCAGAGAGACGGCGTCCTGTTCAGCTCTCTCCTAGCTTTCTCACAATAATGGGTTCATCAGGGCTGGTGGTACATTTGTTGGTACAGCGGGTAGTCACACAGAGGCATAGCCTGATGAGGAAGTAAATAACAAATATGAGAAATAGGAACATCACAATGTAAGCGCCTAGTTTCTGTAACCATGTTGCTATGCCATATAAAAAGTCACCAAAACCTCCTAAACCCTGAAAGGGGTTCCATCCATCTTTAGCAATATCTCTCTCCTTATTCTGTAGTTCTCTTATCTTAGCAAGATGCCCTTTAATAATGTCCTCACTATCAGAAATGTATATACAACAGTCAGTGTGAAATACCTTACACATCCCACCTTGAGCTGCAGTGAGATAATTTAGCGTTAATCTGTGCTCTAATACTACTTTTTTAAGCTGAGCCATTTCTTCATTTAATAAACCTATATCAGTGGTAGTAAGGTTAATAATCTCATCTACAATTCAGTGTAATTATTTATTCTTTTCATTGCTTTAATTCCCCATCCTGTCCAGGAAGGGAACCATAACCTTGTCATGTCACCTTCAGTGAATAGCTCTCTTTTGAACATTAAAGGGTATTCTGGACTTTGATCTGGTCGCACTGTATCTTTGCGAACAGCCAAAGCAGGTGCTAACTTCCCAATATAACATGTACCTGTAACATTATTAGGAAGCCAGGCGTAAGCTTTATTTCCACATATATAATATAACCCTCTACGTATGGATGGTATGCCTGCTCCTAAAAACTGGAAGCAATAACATGGAATCTCAGGTAACCGATATTTTGCAATTTTTACTATAAAGGGTTCTATTTAGTTCTGGATCTGGAATATAATAATATTGACCATAGTTTGATCCATAAACTGTAATTTTTGCTCCGGTGCAATCTGAATTGCCCAACCGTGTACATTTAGTGTTAAACAGGCATGTAATGTTTAAACAAATCTGTGGAGTGTTTATCTGTTTTGAAACCATCAAAGTAACTGATCTGTGCTCATTAGCTGTGGAGACTATGTATGAGTCATTTATTCTGGTCCTGTTTAGATCAGTGCATTTGACAGGCATTGCTATCATGGGTATTGTTCCTGTTTGGGGATGTAAGTGAGAACACACCCAGCAGTTACTATCGTTGCTATGGGTTGCATACAATTTTAACATTTGGATGAAAGGGTTATTTTTCCATGTCTCAGTTCTCACAAACAACAAAAAGAAAAGAAACATCATCATAATTTTTTCAAAGGATATCACTTCAGGATTTTCTTGCAGTGACTGGCGTGAATCCAGGTGGGCTTTCCTTCCAACTTGACAGCGGAACCGGTTGTCAAAAGCACCAAATGTGGTCCGTCAAATTTGGTTCTAGTGGCTTTCTGACGTGTTGCTTGACCACTACCCAGTCACCTGGTTGGATTCTGTGAATACCTGAAACAGAATCTGGGTCGGGGATAGATTTATAAACACCTTCATGTATTTTATTCAATGTTATTTGCAAAATCTGAACATATTCTAACAGACTAAAGTGAGAAGCCTGTAACTGTTGGGGAAAATATAGCCCTGTTTTAGGTGGCCCTCCAAATAAAATCTCATAGGGGGACAGCCCATGTGGTTGTTTATGGGTAGTTCTACAGAATATAGGGCTAATGGCAAAGCTTCCACCCATCCTTTTCCTGTATCTGCTTTAATTTTTGCACATCTGTTTTTCAAAATTCCATTAAGTCTCTCAACTTTACCACTACTTTGTGGATGATAAGGTGTATGGAAAGCTTGCTGTATGTGAAGGGCTTCCATTACTTCTTTCATTACTTCCACATAAAATGGGTTCCTCTGTCACTCTCAATAGTTTCAGGAACTCCATATCTACAAACTATTTCATTCAAAATTTTCTTTGCTGTTGTATTTGCATTTGCTTTAGCTACTGGCCAGCTCTCGGGCCAACCTGAGAACATGTCAACACACACTAAAGCAAATTCATAGGTGCCTATTCTGGACATCTGAATTTAGTCTATTTGAATTCTTTGGAAAGGGAAATCTGGCTTAGGAGAATGCATTTGGGGAACATGGACAGGCCTCCCTGCATTGTACAGAGCACAAGTGAGACATGAAGCACAAAACCTGGCTGCAAATGCACTAAATCCAGGTGCTATCCAATAGCAGTCAGTAAGTTCCACCATCGCGCCCTTAGCAAGATGACTGACGCCATGTGCCAGTTGTGCTAAAACTGGGTACAAACTCCTGGGTAGACACCACCTGTTGTCAGTGCTCCACAGGCCCTGCTGATTTTTGGTAGCATTACGTTTGATCCACTTATCCTTCTCTTCATCAGGGGCCTGGTTCTGCAACTGATTTAGAGTTTCTACATCCCACTGCTCTTGATGAGAGGAATCTGTCCCCACTACCTGTGCGACCTCTACAGTGGGTGTGACAAATGCCATAAGGGCAGCATTGTTTTCTGCTTGGTCCGCTAAAGCATTTCCACTGGCTGTCATGTCATTTCCCCTTGCATGCCCTTTTACCTTCAAGATGGCAACTTCTGCTGGTTTCTGAAAAGCCTCAAATAGCTGCTCTATGTCTCACTGGCTTCCCTGCACTAGTCAGAAAGTTCAGTGCTTTCCAGATAGGCCCAAAATCGTGAGCTATTCCAAAACGCATATCTGCTGTCAGTGTAAACGTTTCCCCTTTGATTCTCTAGAAGATGACATGCTTTGACTACAGCACACAACTCCTCTTCCTGTGCTGACATCTGGGGTATCAATGCTTCCTGATGTAAAATGGTGTCTGTAGTGGTTACAGCAAACCCTGTGTGTGGCTGACCATCATCAGTGTAAAATCTGGAACCATCTATGAATAAGTGTGTGTCCCAATCTAATAAAGGCTCATCTTTTGCTGGTGTGACAGAGGCCCTTTCTACCTCCATCAGAGCCATACAATCATGAGAAAAACTCTCAGGTTCTATATCAGTACCATTTGTTGCATCTTCCTCATCAATTATAGGAAGAAGAGTAGCCGGATTTAAAGTAACACATCGTTTGATTGTTAAATTTGATAGAGAAAAAAGAGCAGATTGGTACTTGTCCAATCTACTGGCAGACACATGTCTGGTATTTACTTGATTCATGATTTCCTGTACTGCATGTGGCACATACGGGATCAGAGCAGAATCTAGTACAAGCTCAGTTACTTTGTCTAGCAGCAAAATGCAGGCTGCTATGGCTCGCATACAACTGGGGGAACCTTTGATGACAGGGTCTAATGAGGCATATACATACATCACAGGCCTGTTTGTCTCCATGTAGCTGGGTGAGTACACCTGCAGCAAATCCATTGACTTCATGACAAAACAACGAGAAAGTCAGGAAGTCCAATGGCGGGAGCTTCAGATAAAATTTTCATAAGCTCCTTCATCTGCAACTCATTGTCTCATGTGAGTTTGAAAGGGTTTCTAGTAGTAGCCTCATATAGAGGAGCCATAAGTTCTGATGCATTTGGAATCCAGTCCCTACGATATCCCACTAACCCCAGGAAGTAATTTTTTGGCTTTTGAAAGTTTTGTAGAGTTTTAACTGAATCTGGGGTTAGGTGACGGATTACATGTGAAATGCAGTGACCCAGGAAGGTCACTTTCTCTTGGCAGTATTGTAGCTTATCTTTGCTAACTTTGTTGTTACTGTTATAGAGAAACATGAGAAGGCTTACTGTTTCTCTGCTACAAATGTCCTTTGTATCAGAACAAATAAGCAAATTGTGTATGTACTGAAGCAAAACTGTGTTTGGGTGTGAGGGGGACCATGGGTCCAATACTTGCTTTAACGCAGTATTATATTCAGAGGGGCTACTCACACAGCCTTGGGGCAATCTTGTCCATACTAACTTTTGGGCATCATGGGTAAATGAAAAAAGGTGCCAGCAATCTGGGTGCAGGAGCACCGAAAATAAAGCATTTGCAAGATCAATCACTGTAAAGCAGGTGCTGGAGGCAGGTATTCCACTTAGTAAAGTGCGGTGGTTGGGCACGATCGGGGTATCTGCCTCAATTATATTGTTAATGGCTCTCAAATCATGCACCATGTGGTATGTCACCTGCCCACCCTTCTTGTCTGGCTTCTTTGCAATTGGGAACAGGGGTGTATTGACTTGGGACTTAATTGGTACAACAAACCGTGCTGCTTTCAGTTGAGTGATTTGATCCTTTATCCCCTCAGTCTGAGCAATACTCAGTGGGTACTGTTTAATCTGTGGGAGATGGGCCCCTGGTTTCATTTTTATCATGACTGTGGTGCAATCCAGCAGACCTACATCATATTTACTGGTGGCCCATAATTCAGCGGGAAATCACTTTCAATTCTGGTGGAAATGACGGAGTGGAGTCTTAGATTAAAAATACTCCACAGACAGAATTTAAAACTTCTCCTGACAGACTACTGACCACTTGGACTCCTGTAGGAGTGTAGTCTATGTTTGCTAAAATTTGGTTCAAAATGTCAGCTCCCTAAAGATTGGTAGGAACTGTGTCTGAAACTAACACTTTAGTGTCAAATTCTGTTTGCTGTCCTAGCCTGAGTTTAAGTGGCTTGGACTCAAACAAATCAGTAGAGGTCCCGGTTAGGCCAACACCAGAGATAACATTTGTAGATAATAATCCTGGAGGTAAGTCCTCTATATTAAAAAGAGTGAGATAAAAAACATGCTATACTCATAAAGTGAAAAACAAATGTGTACCAAATTATAAACAAAGTCCATAGGTGTAAAATAGTCCTAAACACACATGAGGGTTCATGGGCGTAACTGGTGTCGTGCGTCCACGCACAGTGGGAGCCGAGGAGGACTCTGTATGGGGAGACATTCTGCACGTAGGTCTTCTAATTACACAGTGGACACTGTAATTGGTAGGAATGGGTAACCTTACCGGAAAAGGTGGACACAATCACCGTATAGTGAAGTGTCAAACAGGCTTGGGGGATACACCGATCCCAGCGATATCCAGCTGCAGGGGTCCTCACAATGAGTCGCATCCAGGATCCGGATCGTTGGACGGTGGTATGGGGGTTCCCGGTCTCTCAGGGTTGCTCACGCCATTAAATGACCTGTTACCACGCGATTTTATCCTATTTTTACCTCTTGTGATCACATTTTACCCTATGAAGTGCACTGTGTAGCACTTTTTTCTCAGCTTTTAAATAAAGCTTCTCGTTTCAAACGGATTCATGCCCTATGTGGAAGTTTTTTTCTTATCTCCCTTTATGAATGGGACCCTGCTGAGCCCCAACCACTTCTATCTCCAAACCCCTTCCATCTGAAAGGGAGACCCCTGCAGCTGGATATCGCTGGGATCGGTGTATCCCCCAAGCCTGTTTGACACTTCACTATACGGTGATTGTGTCCACCTTTTCCGGTAAGGTTACCCATTCCTACCAATTACAGTGTCCACTGTGTAATTAGAAGACCTACGTGCAGAGTGTCTCCCCATACAGAGTCCTCCTCGGCTCCCACTGTGCGTGGACGCATGACACCAGTTACGCCCATGAACCCTCATGTGTGTTTAGGACTATTTTACACCTATGGACTTTGTTTATAATTTGGTACACATTTGTTTTTCACTTTATGAGTATAGCTTTTCTCTTTAACACTCCTTCATAGATATTTAATCACAGATTTATATGCACCTTTGAGCGCTGCATGTTTTTTATCTCACTCTTCTCATACATTGTTCACCACTGTGTTACATGCCAGCAGCTGCTTTCTCAATTATTTTTGTAATAGCGCAATTATTGTTTGTTTTGATTATATTTCTCTATATTAAAAACACTTTTGCCTGCATCAGTATCGATTAAACAGGTTAATTCTGTTTCTCCTCCAGGATAGGGGAGTTCTTGTAAAAATACTTTTACTCTGGCCTCGGGACCATTGTCTCCCCTATTTAACATGATTGATACTGGCATGTCATTTTCCTATGCCTGATCCACTGCTTTTGGCAGAGAACTGGAATCAGCATGAGGTGCCTCTAAGATCTTTTTCATTCTACAGTCAGGAAGATGGCAGAATTTGGCTATGTGTCCTTCCCCATCACAAGTGTAGCATATAATTGGTCTCCGATTGCCATGATTTCTTAAATTGCCTTTGCCTCTTCCTCTTCCTCTCTGCTTCCCCATGTACATAACCTTGGGTTTGCTGTCTTTTTGGTTAATCCTGTTTTCTATGAATAACAGGATAGGCAGGACGTCTCAAATAGACATATTGCCTGCCTCAGGCCTTGCTGTGAACAACTTTTCTTTCAACTGGGATATTAAACCATCAAGAAACCTTTGTTTCACCAGTTGTGTAGATGGACTTGCAGTTTCTCCCGCCTTCTCTTCCTCTATTTTAATGCCTGCTTTCTCAGTCATATCGCTAGACCGCCTCCAATAAGCCCCTGCTGCTTCCTCTTTCCCTTGCTTAGCATTCATAAATTCTGCATGTCTGGTTTGTCCATATATTTGGGGCAATTTTTCCTTCAATTTGTCACAAACCTCCCGTCCACTAACCATCTTACCTAGATTTTTGACATCTACACCACTTTCTTTAAGTATATAGCCAGACATGTTGCTTCCCACTGCTTTAATAAGAAGCTGATGAATGTCAGTAGCAGAAGCCTCATATGCTTCCTGTGCAGCGCTAAGTTTGTTTGCAAACCCAATTGGATTCTTTCTAGGATCTCCCAATCCCTCTAATATGGCTCTCATATCTTGGGGACTAAAAGATACATGCCATTTAATTTGAGACTTACTGTCAACAGCATTACCTTCAAAAACTAATTGGGTTTTGACAGGATAAACTGCAACAGATTGCTCTGTGCCAGGGGCAGAAGAAGTGGCATCTCTCTTCCTTCTCTCTTCATCTTGCTGCCACAATTTGGAAATTATGGTTTGCTCCGGAAGTTCAGACTCTATCTCTCTTTCTCTGGCCAAAGCCTTTAGTTCAGAGAGATCTAGATTTGCATATGTGCCTTTTGATTTATGCCAATCATCTGTTTCTAGGATACGAGCCAAATCCCTCTTTGTAGGTTGATATGGGGCTTTTAAACCTCTGCTCTCTACTATATTGCATAGCTCATCTTTAGTGTGTTCCATGTAATCTAATTCTTTTACTTTTGTGTGTAGACCCCTTAAAGCCAAACTGGCAGCCACATAAGGTGGGGGGTCCTTCTCTACAGAGTCTTCTGGCTGAACATAGTAAATTTGGGCAGTACTTTTTTTAAACATCTCCGTCATGCCAGTTTGATTTGCTACGTTAGCTTCTGTCTCCCATGTGCAAGCTATTCTCCACGTTCCTATACTGCACAGTAGTGGGCCATAATCGTGCAGAAAAGTTTGCCATACTTTTAAATCAAAAGTCCCTTCAGATTTTAAAGGTTTAGCTGTTCCCTTTGTTCATTCTACCCATTTATCTAGGGGCTCAGTATAGGCGGAACCGTACCCTCGGTTCATATATTCTCTAGTGCTCATCTTGCACTGGGCATTTTCTGAAGGCCTCTCTCCCTTCATTCCCTTAATTAATGTAATGCCCATAATGACTGGCCAGTCTTCTCTACTTGTGCCTATACCCTCTTGCCTCTAAAACAAATAGTACAGCAAATCTGCAGATTTACAAGAATAGTCTCCACTTATCTATGTGGATAGAAGGGGTTATGACAATAGACAAAACACTCATTAAGAGGCCCTCCTCGTCTCTTCTCATCTCTGTGAGTTTTATCTGACCCTACCATGCACCTCTGACCCAGGTCGCCCACAAGGAGTCAATGCAGGGAACTGCAGAGGATTTTCCTTATCCACACACAATCCAACCCGTGAAGGGGGACACAAACACATTCACTCACACATGCACGTTACCCAACCAGAAAGGTCCGAGAGTGGTCTGGTTTCCTTGAGAACTGACAGATAGGATACATAGGAAAGGCAGAAATATAGCAAGCTTAAGGGCAGCTTACCTAGCCGGAATTTGAGATCTGCGTTTCCCAATGATCCAAATCGAAGCGCGGTTCCTTCTGGAGACTCTGCCAAAGTCCTGGCTGGCTCGCCAAAATTATTATGACTGATTTCTGATTGGGACTCTAAAACAAAGTTAATACTGCAGCTGCAGGAACAGATTCACAGGACTCAATCACTGCGTTTAAAATGTCCGTTCAGTGTCAACATTTATTATTACATGTTATTTTATACATAGATAAGAAAGGGGTGGTGTGAGATGTTATTAAAAACTAACAAATAGAAATATGTTATTAAAAGCTAGGGAATAGAACAATTGCAAAAATAAAACATTGAGAAGGGAGGGGGGAGTAGAGAGCATTTAGTAGGAGATGTGTCTGTGTGTTAGGTGAAGGTTACAGAACACATTTCAACAGTGAGAACAAAATGGAGTCTCTTGTGCTTAAATGAACAGTACAGTGAATGTCCATGTCAATCTATTGTTAAAAAAAGATGCCGAAGGGCCTTGCCCCCTCCTATACAATTAAAAAGAGTGTTGTTATTCGAAAAAAAAACAAAAAACAAATATGTTTTGCCAAAATTGGATTTATGTGCAACATATGTGAAAAATGCAAGAAAAAGCACCATACGTAATGACATCTGCTCTAATAATGTCCTCTATTTATCATTTCACTTCTGCTGATATGATGGTGTTACATGCACAGTGGATAACTGAGGGTAGAGTTTGGAAGCAAGTACTATTAGGGTGCACTCACATTAACCTAGAATAATCCAGCATTAAAATTAATCTGTGTACAATGAACTGAAATGATCCTATTTCCCTTTTAGATCTAAATATATAGAGATATAATATAAATATGTAAAGATATATGTAACGATATAAAGAAATTGCAAAAAAAAATCATATCAAAAGGTAATAATAAAGCTAACTACACATGTACATACTGGTAGTGAATATAGATGCTAACAGTGAAATAGCAAATCAAATGTCCAAATGCGCACTACATAATCAATCACGGTGCTCCCTGCAATAATAAGTGTGAAGGCATAGTGCCCATAAATATACTCTAGATCAGGTGTGGGCAAATAATTTTCCCAAGGAGACACTTGAGAAACTGGGATTGTTGTGGAGAGCCAAAATTAATTATGCTTAATAGTAATTTTTGGGTAAGTACGTAAACATATAGAAAACAAAACCTGGTGCTAGGTACAATGTGTCAGGGCCTGAATCTGAACCTGGAACCTCTGCTGTGTCAGGAAATGTCTCTTCTTGCTGAGCTACCAAGAATGCTGGACCTCACTGGACAATTCCTTGAATGATCTTGACATGAACCTTGTTTGTCTTGAATCCTGAACTCTTTGCTCCTCCCATGAACTTCCTGATTTAAGCCATGTCTCTGCACTTCCTGTTTGCCAGATTATTGTGGTATCCAGCCAGTATCTCGCTCCCGTCTTCCCTGCTGCTGTCCAGATTTTGCTACCACTCGTTTCCCACTACCTTCAGGAGCTCTGGTGAACACCAGTTAGTACTTAGACACTGCAACTCAGATGAGCCCACGTCCTTTGGTCGGAAATGTATTTCCATTAAAAACGCCTATAAATGAAGTGCGGCTAAACGCGAGTTACCACATTTACACGCATTTACAAGCTGTTACAGGCATTTGACTTTTAAAATGCCTCTGAACATCCCACCTGAATGCATTTTTTGCTTTCCAAAAAATGCTTATAACCTCAACTACCTGGAAACAACTATAAAGGACTCAGTGTACATGTGCTGATAAGATAACATTGAGGAGAGTTCAAAGCAGGGGAAACAAATGCCAAACTGCTCCTAAACGTCAGTTTACCAACAGCAGTGTACATTTGGCCTAATAGCTTCTGTGAAATGGTAAAGATTGGGTTTAGATATATTTAAGAATAAAAACACTATTAAATAAGGCCATACGTGATCACGTTTTTCTATCTGATACTGTATGATTGCAGGAAACCAACAAATTTATTTGCATGAGTATCCTAAATTACTTTGTATAATGAGTGTCTCACAACATATAATACTTTTATTTTTATTATATAAAACGAGAGATTAAGCTTTCTATATTCATATTTTGGAAAGAAAAAAACCATTATCTTTCTTTAATCTTTATTAAGACATACCGTACTGTATATCCAAAAAGCAGTCTGTGCCTGGACCCCCTGGTGTTCTTTGTCTTTCTTTTACCGAAACAGTATACAGAGATAAAAAAAAAAAAAAAATACATATATCTGAGATGTATCTGTAATTAAGCTAATGGAATTCTGAAAGAATGAGCTGGGCCAAGCTCCCAGTATGAAAGATAGGGGAAGCTGATTAGAATATGTAAAATAACAAAGAACACTTAATGGATGATTCTCTTCTCTCCCCTTGTGTTTCTCGCTGGTAGCATACTGCTTGAAGGACCAGTAAACATAAAACAAAAAAGCAAAAATTCATTAACTGAAAGATTGAAAGATCTGCTATGAGGTTGTTTCATGAAAACTAAGGAAAAAACTAGCACAAAACATGAGTATATCCTGCCCATAGCAGTCAATCTAATATAATGTTTAATTTGTACAAATATATATTTATACACTCATCGGCACCGGGTTGGACCCCATCTTGCCTTCAAAACTGCCTTAAAGTGGAGGGCCACCCTGAAAAATAAAATTACACCAAAAATCCTAAAAAAAAAAAAATAAAAAAAAAAATTTAAATAATTTTTTTTTTAAAACTTACCTAAACCCTTGTTGCTAGGCAGTCTTTCTAATCTGCCTCTTCCTTTTCCGCGGCATCTTTTGCTCCTCGGTGAGCAGCCCCGTTGTCTTCTGGGAACTGTATGTGTTCCCAGAACACCACAAGGCCATTCACAGAGCGCCGCTCGCGCGTGCGCAGTAGGAAACTGGCAGTGAAGCTGCAAGGCTCCACTGCCTGTTTCCCTTACCTAGGATGGCGGTGTCGGGACCCGTGAGCCGAGGGATGGGTCGGCCTCGGGCGGCCGACATCGCGGGCACCCAGGACAGGTAAGTACTTATTTAAAGTCAGCAGCTACAGTGTTTGTAGCTGCTGACTTTTAATTCTTTTTTTTTAGGCCGGAATCCCGCTTTAATTCCTTGTGGTATAGATTCAACAAAGTGTTGGAAACATTCTTCACAGCTTTTGATCCATATTGACATGATAGCATCACACAGTTACTGCGGATTTGTCGGCTGCACATCCATGATGTGAGTCTCCCGTTCCATCACATCCCAAAGGTGCTCTATTGGATTTAGATCTGGTGATTGTGGAGTCCATTGGAGTACAGTTAACTCATTGTTATGTTCAAGAAACCTGAGATGATTTGAGCTTTGTGACATGGTGCATTATCCTGCTGGAAGTAGCCATCAGAAGATGGGTACACTGTAGTCATGAAGGGTTGGATATGGTCAGAAACAATACTCAGGTAGGCCGTGGCATTAAAACAATGCTCAATTGGTACTTAGGGGCCCAAAATGTGCCAAGAAAATATCCCTTACACCATTACACCACTACCAGCCTGAACCGTTGATACAAGGCAGGATAGATCCATACTTTCATGTTGTTTACACCAAATTCTGACCCTACGATCTGAATGTCGCAACTGAAATCGAGACTCATCAGACCAGTCAACAGTTTTCCAACCCTCTATTATCCAATTTTGGTGAGCCTGTACGAATTATAGCCTCAGTTTCCTGTTCTTAGCTGACAGGAGTGGCACCTGGTGTGGTCTTCTGCTGCTGTAGCCCATGTGCTTCAAGGTTGGATGTATTGTGTGTTCAGAGATGGTATTCTGCATACCTTGATTGTAATGATTGGTTATTTGAGTTACTGTTGCCATTCTATCTCAAACCAGTCTGTCCATTCTCCTCGGACCTCTGACATCAACAAGGCATTTTCATCTACATAACTGCCACTCACTGGATATTTTTTCTTTTTCGGACCATTCTCTGTAAACCCTACAGATGGTTCTGCGTGAAAATCCCAGCAGATCAGCAGTCTTTGAAATACCCAATACAGCCCATCTGGCACCAACAACCATGCCACGTTCAAAGTCACTTAAATCTCCATTCTTCCCCATTCTGATGCTTGGGCTGATTAGCAATTTGTGTTACCAAGCAATTGAACAGGTGCACTCAATAAAGTGGCTGGTAGGTGTATATACAGTGCATCCGGAAAGTATTCAAAGAGCTTCACTTTTTCAACATTTTGTTATGTTACAGCCTTATTCCAAAATAGATTAAATTCAATATTTTCCTTAAAATTCTACAAACAATACCCCATAATGACAACATGAAAGAAGTTTGTTTGAAATCTTTGCAAACTTATAAAAAATGAAAAACACATGTACATAAGTATTCACAGCCTTTGTCATGACACTTAAAATTGAGCCCAGGTGCATTCAGTTTCCACTGATCATCCTTAAGATGTTTCTACAACCTAATTGGGGTCCACCTGTGGTAAATTCAGTTGATTGGATGTGATTTGGAAAGGCACACACCTGTCTATATAAGGTCCAGCAGTTAACAGTGCATGTCAGAGCACAAACCAAGCCATGAAGTCCAAGGATCTGTGTGTAGACCTCCAACAGGATTGTATTGAAGCACAGATCTGGGGAGGGGTACAGAAAAATGTTTTCAGCATTGTTGTGGAAAATTTTATATTAATGTGTTGTCATAAGTCTCCCAGTGTGTCTGATCAACCACAGCCCGTTCTAAACAACTGACTGGGGTAGATCGATGCTGGCTGAGACCTGTTAGGTAGTGGAAAACTTCCTGGTGTTTGGAGAGAGGTGTTTGCGGAGAGAGGACATGTCCGCCAGCAAAGGGGCCCCTGTGCAATGCACAGAACGATCGTCTGGTGGGGATGCGTTCACTCTGCAAAGACATTATCGGTTTGGAGGTGTTTTGCTCTTGTCACCCCTGGTATGCCTGATCAACATGTTTGGGGTGCCATGATCTACATCTGCAGATAATCTCTCATGCACAAGGAACTTTAGTCATCGTCATTTAGTATATTGTATCATGTCCTGTAGTCATTGTTCATTGGTTGTTTTGTATTCTGTTGTTAAATCCTTATATGGTCACTTACATCCTGTGAGGTCACACCCTGTGAAGGAAACGATTGGCTGTTGGGGCCAGAGCTTCCTGTTTGTGATTGCTTTTGTGGTCTTTTGAATAAAGGAGGCAGACAGAGCTGTAAAGGGCAGTCTTGCTGAGATGAGAATGTAAGAACCATGTGTTTTGTCTTGTTGGATAGCTGGGGCACACACCAGAGGATGGATACGATCAAAAGGTGAGATGCATTGGTATTATATCATTAGACGAAATTGCTATTATGATTAGAAACAGGAGATTTGGCTGTGTGCTTTGCGTACAATCAAATTTCGCTAACAGCATGGCGAGCCAGAACGTAGGAGTGAACAGAACCTCCTTCAGAATCGGATCATTAAGATGTGCTGGGGAGGGTCTGCTTCGCAAAAAGAACAAATTTTTCGTCTTTTGAAATAATGCTGGAAGTTTTGATTGTATGTCTGGTGTGTGCCTGTGTGTGTGTGTGTGTGTGTGTGTGTGATTTGTATCTCGAATCTTTGTGTAAGGAGACTGTGTGTGTGTGTGTGTGCCTGATGCTGTGTAACAAGTTTGTAATGCATATGAGAAATATAAATGTATGAATTGATATTATTTGCAGCCTACAATGTGTGTGTGTGTGTGTGTGTGGCTGAGTAGTTTTGTAAGTAGCTGAACCTGTTTGTAAAGATGAGTTTAGTGAAGGGGCAGGCATTGTTGTTTTGTATTGAAAGGGGCTACGCCCTGGGGGAAGGGAACTATAATGTACTGAACAGACATACAGGCATTCACTGTCTGTATCTCTGTGTCTTGTTCCTGTGAAAGCTGATGTGAACTGAGTTTGAGAGTATGTTACAGCCGTGTAATTGTGGGTTATGTGGCTTGGTTGTTTCATTGGATAGCATGTGTTCCTAAGTTGTGCTTTTTGTAACTCTAACACTTTTAAATGTTTGTCGAAGCGTTCATTTAGTATCTCAAATGTGTACGTTTTTGGGGAGAAATTTTTGGTTTTGGCAGGAAAATGGTTTTTGTCTGCTACTTCCTTTTGTTCTCTTGTTGTCTGCCATGTGACTACGGTCGGCCATTTTCTTTTCCTTTGTGTGTGAACTTTAAAATGTTTATCCATCTTGGTCAGTTTTGGTGGGAAAATGCGCCATTTTGTTGGGGTCTGGCCTTTGTTGTGGTCACCATGTGCATCGGCGGCCATTTTGACCTGTGAGCCCTCCTATAGGGGGAGCTGTTCTATTGTGTATTCCTTTGTGTGTGCAAAACCACGTGCTTTAAGCTACAATCTGGCTTCTAGACACCATTTTGTGAATTCTATTTTTGTACTGTTTACATACTTTTCAAGGAAACAATTGAATTTTCTGTATTGGATATTGGTTTTAAGTTGAAATGCCTGTTGCATATCCAAGTGCCCATGCATTGTTGGGACATCACAATAGGAGCTGTTTACACTCTGTGGGGGTCTCAGGTTTCTAGGTAATAACATGGGGGGAGTTCTAACTCTCAGAGTCAAATAGAGTGTAGTGTTTAAGAAATCCTGGTTTGTCTTGTCATTTGTTAATGTCGGCCATTTTTCTGTAGTCCTGGTTTCATCCACCATTTTGCCATGGACCGATTTTCGATTGCTGCAACTGCCTTTTTGTTTATGCTGATTTTAGTCTCGAGCGAATTATCTCTGGATTTGTACTGAATTCCATTTCCAGTAGAATCATTTAGGTTTTTATTCCAGTTGTTTTAAAGAAGTTTATGTTTCTAGTGAAGATTTCTAATGTCTTGATAGGAAAAAATATGAAGCTATTTGAGGCTTCCCCTCCCCTCCCTCTTCCTACTCAGGTGTGCAACAGGAAGTTGGTGGGAGGGGCTTGGGGTCTTTTGACTTGTGTTTGGAAGGACGAAATCATTTTTATTTTTAAATTAAATTAAGGTTTATACTGTGATACAGTTTTGGGTAGAGAGCAAACAGGAGGCATCCAAGTTATTGTTGTAATATCTGGGTACTGATAGAAGCCATAAGTTTGTTTTTGTTTTGAATAGCGGAGGATTTCATGGTGTTTTTGTAGTTGTCGGACAAACACGTTTAGAGGGCTGTATATCGTGAGACTGGTCGGGCCGTGTATAATAGTCGGAATTCCAGTTCGCGATTGTATTAGCATAAACGTGAGGAGTAGTACGCTAACAGCCCCGCTCAGGCCGTGTATAATAATCGGAATGCGGGGGTCGATTATGGTGATAAAGGCGCAAACCATAATCGCTCCGAAAATAAAGTGCAGGGTTCTCTGGACGCAGAGTTCGCCAAAAAAAAGCGATTTGAATCGTCATGGGCAATAGGTCGTCCATGCACCCCAGTCAGACTGCTACATAATACATGAAATCTGAGTTCTGAGGAAAAGGCCATTAAATCCCAGAAAGATTGACATAGGTGGTCCAAGGATACTATTTTGGGTATCCCTCTGGAATTGATGTAGCGCGACTGTGGCTTCAGAAATCTGTAATGTTGAGTGAGTTGAGGGATGCGTAGTACGCGTTTGTGTGATTAAAAATACACAGGCCTGTTTTTGAACTTTGTGTGGCTGGTCCATGCAAAGATTTTGAAATGCTCTCATGCCTTTCAAATTGTATTCTTTTTCTATCGCTAAAAGAGTGAAGGCAGCATTCCATCTGGTCGTTTTTATTTTTTCGTTTTTGGAAACTATGAAATATCTCCCCCACATTTGTATCTAAATGTTTGTCTTTGTTTCATTGTTTGTATGTGGTAACAAGATGTTTGAACCTCCCGTGACAGCCCTTTTGCGTGTCGCGGCTGTTGTATTTTAGGGAAATAAAAAAACAAAAAACGTGAAAGTAAGGGTTACAGAGGGTTTAGTTATTATCGGTTTTGTGGAATGTCAGTGACAATTTACCAATGTACATGAATGTTGTATTGTTTACCATTCTTTGAAGGATAGAGTTAATAACTTTTGTTTATAAGTATCTTTTCAGGTCCAGTTTCTGGAAGTGTGTATACAGGTGTATAAGAAGGTAAAAGTATCATAGGCTATTTCACTGTTTTATTCTGCACCATTCTAAACCCTGCATGTCTTCCTCTAGTTTGTAATGAGGAGGGAAGAAAAGGGGGGATGAGAGTGGTGAGAATAACACATTTTCAAACCAATAATACTAACCGCTCTAATTCTAACCAAGTTTGTGCCAAGACTGTCTTTCTTTGATGGAATTTGAATCAGCAAGCAGCAGTCTGGTGAAGGAGGCTCCCATCCCAGATGCTAAGAACCTTTAAGCCACGCACAGGTTATGCAGTGACCACAGTCCCGATGTCTGGGTTATTGTCATATGAGGTTTGTTTGAAGGTCAACCAAAAACCGAATTGTACTTTCCTCATTAGCTGTCACCTACATTCTCAGCTGATGGGGTGGGTGCAATCACTGTAACATGAACTTCAAAAGGTCCACCACAGGGTTCACGAGTCCATCCTGGACCCTGACACAATAACCAGTTTACATTCCTTCCAACCAGGTGACTGGGTCATTGTAAAGAAGCTTGAGGGATGAGACCACGCCAGCCACTGCAAGAAGCGGATCAACCACAAAGAGTAGAGGAGTATCTTTGTTCATTTATATTTTTTTGTTTAATAAATTTTGGCAAGGGTAACAATGAAAAGCATCCCAACTAGCTAAGAAAGAGAACAGGACACATGGTCGGGTATTAGTGCCCCAGCGATGACGGCGGTACATGCTAAATGTGACGTTCATATTGGTGTGAGGAGTTTTGACAAACTAGTAAAATCCAAACAGACACCTGTCAAAAGAACTTAACAACAAAACATTTCTAGAGGGTAAAATTAGTTATAATTTTAACAATAGCTCTGGTTCTTGCCAGCTTTGGTATCGGGATAACGAGGTAGCCCACAAATGTGCTACAACTGTAGTTTGGTATTAATGCGGATCTACAGCTTTATAAGGTAATTTCCCGTAAGGCAAGAGGTTCATGTGTGCTGGTGAAACTCGTCCCAGCATCTTATGTCGCGGCAGATCGCGAGGATCTGATGGCGCGAGAGAAGGTAAGAATGGCAGGGACAGCTGGAAGGGAATTGCTTGTACACGGTGGGGGCTTGAGCTTATAAAACGCTTGAACAATTTCTCATCCATTGAGGATGAGATGTTTTCATGTAACTGTTGAAGCTACAAGGAAGTTCCCACAGTCCAAGGGTTTCTGGGAATTCATAAGTAAAGATTGTTATATCTGGATCGGGGATAGTAGTGACAAAGCTCAGGCCCATATGGATAAGGTTTAGATCCCTACAAGGCAAAGCCAGAGCTATAGATAGTGAAGGTTGGAATCCTTTTTAAGGGGTTGGGAATCGTTGGAGATTTAATTTTTATCTTGCAGCGGATCATAGTGAAGGAAGTAGGGATATATATACTCATGTTGTTTTTGTTTTTATTCCTTCTATATGCCATGATGAGGTGCTCCTGTTGCCTGATTGGACGCGTGACCAGAGCCTGAGCGGATGACCACATCTTCCCTGATGAGATGCCCCGAAGCCCGACCCACGTACAAGACACAGAGGGTCCCAGACCGACCGGCAACTACTACAGCTCACCACGTCATCTCCAACAGAGTCTACATGTCAAGCCGTGTTTTACGTTTCATGGACTAAAGAAGATCAGGATTCATCGAGGGACACATGGGATCATATGACAAGAGGAGGGACTGTTGTGGAAAATTTTATATTAATGTGTTGTCATAAGTCTCCCAGTGTGTCTGATCAACCACAGCCTGTTCTAAAGAACTGACTGGGGTAGATCGATGTGGGCTGAGACCTGTTAGGTAGTGGAAAACTTCCTGGTGTTTGGAGAGAGGTGTTTGCGGAGAGAGGACATGTCCGCCAGCAAAGGGGCCCCTGTGCAATGCACAGAACGATCGTCTGGTGGGGATGCGTTCACTCTGCAAAGACATTATCGGTTTGGAGGTGTTTTGCTCTTGTCACCCCTGGTATGCCTGATCAACATGTTTGGGGTGCCATGATCTACATCTGCAGATAATCTCCCATGCACAAGGAACTTTAGTCATCGTCATTTAGTATATTGTATCATGTCCTGTAGTCATTGTTCATTGGTTGTTTTGTATTCTGTTGTTAAATCCTTATATGGTCACTTACATCCTGTGAGGTCACACCCTGTGAAGGAAACGATTGGCTGTTGGGGCCAGGGCTTCCTGTTTGTGATTGCTTTTGTGGTCTTTTGAATAAAGGAGGCAGACAGAGCTGTAAAGGGCAGTCTTGCTGAGATGAGAATGTAAGAACCATGTGTTTTGTCTTGTTGGATAGCTGGGGCACACACCAGAGGATGGATACGATCAAAAGGTGAGATGCATTGGTATTATATCATTAGACGAAATTGCTATTATGATTAGAAACAGGAGATTTGGCTGTGTGCTTTGCGTACAACCAAATTTCGCTTACAGCATTGAAGGTCCTAATGAGCACAGTGGCCTCCATCATCCGTAAATGGAAAAAGTTTGGAACCACAAGGACTCTTCCTAGAGCGGGCCGCCTGGCCAAACAGAGTGACCAGGGGAGAAGGGCCTTAGTCAAGGAGGTAACCAAGAACCCGATGGGCACTCTGACAGAGCTCCAGCATTTCTCTGTGGAAAGAGGAGAACCTTCCAGAAGAACAACCATCTCTGCAGCACTCCACCAATCAGGCCTGCATGGTAGAGTGCCAGACGGAAGCCACTCCTCAGTAAAAGACACAGGACAGCCCGCCTGGAGTTTGCCAAAAGGCATCTGAAGGACTCTCAGACCATGAGAAACAAAATTCTCTTTTCTGATGAAACAAAGATTGAACTATTTAGCCTAAATGGCAAGCATCATGTCTGGAGGAAACCAGGCACAGCTCATCAACACAATAAATTTTGAACCTTGGATCAACCGCACGTAGTGCAAATACCTGCTAGGGCCGCTATTACCTAGCATGTGCCCTGGATAAATCAATGAACACCTATGATACTTAGATTGTATCAGGTGCAGACCATGTGACTCAAACAGACATAACACAAAGGAAAGATAAACTCTCCAAGGTAGTCACTAAGTGGTACACTTCAATTGAGTAATACACACATTGCTTTATTAAAAAAATATTCAATTAAAATGGCAAATCCAATCCCTTCACCAACACTTGTTAAAATAAAAAGACAATGTTGTCTTTTTATTTTAAGAAGTGTTGGTAAAGGGACTGGATTTGCCATTTTAATTGAACAATTTTTCAACAAGAAATGTGTGTTTTACTCATTTGAAGTGTGCCACTTAGTGACTTTCTTGGAGAGTTTATCTCTCCTTTGTGTTAGGCACAGCTCATAACCTGGCCAATACCATCACTACAGTAAAAGCATGGCGGTGGCAGCATGCTGTGGGGATGTTTTTCAGCGGCAGGAACTAGGAGACTAGTCAGTATCGAGGGAAATATGAATGCAGCAATGTACAGTGACATCCTTGATGAAAATCTGCTCCAGAACACTTTGGACCTCAGACTGGTGTGAAGGTTCATCTTCCAACAGGACAATGACCCTAAGCACACAGCCAAGATAACAAAGGAGTGGCTATGGGGCAAATCCGTGAATGTCCTTGAGAGGCCCATCCAGAGCCCAAACTTGAACCCAATTGAACATCTCTGGAGAGATCTGAAAAAGGCTGTGCACACACATCTCAGTCTATACAAGGATGAAAAGAACATTCCTGAGAGGACAATCCCTTTCACCAAGATAAGAGAAGTGGCACATGATATCTTTGCTTTTTTCACATGACAATGGCCATTTATGAATCTGGGGTAGATGCTTGGTGACATTCCATACACGAACGTCTGGTTTTTTCCAACCATGGGAGTGGGAGGCATTGCAATTTGGTGAGTTTATACCTGCTGGGTAAAGGAATCACCAGTGCACATGAGCTGGTGTGTGACTTATATCGCAACTCTTTTATTTTTCACAATTTTGGTGGACTTTGTTTATGGACTTTTTGGTTACTATGGGTGAAAACCTATAATAGGGTTAAATCACAGCGCCATTTTGGAGTGATAATTCTTTACACTTTAAGTACTGTTGTTTGTGTATTTGTATGTTAGCAGCAGTGAGAGACAATGCATACACAACAATATTATTTCTTTGTAGATAGATAGTAAATAGCAGTTTTTCGGATTGTTTTATTTGATCCACAGGGGGGATACTATCTTGTACATTTCTTATACGTTAAAATGGTCATATCCACACATGGTGGCGTAGCGTGGGGGCAGCCGGTGCGATTGCTCCGGGCGCAACTTTGAGAGGGTCGCTGGATGACAGAGAGCAGGCTCACGCTGGATTGAGAGAGCGGGCTGAGCACAGGAGAACTGCAGAGCGCTGTGTGTCGCAGCTGGCAGCAGCTATCTGTGCTCTAGTAGCGGGAAAGGTGGGGTGGCTCTGATGCCACTGCGGGGGGGGGGGGCAGGAGGTCAAACTGTGGCTCCCCAGCAGCTGCAGGGCTCTGAGCTGAGAGAGTCTCTCTCTCACAGCCCAGAACCACTGCTAACAGTCCCCCCCCATGGATGGTAGATGGGAAAGAGAGCTGGTTCTGCTCCTCCTCCCGCCTCTCCTCCTGTGTTTGCCTAGCCTCCATACTCCTGGCAGTATTGTGCTCAGAGAAGGAGATGTGTGGGAGGGAAGTTTGAAGCCCAGCAGCCAGATGAGTAAAAGTCCATCCATCCCCTGCGAGTCTCCCCCCTCCTTTCTCTCTCCTGGCTCACAGTGAGTATGCTAATGTAAGAGGGACTCTAATGTAAGGGGGACTCTGATGCTTTGCGGACTTCTCTCTTTCCTTCTTTCTTTCTTAACTGGCTGCTATGCCGTGACAGATTATTAAGGACCCCAGTCCTCTCCATTCACAGTCTACAGGTTAGGGGGCGCAATATTGTCGTGTGTGGAAATGGCCATCTTGGTAGAGGAGCAGGGCTTTTCTTTTACATTTCAGAGCTGCCCCTCTGATTAATGGTGCATATTGACTCTTTGATGATAATTAAATTTTTCATGAATGATAATATTGCTGACGTCAATAGTTTGGTGCTTTTTGAATAATATTTGTGTAATGCCGTTGACATTTTTAATATTACTGATGCAGGCGTAGTTTAAATAATTTAAAAACAGGAACAGTGTCTATTTCACAACCCTTGATGATATCCGTTTAGATGAAACATGTTGGGTGTAGTGGAGCCCAGATGCAAAGAACCGTATCCATACTTTCATGTTGTTTACATCAAATTCTGACCCTACCATCTGAATGTCGCAACTGAAATCGAGACTCATCAGACCATGCTGATTGAGGTGTTGTACCTTTTTGAATGTTTTAAAGCTTATTTTTCAATTGTGCAGGACTAAAAGTTTTTTTCAATATATTTTTGAATGAGTTTTATTTTATTGCATTAAATAAGCTCACAAATACTTTGATTACTTGCATGTTTGTTTCCACTAGAATCACACAGACCACACACTGGGGAGCATTTACGGTACATATCCTGAGTAAACACACTGATAAGTTGCTTCTGTTGATTCTCTGGTCTTGAGAGGGTAGCTGGTTGCAAAATTACATGTAGCATATGGCACAGGAGAGAGGAGAAAGAACAGCGTGGCTTCCTTATTTGTTGCAGGTACGGAATGCCTTAAAGTAACAAATACCGAAGGCAAAACTTTTTTTTTTAATTTTGCTGTCTGTGCCCCTGATAGGGAGATTCACCCTCTCTATCTCTCCTGTTCACTTTTATCACCAAAGGTGAAAAGTAAAAGGAAATCCCAAATTTTGGGCTGTTCCCAGAACAGGAACAGAGGGGAAATCTTTCAAGGAGGACACTACGGATTCCCTCACTTTAGAGGGATTTATTCTAACTTCCTGTTCAGCTATAGGGCAGACAGTGTTAAAAAATCTCATCATTGGGGCAAAGATGGCAAAAAGATTTGAGAAAAATTTTGAAAATAAGAAAAAAATAATGTTTTGGCTTAATACATAAATGGCTTCCAATTATAAATTAAAGTGGTTTTAAAGGTTTCTAAAGGCTTCTAAAATGATTAACATGTCATGCTTAGCTGCGCTGTGCAATGGTTGTGCACAGAGCAGCCCCGATCCTCCTCTGCTGGGGTCCCCCACTGGAGTCCTGACCCCTCCTGCCTTCTGAGTGCCTCCAAGCAAGCCCTTGCTATGGGGGCACTTGTAAGGGCTCAATCCTGAGCTGCACTATGTGCATCTATTGACAAACACAGTGCGGCTCATCCCCACCCCTGATCCCTCGTCAAAGGATTTTATTGACAGCAGCAGGAGCCACTTGGCTCCTGCAGACATGCACAGACGTGCACAGTGCTGGATCGATATTGGGCTCAGGTAAGTATTTAAGGAGGGGCTTGGGAGAGCTGACATTGAAAGTTTTTTTACCTTAATGCAGATAATGCCTTTTACCTTTACAACCACTTTAATCTCTTTACTTGTTTTTTTTTATTGCCATACAATAGAAACATTCAGCAATAGTTGAAATGTAGATGCATGAGGAACACTGATGTCGCGTACACACGAGCGATTTTGCCATCTGAATAAACTCTGAAGGATTCTCCGACGGAATTCCGCTCAAGCCGTCTTGCATATACACGGTCACACCAAAGTCCGACTGTAAAGAACGCGGAGACGTACAACGCGTACGACGGGACTAGAAAAAGGAAGTGCAATAGCCAGTGTGCCACTCTTTGGGCTCCTTCTGCTAATCTCGTGTTTATCTTGTGTTACTAGAAGTTTGGTGAGAGACGATTCGCTCTTTTCAGCTTTTGTGCTTTTCAGTCCCTTACTGCTCTTCAGTTTGTGCTTGTGGGTTTGTATCTGCTTTTCAGTGCGTGTAGTCAATTCGCATCTGTTTCTCAGTGTGTTCTTGTCCGCTCGTTTATGATTTTCAGCTCGCTCTTCACAGGCCTTGCTGTTCTTTAATGCGTTCTGTTAGTTCGTTCTGACCAGCCGACCGTTTTGAAGTCATGTTGCAGATACGTACTCATTGTAGAGTTTGTGCTGTGTGGGGGCTTGGTGTTGGGGTTTTTGCTTTGCCCCAAGCCCAGTCCATGAACAGGGTGGGGAGGAGTTTATGGACCAAGAATTGGTTGCTCCAGCATGACCAATTCTCTCATATGCCTTTGCTGCGTGAGATTCAGGAGAATAATCCTGATGATTTTAGGAACTTTCTCAGGATGACGGACCCCATTTTTCACTGTCTGTTGGCTTTGCTGTCCCCTTATATTAGCAGGCAGGATACCTGCATGAAGCAAGCCATCACTCCGGAGCAGAGGCTAGTCGCCACGCTGCGGTACTTCGCGACAGGGAGGAGTCTACAGGACCTCAAGTTTTCTACAGACATCTCCCTCCAGGCTCTGGGGATCATTATCCCGGAGACCTGTTCTGCTATTAGTCAGGTTCTGCAGAAGGACTATATTAAGGTAAGTTTTCTCCTTTAACGTCACATTCTATGTATTTAATGTTTGCTAATGTATTGTATTTCTTTCATTATTCCCTAATTAACATGATTGTAATATGCTGTAAATATCACCTTTGTCCTCATGCATGCTGTAATCTTTTAATGCTCCTTTTTTGTCCTTCATGCATATTTGCCTTCACTAACCTCCCCATCATGCTATCCTGGGCCCATATACACCTTGCCTAGTCACTTAATAATGTATTTTGTCAGCTCCATTGTAATGCTTTACCCAAAACACCCCCTAAAATGTGCACAAGTGTTATTGTTGTCCTTATATTCAGGCAGAGTGCCATTGGCTTTTTTTTTGGGCCCCAAACTCAGCTCGAACCCTCCCCCCTAAAATTTGTACAATGGGCCATCAGAGGGGGGGGGGGATCTGATAAGTGTGCCATATATTCTTGTCTTGAAATACTCTTTAAAATAAATGTTATGTGCAAAAGTACACATTTTTTTTCTGTTTTGACTCCACAGTTTCCTTCAATGCCACAGGAATGGCAGACTGTGGCCTCCCATTTTTCCGACCGTTGGGACTTTCCCAGCTGTGGAGGGGCTATAGATGGGAAGCACGTTCACATCATGCCACTACCCCATTCGGGGTCTTACTGTTATAACTATAAGGGGTTTAATAGTATAGTGTTAATGGCGGTGGTGTCGGCACAATATGAGTTCCTCTATGTGGACGTGGGGAGGAATGGCCTGATGTTGGATGGAGGAGTCTGCGCCCAGATGGAGTTTTACCAACATCTCCAGACTGGTGGCCTGGCATTGCCACCTGATGCGGACAACGTTGAAGGACTCCCGTTCGTCTTTATTGCTTATGAAGCATTCGGTCTGGGCGAGCACCTGATGAGGCCATTCCCCCCAGAGGACCCTCACCCCGGAGAAGAGGGTTTTTAACTACCAGCTGGCCAGAGCCAGAAGAGTCGTTGAGAATGCCTTCGGGATAATGGCCGGCCGGTTTTGCCTGTTTCTGACAGCAATACACATGGCGAACTACAAAATCAACCATAGCACCTTATCCTGCTGCATATTGCACAATTTTTTAAGGAAAAATGCCCACAATTATATTGCCTCAGTTGGGCTTGAGGCCGGACTTCCTGAGAATCCCCTGATGGGCCTGGATACTGGCCGTCCTAGCTTGGCACCCCAAAGTTCGGCAGAAATATGTAAATTATTTTACGGGTAGGGGGGCCATTGCTATGCCAGACAATGTGTAAATATTTTTTTAATAAAAGAAAAAAAAATATCTGTAAAAATCTTGAATTTTCTTTATTGCTTGTGTTTGTTTTTGGCTGACTCCTAGGTTCTCCTAGTGCACTTGTAGTGCCAAGTGGATTTTCCTTTAGTAAATAAGCCCCATTGTCACTGTAAACACAAAATTACTTCAAAAACTGGTATTGAGCATTGAAAGAAGAAGGCACACATTGTTGATTAGCAAACTTTTTACTCTGTGCACATTCACATGTGCGTTATAAAATTTTGATGTAAAATAATGTTTATTTTTTATTATCAAGTTTTTTTAAAAATTTTTTTTTTGGTAGAAACACGCATGTTTCTAAACATAACATACACAATTCTGGAACTTACAAAGTTCAAAGTATAAAAACTGAAGGCAATATCAGACATTATAGTGTCAAAAATGTCTTGATATTGCCTTCATCAGATGGGGTGATGTCACCCCTGTAAAAGCCAAATTTTGAAGATGCACACAATTTGGGAGACAAAATGGGTATTTCCCTCCTGATCCCATGCCTAATGTCGACATGTGCTATCTACCATCATGGGGGATCAATGGGCGTGTTTGGAGAGTGCAGCCCCTTCCTCTCACCTACTAGAGTTACGAGGAAGGGGTTGCACCCACCAAACGCGTACATTGATATCCCCTGATGGCAGATAGCACATCTTGAGACACCGTGTGCATCTTCAAAATTTGGTTTTTAAAATCTCATAAAAAAAGTTTTTGTAAAGTCCAACAAATGTTAAAATTGTGGCATTTTGAAGAAATTCTCAGATTCTCCCCAACACATCAATTATGTTCTTCATTTGTTGTTCCATAACATTGAGTTTATTCCTTATGATGTCAATTTCACCATTACACAACATGATGTCCTGAATTAGCCTTTTGCACTGTCACTTGTGAAATGTTTAGCTTGCTCTTTAACAACCAGCACATCACCTAAAAAAATGATTAAAAACATGTATTAGAAATATGCAGGCATACATATATTACCTGAAGCTGGGGTGTCAGACACTCACCTGTTGTGGTGACAATCTCACCGACTTCCTCCACCTCTCCTTCCTCCAGATCCTCGGGGTGTGGTGTTGTTCTGAGTTCCCCTTCTTTCTGAGGTGGGGGGTTCCTGGTGTCCTCTGAGTGGTGTCCTCTGAGTCTTTTCTTCCCTATGAGAATGAAACAAAAGGTATACTTAGCACACAGATATTTGAGTCCAGAAATAGGAATATGAAACGTTGCTGGGAAGTGGGGTACAATTGCCTGTTTTGGGCTGAGTTCCAAGCTGAAGACATGATTTTTCACCTTACCTAAGCTGGAATACTTACCTTTTTCTGACAATTTTCACACAAGGGGACACCCCAAGTATCCACTGGAGCACCTGTGTGGGACACCTTAAAAAGTTTGTTCTTGTGTCCCACACTAGTGCTCCTGAGTCCAGATGTGTAAACAGCTGCTGAGTGTCCTCTCCTTACATTACACTGAATCAAGCTTGCATTTCATTCTAGTTACAAACACATCTAAACAGCAATGTACAAAACTTATTTTTAGACAAATAGGCATGACCAAATGTATTTAACCTGTATCTGCCCAAAACATCATATTTAATGAGCGAACAATGTTTCCTACGACCTATTAATGTGCCCACGAACATGAAAGTCGCCATTTTAAACTGTACAACAGTAAATAAAAGCACATGGAGCAGTATGCAGGTAATAATAATAATAATCGGAACACAGGACAACTACTTACTTTATAGAAGCACTTTCTTGATCCTTCTATACTGATCCTGCTCCCTCAGTTTCAGGTCTGACCAGCGTTTCCTCAATTGCTCCTTGGATCGTCGTACCCCAAAATTCCTGTGCAGATTCTTCACAACTTTAGTCATGATCTTGGCCTTTCTCACATTTGGGTTTAGGTACAGTCAATGCTTCCCATCATAATTGGTCCTCCCATCATAATCGGTCCACCATCTCCACCATCTCTACAAAGGCCATAATTGAGGCCTTAAATCTTCTCCTCCGGGATCGAGACGTTTCTGGCTCTGGGCTTTCCTCCTCCTCGTTACTAGAATTAACAGACACCTGCTCTGTCTCCGCCATGTCGCTTCTACTGCGTGTCGAACAAGAAGGGGCGGGGAATATTCTAGAAAGAACGTTGGGGCGGACGACATGGCGGAGTTTCATGCATGAGCAGTGTATATCAAGCTAACACGCATGTGTCGTACGTACGTTCTGTGTGCGGAGGAAGCAGGAACGGAAGTGGCGAGCGTCCTAAACGAAGGTAAAATTTGAACTTGGCCCATCAATGGTCTATACTGCTTTAAGAGTGAGGCCTATATTGGGATAAGATTATGAGAGTTTAGGCTGACATTAGTGTCTTTTTCTTGTGTATTGTCTTACAGGAAATATGAATCACTTTAAGGACCCAGAATTCATGGCCAGTTTCATAGACAGGTACAGGGAGATGAGGAATTGTGTGTGATTGATGAAGCAAAAACTAAAACTATGTCCCTTTTTTATACACAGGATGAGCTCAGCCAGGAGGAGGGTCTGGAAAGTGGCAGGCAGGAGGAGGCCATGTCCAGTGTCAGCCAGGAGGTGGGCGGGCCCAGTGTCAGCCAGGAGGTGGCTGGGCCCAGTAGGAGCCTCACCCAATCCCAGGTGCCTCCCCTCTGCCTTACAACAAAAAGGCCCAGGAAGGGGATGATCACAGAGGAGGCAGCACTGGGCCTCATTAGGGAAGCAAGTGATGTCTTCAGAAGCCCCCCCCCCCCAACGCTGAAGAGGCCTATAGCTGCTATCTAGCCACTAGATTGATGAAATTGGAGGAGGGCCAACGCTTCCTCTGTAAGGGAATTTTTGGTGAGGCCCTTCAGAAGGGGTTGAGGGGCCAGCTGACTGAGAACAGCCACGTATATGAGCTTGCCCATCCTCCTCCTCCTCCTCCTGCCACAAGTCCACCACCAGAGCCACAGCCTCAAAGGAAGGCTGCCGGGAAGGGTGCAGGGAAGCGTGGAGGGAAGGCTGCAGTGAAGAGAAGAAAGTGATGGCCTGGGTTCAGTCTGGTCTGACAGAAGACGCAGGCTGGTGTAGTACCACAGCCTGGGGACATATATGTCATCTGCTGCTGATCCTGATCTCTGGGAGTCCTGGACCAGATTGGGTTCCAAATTATATGGACTCCTCAAGCTAACAATTTTATTTTCCACAGACTTGATGTCTGCCCTGGGGGCCAAAAGGTTTCGCAAATTCCAAAAGTTTCTCCAGTGTTGCCTTCCTCTTTATTTTGTTACCCAGAATAAATGGAGATTTTATTTTCTGAAAATACTTGCCTATGTGTTTTTCTGAAAATAGGACAGTTTGTTTGTGAGTAGGTATTTTCTGAAAATACTTGCCTATGTGTTTTTCTGAAAATAGGACAGTTTGTTTGTGAGTAGGCAGGTACATTTCAATAATACAATGTCAAATTAACAAGGGACACCAACCAGCCTCCTTGAGGCTAAAAAATACAAGATAATAATGTTATTGTCGTAACTTGACACACACAAAAAAAATTATGGAGATCACTAGAAAATAATTTTTCAATAATACAAAAACAAGGAGATCTTGATGAAATAAAAAATAATAAAAAAAGATGACTATAAAAAATAATTCAAAACATTATTATGGAGATCTGGCTTTAAAAAAATAAAAGATTATTCATGAGATCATGAGAAATAATAAAGAAATCATTTTGTGAGAACTCTGTGTGAATATCAGTAGCAAAACAACTTCATTATTCTAGCATTATAAAGCACAAAAGAATGCGCTGCATTAAAAGATCACAGGATTTGCAGCGTGAGGAATGCGCTATCTCCATTACGAACGCTAGTTTTACCAGACCAAGTGCTTCTGTCTCGTACTTGCTTCAGAGCATGCGTCGTTTTTGGTGCATCGGAACAGCATACAGATAAGCGTTTTTTCTGATAGTAATTAGTTCCATCCGAAAAATATAGAACATGTTCTCTATCTAAGTCCGTCTGAATTTTTAGATGGAAAAAGTCAGATGGGGCATACACACGGTCGGAATATACGATGAAAAGCTCCCATCGGACTTTTTCTGACGGACATTCCGCTCGTGTGTACGTGGCATTACAACACCCTTCTCCTTTCAAATCTTTTTATAGGATTTTAACACTAAGGACTTGTGGAAAAAGGAGCAATGGTATTCTTAGAAGAAAAGACATGAGAATGCCTCAGTTTTACCAACTAATGAGATTATCATTAGGGATGGGATGCAGGTAGAACTGGCAAGCAAACTGGGCATATTTGTTAGAATGTAACAGCTTATTTCATGCGGTAAACTAAGTCCAATTCATAAAAAAAAAAAAAATTACCTAATATACAGTATTTACCGAAAAAAAAAATGTGCTGGTAAATACCACATAAAAAGCTCTTAAGTCCAATTTGCAAATGGACCAGAGCATTAACGCATGCGATAATTACCACCTGGGTGTAACTGGCAGTATCACATGCGGTATTTGTCAAAAAGCAGCCTGGGGGTTAACAAGTATCTTCACGATCACTGGAGTTGCTGTACCAAGCACATCTTTACTTCACTACATATACTTTTGGACTATATGAGTTTACTTACACTTCTGGACTTTTATGTGTATTTGTGTACTTTTCAGTCTTTGTTGAAATTTTTCTGATCTTTAACCACTTCCCATTCGGGCCAATTCTAAAACTTCACTCCTGCATGTAAAAAGCTACTATTTTTTGCTAGAAAATTACTTAGAACCCCCAAACATTATATATTTTTTTAGCAGAGACCCTAGAGAATAAAATGCCGGTTGTTACAATTTATTATGTCACACAGTATGTGCGTAGCTAATTTTTTTTTAAACTTTTTTTTGGAATAACTTTATCGCTATCACAACAAACATCCCTTGTGATAGCATAGGCCATAAAATAACCTCTTTATGGAGAGAGATGGGGTCTATTAGACCCCATCTCTCTCCACTAGCCTCCCATGCAGCTGATTAGACACAGATCAGTCTGATCGGCTGCTTTCCTGGTAAACAAAAAGGCAGAATGGAAGTACTCTTTATGCATGATTAAAGTGATTGTAAAGCTTCTTTTTTTTTTTTAAATAACAAACATGTCATACTTACCTCCACTGTGCAGTTTATTTTGCACAGAGTGACCCCGATCCTCGACTTCTGGGGTCCCCCGATGGTGCTGGTAGCTCCTCCCCGCATCGTATAACCCCCTAGGAGAAGTGCTCTCCCGGGAGGTTACCTTGCGGATGCACTCACGGGAGACATTTGCATCCACAGACGCAGAATGCTGGACTCGGCCTCGCCCCCCGGCCCCCGCGTCATCAGATTTTATTGACAGCAGTGGGAGCCAATGGCTGTGCTGCTATTAATCTATCCAATCAAAAGCAGAGACAATGGGCAGAGGGGAAGAGCGCGTCTCCAGCGTGGGAATTACAGGACTCAGGTGAGTAAAACGGGGGGGGGGGGGGCTGGGGGGCCAGTCAGTGACAGAAGTTTTTTCAGCATAGGATGCATTAAGGTGAAAAAACACGAGGGTTTACAACCCCTTTGAGTTTCACTGCTTTTAAATCATTATTCGGGACTGACACTGTTCATTTTACTGGCACTACACTATTGTTATACATTTGCTTTGGGGTTTTATTGTGTTAGCTACCTTTGTTTTCTGTTATAGCACTGTCACTTATTCAGATGAAAAATACCACTTTCAAGGCGATCATATGATAATCTGATCGTTAGTACACAACCTTCGAGAGCCGATCACAACAGCTTTCGCGAGCCGATTATCCAAAGGGACAAACACGAACATTTTTCTCATATGATACTAGATCGTACAATATTCTTTTAATCAGTACAGTATTCATCCAAAAAAAAACAAAAGATCACGCACGCTCGGAAACAAAAGAATTCATTACAATTCACCACATTACATCACTTAAAAATGATGTATTCTGTCATACGAGAATTTTAGTAACTTTAGTAACCTCTTCATTTTTGATATGAGACTAGCATGCAAAAAAAAAACATACGGTCATTCATCTGATATTCTCATTGTGTGTACGAGGCTTAAAGAGAAGAGGTGGGCTGATAATCTCTCAGCTGTTCCCTGAAAGAAGAGTCCATACAATGTAGAATGGATTTGTGAGGAAACATTTGCACAAATAGGACTGAAAAAGAACAGACCTCACTGTGAGTACACAACAATTTTTGCAGTAATGATTGCAATCTTTTTTTAGAAATGTATCTTTGGCAAGAACAATTCAGTTAACGTCAGCTTGAAAGCACCAATTGTGATGCCAAATTTGTTGAAATGCCATATAGTCGAAGACCTTGCACAAAAACATTTTAAACCTGAACTTTGACTTTCTCATTTCTTTATTATTCTTTCCTTTGCAGGTCTTAAGGGAATAAATATTGAGGATATAGATGTAATTATATGTGCTATGAACTTCCTTAAATTATTTGAGGAATGCTGATCTGTCCATTAGGGATATATAGTTACATGGAGATGGAGACACAATAATAGTGGTCTATGTGAACAAATAACTAAAATCCAACACTGTTTTCTTCAGTTATTGAAATTCTAATAACATCTGGGATTGCAGACCTCCTAAGCATCCCTTTAAACAAATAATAATAAACCCCCTGAAATAAAAAGTTTAATCAAATGAAACAAACACAAAAATATCTTTGGTAACTATTAGGCCGCAACCCTTTATAGGGATTAAAAGCACATGATTACAACTTTTTAATAAACTTGCTTCGGCCTAGGTTCACACTGTAGCGATGCAGGAACCAGCGCGATTACAGCGCTGGTTCCTGCATCGCATCTCGCCCGCAGGAAGTTCACACTGCCCTCTGTGAACCGCTGTGGTAGTCAATACAATGTTAATGACACCCTCAGATCTGTTCACTGTTTGCAGTGCGAACTGTGAACTTGCACAGCAATCAGATTGCATGGGTGAGAACACCCATGCGATCCAATTTCAATTTGGGAAAAAAAAGTCCCTGCCCTTTTTTCCTGCAAATCCAATGTGAGTTCAGCTATACAACTGTATGGCTGAACTCGCATTGCATAGACATTGCATGTGATCGGCACCGCAGTGCGGGTGCGAATCAAATGCAAGTTGAACCCAGGCTCTCAAAATATTTTTTTTTTCAATAAAACGTTTTATTGATGAAATTGACATTACAAGTCGTAATACAGAGGAGAAAATAACGTTATAAATGTAGCACCCTCTACTTAGGTAGGTGCTAGAGGTAAGATTTTTGGTGAGTGCAGGTAAATTTAGGCAGGCCTAGCTGGTTTGTTTTGATCTGTGTGGGCTGGGAGTGTCTTAGAGTAGCAGCTGTGACTCACAGAAAGCATCATGCCTGGGACTCGGGTGCAGGACGGATCCCGTCAAGAACTCACGATGGATCTGAACAGGAGGTACAGAGAGGAGTCAGAGAGGACAGCAGGAGGTAGTACTGCCGGGCAAGTCTTCAGGAGGGAACTACCTGTTTGCAGCCAGGAGGGCTGGTGAGTGACATGTGCTATCGGGAGGATTGGAGAGGCATGCCAGAGAAGACTGAGAGGAAACAGTCAGAGCTGGGTGTGGAGCCAGTGAGGATTGCAATGTCACGGGCAGTGAAGTTAGACAGCTGCAGCCAGGAGGGCTGGCAGGGCCTGAAGAGGACTTACTGGAAGCAGTAGTCCACTTTAGGGCAGCTAGCACTAAAGGCTTCCTATTCTATTTTTGCTACACTAAAAGGGACCCACGGTCCCTGCCTGCAAAAGGCAGTTGCTGAGGCCTGACTGAGTCAGATTTGGGCCTAACCATGTGCTAGCTGTGCCTGGAATTAAGTGTTGTGCAGGACAGAGAGTGAGAGTAACAGTCTGCAAGCATGAGATGTGCTGGAGGAGACTGAAGTAGCTAAGTGTGTATAGTTGTCCCAACTGATTGTTGATATACAATCAACCAATTGCTTGTTCTACTAGGCATTCCATATATTTCTATCCCTATCCAAGTTAAAAACCCTCAATAAAAATGCAAAACAATCACATGGACTGTTCATTGTCTCAAAAGTGACTAGGAAGTGAATGGCAGGCTGGGCAGGGTGACAGGTGGGCCACATCACTTAGCAGCCCCTACGGGGGGTACCGCTACATAAACACCCCTAGAAGGGGTCATAGTCAAGAAGGAAAAAGAAGAAATAATAAAATGTAAACATTAATAGTGTTTCTAAAACTGAGCTTGTAATATTTCCTCTCCCCCCGATCCCCTCCCCATGACTTTACTTTTGAGATCAACAGCACAACCATTGGTCAACTAAAGAATGTAAAATGAATTTATATTAGCATGCATTTTTAGTGACGGGGGATAACGGTCCACTTTAAATGCAGACATAACCTGTATCAGGAAACCTGAACCAGATATCTGTTGAGATTTAAAAAAAGAACCAACAAGCAGCTGTCTCCAGTCCCCATCCCCCCCTCCATCCCCGTGTAATGCTTCAGCAAAATGCAATATTTGTGGCTGACTGCAGCCTTCTATAAACAATCGCTAACAAGTTGTGACACTCTAATTCTGTGATCTCAAGGTGCATTTCTTTATCCTTTTGGAGGGTGAAGGGTTTACAAAACACCTTGTTATTTTCAGGTCAGTAGGTCAGAAACAAAACTACAAATGAAGATACATTTTCAGAAAGAAATTCTTCCATGGCTTGAAAGGATATTTAAATTGAGTGAGGCTGCTTGCCAAAGGACTTATTTGAGAATTCAGAAGGAGGTTCCCCCAGGACATTTCAGAGTGAGAGATAGCTGCCTTCGTTCCTGGCAGGTCATTATGGCGGATCACGCTGGGACACTGCTCAGTGTGACACTGACTCGTTCCTTCTAGATGCTGCTTACTGATGAGTGCGTAAAAAGATAGATAAGAAGTGAATTTCAAAAATACCTTACAGAGCACAGAGAATTAGGGCTACAGGTTGAAGAGTTCTTTCTGCACTACTCAAACATTTCACATTTACCTGAACCCTCTTGACAAATTAGACATTGCAAGGACACTAAAATTACATTTATAAAGAGGTTTTATTATGTATTTTTGTTCTGTGGTGACTTTACCTATTACTGCCCTATGAAAAATGTTCAATTATTGATTGTTCACCTAAGAACCTAAATACTTTTGATTCAGCATAATGGATATTTCAAGAGCCAGAAGTGTTGAAAACTGGGGGGGGGGCAGAAATAAAAATTGCTGATAAAGTTGACTTTCCACCTGACAAAATCCAGCAGCTGCACAGCAATGACAGGACAACCCACAGAGATTGCTCTTTGCGACCGCAGGTACTCAGAGTGGCTAAGTCTGGGGAGGAGAAGCCAAGATTGGAGCAGAGGAAAAGCCCACGAAGTGGGTTCTGTGCTTGTTTGTAGAGGGAAAGGAGAAGAAGAGAGAGCGAGAAAAGCTTCAGCTGGAGTTGCTGGAGAGACCCCGCGCACTGCCTGGGGAGGAGAATAGGGTAGTTGTGATTGGCTGTAGCCATAGCCTGAGGAGGAACAACCACCCCCCCTCCTTATCCCAACTGGACATAACTGTGGGAACTGCAGAGACTGATGGGAAATATAGTTCCCGATGAAGTGCTGTACAGAGGAGATTGTGTGGAACTAGAAGACCCAGGAGGTGAGCAGCTGCAAAAGGAGAAACAGGACTGGAATCCTGGGCTCTAGAACAGATTTTTTCACATGAAGAGCCAAAGAAAGCTGTTGGTGTGCATCTGAGGCTGGTGACACTACTAACTGCCAGTGCTCCCAGTCTCAATAGATCAGGGCTGAACTGTTATACCTGCCAAGAACCATTGAGCCTGTACAGGGGGCTGTGCCCTGGAGCAGAGGGACCCAGCAAGCTGCAGGGGAGTACATCTATGCCTGGAACATCTGTAGTTTTACCCAGGGTTTGCTGTAACCACGTTCAGAGCTGCTGCTGTTGCCCTTAGAGACCGCAGGAGGCCACCTTATCTTGAGCCCAGTGTTCTGGACACCCAAGAGAACGAGGAGACTTCATGACAAACTTCAGAGTGGTGAGAAGCTGTTGGCCACTATCTTTGCTATAATCCAACTTAAAGAGACAGTACCACCTGTTAGAAATGTTGTATATAGCCCTACAGAACAGACAGACAGTGCTCAGTCCACATGGGATTTTCTGCTTAACTGCAGACAGGAAACAGGAAATGTATTATACAGAAAAAGACATGGAGTTTAACCATAGATGCAGCTAGAAACTAATAAATATTGCCATCTACTGGCTGATGTAGTTGTTGCGCAAAATACATGTACAATGTGTTCCATCACCCCCACTCAACAACTTATATTAGTAAAAGCAGATAATGCAAGGCTCAAAATCAGTGTAAGTCCTTTGCAGGCTTGAAATAAAATCCACAATGGGTGCTCTGGCTATAATGCTCTTTCTCACACCGGTACAGACATAAATACAAAGAATAGAGCCGGCAACTCCAAACGTCCTCGTTGCTTCTTTATTGCTGAATAAAAAAAGTGAGTGAAAATATAAAGGGGCTCATGCTTCCGGCTTACAAGCCTTGATCACAGCACAATTTTCAAGTTAAAAAACAGAACATAGATACTGTTTGCCAAACCACACCTTCCAATTAATTGTCTCATTAAAAAAGCAATTATGAGACATCCAAAACAGAAGGTGAGTTGTAGCACTTGGCAATACAAACAAGGAAAATACTTTCTAGCAATAGTTGTATCTTTATCTACATTATCTACACAATAGAAAATGACAAAAAGTGTATAAAACAAGACAAAAAGGTTCCTCCAAATAAACTAAATGAGAAACAGGTCTGCATCATATCTTGAGTTCAAGTCATATGTGTAGTCATGCTGGGATATGTATTCCCATGCTGGAATATGTAGTCCCATGATGACAATACAGACATATAAAAAACTTACCAGCAATGGATGTATGTTTGTACATATTATCTACACAATAGGAAATAACAGAAAGTGTGTAAGACAAGACAAAAAGGTTACTCCAAATAAAATAAATGATAAACAAGTCTGCATCATATCTTGAGTTCAACCCATATGTGTAGTCATGCTGGAATATATAGTCCCATGCTGGGATATATAGTCCTATGCTGGGATATGTAGTCCCATATAGGGACTATTTGAAAAAAAGATCTACATCATATCTTGAGTTTAAACCATATGGTGTTCTAGATTTAGAAACTAAAGATCCACCAGACCTCTCTTTCCAGCATTCCAGTAGTTTGTGGTGGAAATCTCCACCCCTTGGTGGTTTTCTAACTTTTTCCAAACCACAAAATGAAGAAAAACCCATGTCGCCAGAATGTTCATATTTAAAATGTCTGGAGACATGGGATAGACCCTTATCCTTAACATCGGAGGCCTCATGGAAATGCTGAAAAATGTACAAGAAACACTGCGCTCTCTATATGAAACACAATAAATTAACAGCAGCATACGTTGTGACAAAAACAATGAACTATAAATAAGTTGAAGTTGAATACCATTGGGTCGAAACGCGTTGGGAGGTTACCCCCTCTCCATGCTGCCTTTGCTATTATTAATTTTGTGATCACTATTTTACTCTATATGGCTTTTTAGCAATAAAAATCCCCCTGTTTTTACCTGCACTATGCGGAAGCAGTGATTTTTCTTTTACATAAACCCTGGATGAGAGCATTATCCCTTTTGGACGATCTTTGTCGGGTTGTGGCTCTGTAGCTCCACACCAGGAAAATTCCACCCTGAGGACCCACCGAATGATCTTTGGAGGTTCTGCCAGCTGAAGTGCACCTCGCTTGTTCCAGCATTCCAGATTTCCCTTCCTTAGCCCGATGGGGCTTATTGCCTTACTGACTCCATGTCGCTGACATGGGAGTCCACCATATTTGGTAAGAGTACCCGTCTTCCTTTATTCATTTGATGTTGAGCACCATCGATGTTGTTTCACTTTCACGGATATACTCATGGAAATGCTTACTGATTCTGATTTTCATAGGTCTAGATGTACAGCCAACATACTGTAATTTACAAGATGTACATTCTATCAGGTAAATTACATTATTGCTGTTGCAGTTAACAAAATCCTTTAGGACAAACTCTCTGCCAGTCGCACAAGAGACAGCAGCTTTGTGGTTTCTGGCATGTTTATTACAAAAGCGGCAGGTGCTAGTGTTGCAGGGGTTTGATTCCGTAGCATGCAGCCAGGTCCCTTTATGCAGAGATGAACAAAACAAACTAGGGGACAAGACTCTGCCCGGGGTGCTGGCTCGGGTGCTTGAAGAAATGACAGATGCCAAATCCTGATCTATGTTTAGGATAGGTAAATGTTTTGAAATTATATTTTTTACAGATCCAAAATCTATGGAATATGTGGCCACAAAAGTGACAGGATTATATGCACAAGCACCATGGACAGAGCCCCGCCCCCGATGTAATGCACCACCTAAAAGCTTAGATCTGTCTTTGGCAGCAGCGATATGAATCGCTCTGTCTATCTGCCATCTTTTGTATCCACACTCTGAGCCCATGTGTAATGTTACTGCATTCCCTCTCAAAACTGGACCCGTTAGAGCAATTTCATTTGGCTCTAATGCATTCGCCAGTGTGGTTGCTTAACAAAAAATATATATTACAGAAGTGTTCAATAAAGCATTAAATACATACAAATGTATTAGGGTAAACAATACCGCATAAATTAGTACATGTCTGGGGAAAGATGTCTGTGCAGAGATATTTGAACATAGAAAAAAAATATACCAAATGACAAAAATGCATCTTTAGAAATAAATTGGTTTATATGGTTGTGTTTTACTATATCCTTTAATCATTTAAGGAAAAGGTCCATATCAGACCTAAAGTTAAGGCCTGTTGGGATCATGGACCCCAAGGAAAAAATCTACTAGACTCACGTTCCAGTAGTTTACGGCGCAAGTCCCCACCACGTATGGATTGTTTCACTCTCTGGACTGCACAGAAAGAAAAATTATTCATATTTCCACTATGTGTCATTTTAAAATGTTTAGATACATTTGACAAATTATTTTCATTAGTGTGTGCTGCCCCATTGTAATGCTTACTAATCCTAGTACATAGAGGTCTAGTAGTGCAGCCCACATATTGTAAGATACAGATGCTACATTTAATCACATTAACCACATTCTTAGCACTGCAATTAATGAAATCTCTGATGGGAATTTTTTTACCGTTATCATAAGAGGTAACAAATTTGTGTTCCTTATTATGTTTGTCGCAGTAGCGACATGTGCTAAGCCCGCAGGCATAGGAGCCAGAAGTTCTGAGCCAGGTGCCTGTTCTAGTCGGTGACTGGTACAAGCTAGTAGATAAATAAGTAGTGGGGACTTGTTCTGTTAACTACTGCAACAAGTCTGGTGGATTTTTTTCTTGGGGACTAGGATTCCAACAGGCCTTAACTTAGAGTAATGGAGTGGCCCCTAAAATTCACACATCTAGGTGTCCTGAAGGGGTGAGTAGAGTGGTAACCTCAGCCTGGACTCCAACCAGGCCATGCACCCACCGCATTTCACTCTGCCCCCCTGAGCTTAGTAATGACTAAGCTTCGGGGGCACAGAGTGAAACACGTTGGGAGCGTGGCCTGGTTGGAGTCCAGGCTGAGGTTGCGACTCTACTCACCACTTCAGGACACCTAGATGTGTGACTTTTAGGGGCCACCCCATTGTTCTTTGAAGCCTTATAGGAACCAGGACAGTTTCCATCCCCTTTTAGCACTCTAGCAGCAGCTGCAGAAGCATTGATTACATACCTCTTTACCATCAAGCCTGAGTGGCACACACACATTTCCCAGGCCTTAATGTTAGGGGGGATATGAACTTTTTCCAAAAATGAAATAATAAAGTCATTTAATAAAAACTGCCATCTACTGCCTGATGTAATTGTTGCACAAAATACATGAGCAATGTATTCCAACACCATCCCAGTGTGGGAACTCCAGGGATCTGTTTTAAGGATTACTCTCTCCATTGGAAATACAAAAACTCTGTTTAAGACTGCTCCAATGCAGTCTTGGGCCCCAACATCCTCTACCAGCCAGTATACCATTGCCTAGTGGGAAGAGATCAGGAAGGGCTGCAACGCTTAGTCCCTGGGTGTATATATCTCATATTTAGGGCTCCCCATTAGGCAGGGTCTTTTTGAAGGTATGAAATTGCCCTCTTGATCCAAGTTTTGTGTACCTTGTGAAGTTGAGTTTTATAATATCTCTGTAAATTGTTATTAGTGCAACAGTTGATTGCCTTTGTTTGCCATTGCGTATGGTTATTGTTGCTGTTATTTGTTCTGCTGGGTGTGCTGCCCAAATAAAGTTCCTTTATTTCAGCTTTGGTGTGTCAATGAGTGTGGTGCTGCCCAGAGAGTTGCTGCTACTGGAAACAGAGGAACCAAAAAAAAAAAAAAAGCATCTCCTGTGGTGGATATCACTACAAGTCACCTGCACTGTTCATTCTGTGCAAAAAAACAGGTGCACTGGTTAGCTGGTTAGCAGCTCCAGCTTCTCATCAGACCCCCCTCCCCTCAAGCAGCGGCTACCTATTGTCCATGCATTTCCCTGCTGTTTTGTCTACCTGCTGGAATTCCATGTACAGCCCACCTTCTCGAAGTATCAGGGAGTATGTAATCCTCTTCCTGCCGTGATGCACCACTACGTGTATGAGCATCTATTTACCAGGCCATTTTGAGGCATAAAGAGAACCCTTAATCCTCCCCAAAGTTCTCCCCAAAGTCAACCAGAAACGTACACAAGGGTTTTGAAAGTAAGCAAAGGGGATGTCAAAATACAGAACAGCAAATAGGTATGAGCATAGGAGGGAAAGGGTTATTCAGCAAACCTGTATTTATGTATTGAGTGGGGAAAATATAGGATTCCTTTCAAGTGTCTATAAAACAGTTCTAGTTGTTAGCAAGTAATAAAGGTCTCCCAGATATGTCCTTTTGGATCCCTTATACTGCAGTCATGAGACTTTTCATTATCACGCCCAGCCGCGGTGAAATATCAGGAGGAGGAGCACACTGAAACTGCTGCTGTATTGAGGCTCTCTGGAGAAGCTGTTGCCAATCATAGTATTGAACATACTCATCCAGCAATCCACCCCCAATGGATGATGAGATGATATAGGCTTGGGGGAGGCGGAGAGGGAGTCGATCAATGTCATGGAGCTGCCCTGAAAGGCAACAAAATAGTAACATGGAGCTGCTATAGTAGCACTAATAGGGAGTGAATGACTTCCCCTTATACTCCTGCAGAGCAAGTGCAGTAAAGGTGGCAACCTAACAGCCAAAGGGTTGGCTGCTATTGCATTGACACAATAGTATCCGATCCTTTGGCTGTTAGGTTGTCACCTTTACTGCACATGAAAAGTGAAACTAAACGGCATGATCAAATAGGTATATATTACTTTACGAAGCATTGTCTAATAGATATATTTTCTTATAATTAAGGAAAACATACTTAGACAGATGTTGGGTTTACTGACACTTTGGGGTTGATTTACTAAACCTGGAGAGTGCAAACTCTGGTGCAGCTGTGCATGGTAGCCCATCAGCTTATACCTTCATCTTGTTCAATTAAGCTTTGACAAAAAAGAAAAAAACCTGAAAGCTGATTTGCTAGCTGGCTTTGCACCAGCTTTTGCGCTCTCCAGTTTTAGTAAATCAACTCCTTTAGGTCAAGGTATGTTTAAACAAACCCTGCCACCAACTTAAAAATTGCAGGTAAACACAAAGGAAAATTAAATATTTTAAATGCTCATTTACTGAATTTTTCCTTTCCATAAACATTTTTTTTTTAACTTGTAATGTGCCTCTGAGCTTTGACTAGTCAGTTCTCTAGCACAGGCCTTCTTCCCTGCCACGTCATAGCAATCTCATTTTCTGGGTGTGTCCAATTACTGTATGTGCTGGCCAAGCTCCTCTGCCTCCTTCACCTCCCTGTTTATAAAGAAACATTATTTCAATGCCTTGTTGAGGGTGATTTTTAGACAAGAAGCGAAATACACAGTTGAAATACATACATGCCAGCTGTTTTATTTGTCAACAGAAAGCACAGCCAGGTCTAAAGTTGAGTATACACTAGTGTACCCAGTTTTCATCCGTACAAAAATTCTCAGTACATTAGACGGTTTGATGAATGTCATTTGAAAGTAGTTCAAACTTTTCTTTGCTTTTAACATTCAAACTTGGAGTGAATGGACTTTACCGAATGAAAGACATGTTCCTTCATTCAAGAAAATATTTCCATTCTGCTCTTTCAAATTTTTTTCTTTACTGCAGTCGAAACTTGACCCCACTAATGATTAGAAAATCAAATAAATGTTCTTAAAACTAAACCTTTTCAAATGAAAATCTACTAGTTTATTAACAGCTTAAGGGTCGGTTCACACCAGGAATTCGATTCACATGCTGTGCAGTGCAGTGTGGTTTGAGGCCATTCATTTTGAATGGGCTGAATCACACTGGACCACACCACAAATAATGCATGCACTGCAACTAGATTGCATGGTACGGGTTTCCCGCACCGTGTTTTGGTGTGAACGGGCACTAAGACTTCACTATTCTCCACTGCAATTAATCGATACAGCTGGGTCCAGGACTCAGCCCAGACTGCTGATTAGAGAATAAAGGAGCAGCAGAACACTGATATGGTAGTTACTGTGCTCTCTAATCCTGTAATATTCCTGTAACTGTTCAGGCAGTACTGTGCCAAGCATCAAACCCCTGACTACCTCAGAGTGCAGTCCCTACCTCTAGTTGTATAAAAAGATGTTTATCATTTCAATTTATACTTAACTGGACCAAATTATATTTCTGTAGATCTGTTTGGAATTTAGCCTCATATAAGTCTATTCTTACTGTAAAAGTCTGTGCTCCCGTTACCTATCGCTGCGTGAAGCTAGAAAAATTTGATTTTCAGCATGCCATTGCCCTGTATACCTACAGTATATGAACCCAAACACCCATAGCTGAACAAAACATCCACAGGCTTCATCTTTAACACATGCCTCCACTAAGGGGATTTTTATTTTGACTAATTTATAAAACTTTCTCTTTCATGTAGGATTTGATTCTAGGGATTCTACAGGGCTGTATTGATCCCTGCAGCGATCTGTGTGCATATGTATATTTAGCTTTTAAAATCTCGGGTTTTGCTGGAGCCTGGAGAAATATAACAACTTTGTGAGTTTTAATGACAAACTCCTCCACGTTACTTCTGAAAATAGTGATTTTTAAACAAGGCTCTCCTTGTCAGGATGTGCAAGACCATGACTCTTGGCTCTCTCTGGAGCTGCAGATTAAGGGAGCTAAATTGTTATTACTAAATAATCTTACTTACTGCTGGACTGATTTGACACATTTTAGTCTGTAAAACCAGATCTGTGTCTTAATCCTTGCACTGTATCTTTCTGCCTGGGAAGAATTAGTTTTATTTGCTTTACAACCAGAGACAGGCAAACTTCCTAAAATCTACTCTTCACCAGTTTTCCTCAATAATCTAGTATGATGCATGCCACTTTCAAAATTTCCCTCTATCAGATTCTATGCAATTAAATCTGTGTGTGTTAGTGTTTGTGTGTGTGTTAGGGTTGCCACCTTTTTTTCAAGCCAAACCCGAACACGTTAGCGGCGCATGGCATGGCACCCCAACCACGGTGAGATTTTGCCGCGATTGTCACCCTACAAATCACAGCAAAATCACGTAAATAGAATTGTGGGATGCCTGTCACTCAAAAGAAGTTTTGCTTTGCGATTGGGGTGCCATTATCCCCATTCCCTCCTATTACAAATCTTCTTCCCCTACCAGCACAAATCCTCCTGCCTCCAATACTCCCATGGCAACAGACAGGGGGTATCATGGGGCCCCAGCACACAGGGGGGCCCAGACAGCAGGGGGTTCAGAGCAGTGGGCGTAGGGAGCAATTACAGAGATTGGGGGCAATTACAGAGATTGGGGGGCAATTACAGAGGAGGGGGTGCAAATACAGAGGAGGGGGGCAATTACAGAGAAGGGGGTGCAAATACAGAGGAGGGGGGGCAATTACAGTTAAGGGGGGACAATTACAGAGGAGGGGGGTGCAATTACAGAGGAGGGAGGTGCAAATACAGAGGAGGGGGTGGCAGATACAGAGGACATGGGCGTCCGCACCATAGGGCAAGGGGGGTCAGTTGCCCCCCCCGGAATCGTAAGAGTGTTGAAGTCCTTCAGAGTGAAGACACTTGACTTGCCCTCTGTGTTGCAATGGCGGCCGCCTCCGCGGCAGCCGTGGTCTTTTTTTTCAAAGCCTGCTGCTGGCCTGGGGGCTGGGGCTGCTCTCAGTCTTTTCAGACTACACATGTATCCATCCCTCCCTCCTCACCCCCGGTCCGAGCATCAGATTGGCTCTGCCGCTAGGGCCTCTGCTTAACATCACCGTGACACTGACCCGGCTGTTCCGTGATTGGCTGCTGCCTCAGCCTGCCTCTGCCTGTGTAAATATGTTATGCTGATCCGGCCGGCGCCGGCTCCTCCCACAGGTCACAGGTGCGTGGCGTGCAGTGGCCGAGACGACAGAGAATACACTGCCTGGCTGCCAGTGCTTGTCCTGGGACTATCGCTGAAGAACCACAGGTAACAGCAGTGCCTGTACAACGATACCACTGTGTACATCTTTTTGCATTGCAATACAACTGGAACTGTTGTGGCCATATTTTGATCTTGATGGAAACAGCTATACAGACTGTATTATACAGTCTGTATAGCTGTTTTCATCAAGATCAAAATATGGCCAGAACACAATGGCGGCCCGTGCATTAAGGGCGCACGGGAGTGCCGCCCCCTCTCTCCTGCCACCCCTCTATCACCTATAGATAGATTCATGCATTGCATGAATCTATCTGTGGCCACCGCTGCCACCTCCTACTCAGGCGCCCGGTCCCTTTTCGGGCGCAGGACGCCTGAATTACAGCGGCGGGGGGTGTTTTCTAAGCACCTGATTAGAGCCATAGGCTCCAATAGGTGTCAAAAATGGTGACCTACAAGCGCCATGCCATCATATATTTTATTTGTCCTTTGTTAACACCAAATGCAGATTCTACATGTGTTTTCTTTTTATAACTCACTTGTAGTGCCTTGATCATGTGTGTATGAATAATTTGGTGCATTCAATAGTGTAAACATAAAAACAGATTAGAAATTGCTAATCAGACAATGGCAGCTTGATCCTTCTATTAAGCTTTTGCATCAGGTTTCTCAAACCTTTGCCTGCCTGCCTGAGCTTTATGTGATAATGACTAAGCCCCTCCCCTTCATGACATTGTCGAAAAGGGACCGAGCATGGGTGTCCATAAAATGATGCCCCCCCTGAAAAAAGTTCTGCGGACGCCGATGACAGAGGAGGGGGGCAAATATAGAGGAGGGGGGGCATACACAGAGGAGTCAAAACATAAGGGAGAGAGAGGCGACAGGCAGCTGCTGGTGCGGAAGTTTTTAATAAAATAAATGCTTAAAAACAATCCAGTCTTTCTTCATGTCAGAGCTGTATATGTCAGTCTGTGAAGTTGGCTGTCCCATTCTCCCCTTTGATCCATGCTGCTCTTATCACTGAATCACTGGAGGAAACAGAGAGCCGTGGGAAACTCATGTGAACTGTCAGCCTCTGATGATGGAGGTGTGGTTAAGCCTCCGGAATGCTCTGATTGGCCACAGCATCCCAGGCTGACATCTCACTGCAGTTTCCCCGCGGCTCTGTATCATTGGCTTCCTCCAGCGATTCAGTGATAACAGCAGTGTGGAGCGGAGGGGAGAATGGGACAGCCGACTTCACAGACTGACATATACAGCTCTGAAATGAAGAGTGAGTGGATTGTTATTAAGCATTTATTTTATTAAAAACTTCCGCACCAGCAGCTGCCTGTCGCCTCTCTCTCCCTTATGTTTTGATTGCTTTGTAATTGCTCCCCCCGCCCGCCGCTCCAATCCCCTGCTGTCCAGGTCCCCCTGTGTGCTGGGGCTCCTAAAAGGAGGCCCCATGGTACCCCCTGTCAGCTGGAAATGGTGTCCGGGTGTGAGACAGAGGGAAACCCGGGCACAGCCTCTTAAACCCGTACTGTCAAAACCCTGAATGCCACTTTTTTTTTTTTTTGGAACAAACATCCATTTGAAAGGGAGTCGGCAAGAAAATATTATATTAGAAAAGTGTATTTTCTTTTTTGCTTTTGGTGGTTTACTACTTGGGATACTGGACACGATTGCCCTGCAGTAATGCATGGTATTACATGTTTTACCATGCATTACTACAATCCACAGTAACATTGTGTTACATGGTTCTTTCAATTATCTTTCCCTTTTTGTGCCACTTTCTGCATGGGCCAATTTATGATACAGTATCATATGGTTGATTTGCCTAAAAAAAACAATCTTTATCAGACCAACTACCCATTTAAAAGTTCATGTATTAGTGGTGCTGCTAGCCATCCTGTTCCTTATTACCATCCTACCATCCCCAAAAGATCCTGGGAAAAACTGACTCAAGTGACTGACTGGACACACTGTCAAATCATTGAGCCTGGCAAATTGCTGCTCAAGCATTGTGTTTGTGTGGACATTGTAAATAAGTTGCACCAGGGAACAACATGGTAGGCAAGGTTCCTTTTATATACAGTATCTCAGAAAAGTGAGTACACCCCTCATTTTTGTAAATTTTTTATTATATTTTTCATGTGACACAACTGGAGAACTGATACTTTGCTACAATGTAAAGTAGTGAGTGTACAGCTTGTATAAAAGTGTAAATTTGCTGTCCCCTCAAAATAACTTAACACACAGCCTACATATCTAAACCGCTGGCAACAGATCAAGGTCCATAAAGACATAAATGAGCAAGTTGGGGGTGGAAGAACTTGACTGGCCTGCACAGAGTCCTGACCTCAACCCAATAGAACACTTTGTGATGAATTGGAGCGGAGGCTGCAAACCAGGTCTTCTCGTCCACATCGGTGCCTGACCTCACATATGTGATTCTGGAAGAATGGTCAAACATTCCCTTTGACACACTCCTAAACCTTGTGGACAGCTTTCCCAGAAGAGTTGAAGCTGTTATAGCTGCAAGGGGTGGGACAACTCAATATTGAACTTTACAGACTAATGCCGCGTACACACGAGCGGACATTACGGCGGACTTTGCCCGGCGGACTTTTCGACGTACTTTCCGACGGACTTTGTGAATGAACGGACTTGCCTACACACAATCCACCAAAGTCCGTCGAATTCGTACGTGATGACGTACGACCGGACTAAAACAAGGAAGTTCATAGCCAGTAGCCAATAGCTGCCCTAGCGTGGCTTTTTGTCCGTCGAACTAGCATACAGACGGCGGACTTTTCGACCGGACTCGATTTCAACGGATAAATTTAAAACAAGTTTTAAATCTAATTCCGTCCAACTTTTGAGAAAACAAAGTCCGCTGGAGCCCACACACATCGAATTGTCCGACGAAATCCAGTCCGCCGGGCAAAGTCCGCCGTAATGTCCGCTCGTGTGTACGCGGCATTAGACTGGGATGCAGTAAAGTTCATGTGTGTGTAAAGGCAGGCGTCCAAACACTTTTGGTAATATAGTGTTTATATACACTCACCAGCCACTTTTTTAGGTACATCTTGCTAGTACCGGGTTGGACCCCCTTTTGCCTTTAGAAGTGCCTAAATTCCCCCACACCATTGCACCACCACCACCAGCCTGAATCATTGAAGCAAGACAGGATGGATCCATGCTTTCATGTTTTGTACACCAAATTCTGACCCTACCATCTGAATGTTGCAGCTGAAATCGAGACTCATCAGACCAGGCAACGTTTTTCCAATCTTCTATTGTCAAATTTTGCCGAGCGTTTGTGAATTGTAGCCTCGGTTTCCTTTTCTTAGCTGACAGGAGTGAGAGGAGTGGCACCCTCCTGTGGTCTTCTGCTGCTGTAGCCCATGCCTCAAGGTTCGATGTGTTGGGCATTCAGACATGGTATTCTGCATACCTTGCTTGTAACGAGTGGTTATTTGAGCTACTGTTGCCTTTCTATCATCTCGAACTCTGCCCATTCTCCTCTGACCTCTGACATCAACAAGGCATTTTTGTCCACACAACTGCCACTCACTGGATATTTTCAGTTTTTCAGATCATTCTCTGTAAACCAATAATGACCCAATAATGACCAACTGAGAAATGCATGCCTGCTTAGTCTCCCTATAAATTTAAAGCAGCTTATGGGGTGGCGCAGACAGGGGCAAGGCGCAGACATCATGGCTCTGTCCTGAGTGGCTCTGGCACGAGTGATGCGCAGTTTCACCGATGCAGTTTAACGAAAGCAGGATAACTAAAGCTGGATGAAGATACAACAAGAACTCTGCTCCACTCTGCAAGACGACAGGCAAACCAGCTTTTGACATTTATTTTATATTTTATATAAGGTCAGTTTCCCACTCTCTATCCACTAACATGCTCCTTATTCTCTTCCTTCTCACATTGGTGTCTTTTATCCTCAAATTATCTTTACTCTACCCCTCCTCTCTTCAGCATGCACATATCACCCTCACTCCTACCCTCTCCCTACTATGGCACCCATCATCTCCTGCATTTGCTGCACCCACATGCTGACATAAACACCAGGGCCACTAGACACGTGCGCTCATGCACATCCCAATCCCACCTTGCCTTCCTCGCCCTCCTCCTTCTCCTAGTCTCAGGTGACATTTCTCCTAATCCTGGTCCGCCATTTTCCAACTGCAAGCCACATATCCAATACCCCCCCCTCTGGCAACCACCGCAATCCACCCAGTTTAATTTCCATCCCCCTGCTTCCTCAAAGCAGCCCACCAATCTCATGCGCCCTTTGGAATGCCCGCTCAATCTGTAACAAGCTAACATCTGTATATGACATCTTCATCTCTCATGGCTTTAACATACTCGCCATAACAGAAACCTGGCTTCAAAATTTTGACTCAGCTTCTCCTTCTGCCCTCTCCCATGGTGGTCTCCATTGGACTCACTCCCCAAGTCCCAACAAACGGAAAGGAGGTGGAGTTGGCCTCCTTCTATCCCCACAAAGCACCTTCCAAGTCCTTCCTGTCCCTCCCTCTCTATCCCTCTCTTCTTTCGAGATGCACTGTATTTGTCTGTTTTCTCCCATTTCTCTGAGGATTGCAGCAATTTACCAGCCTCCAGTAACGGTATTGCGCTTTCTTGATGACTTTGCTGCCTGGCTACCCTACTTTCTCTCCTCTGAAATACCCACCATTATTCTTGGTGATTTCAACATTCCTGTCCAACTACAGCTAAACTTCTCGACTTAACCTCATCTTTTGACCTAACCCAATGGACACATACTTCCACTCACTCCAATGGTAATACCCTTGACCTTGTATTCTCCCATCTCTGCAACCCTGGCAATCTCACCAACACCCCATTTCCTCTCTCTGATCACAACCTCATTACTTTCACTGTATCTTTGCCTCCAACCACCCATCCCTCCAAGCAGCAAACAATTACTTGTAGAAACCTTCGCCACTTTAACCCTTTTCTTCTCTATTCTGTTACTGACCACCTATATGACATAATCTCTCCCCTGTCCTGTCCTGACCTCCTGGCCACCTCTGTCTACAACAGTTCACTCTCATCATCACTAGATGCACTTGCTCCTCTAACCACACGCAGAATCAGGCCCCGACCGTTACAACCCTGGCAAACTGACAACACTAGAAATCTCAAGAGACATTGCCATGCTCTTGAACGACTGTGGCGTAAAACCAAATGCCTGCAAGACTTCACCCTATATAAATCTGCACTTCTAAAATACAATTCCAGCCTCCATGCTGCCAAACAAGCATACTTTGTCTCTCTTATTAATTCCTTGTCATCCAGTCCCCGTCGGCTCTTCTCAACCTTTAACTCTCTGCTTCGTCCCCCACCCCCTCTACCCACTAACTCACTCACTGCCCAAGAGATTGACAATCACTTCAAAGACAAGATCGATGCAATTCGTGATGACACCTCCACTGTGAGTACGTCTTCCCCACCCATCATACCTTGCCTAGCAGCACATTCAACACTCTCCTCTTTTGAATTGGCTACTACTGAAGAGGTTACAAAACTTTTCTCAGATGCCCACCTAACCAATTGTCCCTTGGATCCTGTTCCCTAACAACTACTACGGTCACCCTCTTCTTCTATCCTATGCTCCCTCACCCACATCTTCAATCTATCCCTCTCTAGTGGCATCTTCCACTCCCCTCTAAAACATGCGCAGATCACTCCCATACTTAAAAAGCCCTCACTGGACCCTACCAACCTGAACAATTTAAGACCCATCTCATTGCTCCCATTCACCTCTAAACTTCTAGAACGCTTAGTCTACAACCGTCTTAGCTCCTACCTCAGTGAAAATAACCTTCTTGACTCCTTACAGTCTGGCTTTCGCTCGCAGCACTCCACAGAAACTGCCTTATTAAAACTCACTAACGATTTACTAACTGCTAAAACCATCAGTCAGTACTCCATACTCCTACTACTTGACCTCTCTGCGGCCTTTGATACTGCTGACCACCCGCTCCTCCTTTTGAGGACGAACAATCACTGTGGTGGAATTGTGTGGATACACTGATCACAAGAAGAGTTTTTCATGTTTTATTTCTTCATTTTTTCATTTTATGGACTATTCATTTATATGTAGGATTTATTTATTTTAGAGATTTGCACTTTATATTGATAATTTTACACATAGCGCTACATTTATTTATTTACTACCCAAATCTATCTTTCTACTCCTCACCTCACTCCTTCAGTCTCTTCTTGCATTACTAACTTACTAACTGACATATCAGCATGGATGTCGCATCACTTCCTTAAACTAAAGCTCTCTAAAACGTAGCTATTAATATTCCCCCCCGCCCGTGCCCCCCTCCATGACTTTTCCATCAAAATCAACAATGCAACCATCAGTCCCTCCCCTCACGCCAGGGTACTAGGTGTAATCCTAGACTCTGACTTGTCATTTCAGCCGCAAATCCAATCATTGTCAAGAGTTTGTAGAATTCACCTCCGTAACATCTCTAAAATTCGCCCCTTTTTAACAAATTAAACCACCAAGCTCCTCATTCACTCCCTTGTTATCTCTCGCCTTGACTATTGCAATTCCCTTCTCATTGGCCTACCTCTCCATAGGCTATCCCCTCTTCAGTCTATCATGAATGCTGCTGCCAGACTTATCCACCTTACCAACTGCTCAGTGTCTGCCAACCCTCTCCTCCAATCCCTACACTGGCTCCCAATCACCCAGCAAATTAAATTCAAAATACTAACCACAACATAGAACTCTGCTCCGAGCTACATCACCAATCTTGTCTCCAAATATCACCCAAATCGACCTCTCCGCTTTTCTCAAGACCTCCTGCTCTCAAGCTTTCCCAGCTCCTCCGCCCATGCTCGTCTCCAGGATTTCTCCAGAGCCTCTCCCATCCTCTGGAACTTGCTACCTCCATCTATCCGGCTATCCCCTACTCTTGCTACCTTCAGGCGATCCCTGAAAACTCATCTCTTCAGGAAAGCCTATCACTTCTCCAACTAATCTCCTACCACTTCCAACAGCTCATTCCCCACAGTTACAACCTTTTGTACCACCTGCCCAACCCTATTAGATTGTAAGCTCTTCTGAGCAGGGCCCTCTTAATCCTCTTGTATTTTATTGTATTATAACTGTATTGTCTCCCTTTTATATTGTAAAGCGCTGCGTAAACTGTTGGCGCTATATAAATCCTGTATAATAATAATAATAATAAACCCTAGAGATGGTTGTGTATCAAAATCCCAGTAGATCAGCAATGGGCATGGCTACTGGAGGTGCTCACAGAGCTGGAGGAGAAGTTCCGGGACTCTTGTTGGTATAGGGTGGAAGTGACGCCAGCTTGGGGGCAGACCATTGGACATCTCCTTCAGCCCTGTGAACAGCTCCAGCAGCCGTGGTTTCCTATCATCGGTGGGACGGGGACACTGCAGATATGGATTTGACTAGATATTTACTTTGTGAGTTGTTATAACATTTTAATAAACTGTCTATTGCTGCACTACATGCCGCTTCACTTTCTTTACTGGGTTCACACACACAGGAGTGGTGGGGGAAATCATATGTGATTCAAACAGAAATAGCACTGCATTCCTGTTCAAATCGCATGCAATTCTTTGTGGTCTGATTTGCGCCCATTCATTTGTATTTGTATCGAAAGAAAAACGTTCAGCAAAGTATCGGTTTTGATATCAGGAGCATTTTTATAAGTAAGGGTACTTGTGAAAAAACTCTGTATTGGCACCCATACTGATACCAGTATCAGTATCGGTGCATCCCTACTTTAACCCTTGCCGTTTTGGGGGGGGGTCATTATAAGGGTCATTTTTGTGTGATTCCTGGAGTTGGGCTTTAATATTGATTGTTTGACTTTCTGCAGCCTTTCTCACAAATTGCCTACCAGTTTTAAAATACAACCCATTTTTATTCAGTATCTTGGTTATTTGATGTAGCTTACACTTTCTGGTTGAACCAACAATGTTCACTGGGCATCTAAATCCTGTTTTGTTTCTCCTTTTCCAAGTTTGTGCATTTTTATGACCTTATCTGTTTCTTATTTTATTTCTAAATCAATGTTATTATCTAATTTGTTTGAAATTGCCATCATATTCACAATCTGGATAACATTTTTTTTATTCAGCCAAATTTGCAGTTACGTTAAAGTACACTTAAAGGAAAAACTTTCCTTTTTAGGATAGAGTAGATTGGAGATTACCACTTGGAAGATTCAACTTCTCTTTGTCCTGGGGACCATTATCACAGGGGCAGAAAGCGATAGGAGGTCCAAAATATCACATTAGTCACAGTAAGAGGAGGTGAAAGTAAATCTTCCAATGAACACTTGTTCTGGTGACTGTTGTCTAAGCTTGATTTTCTGAGGTTTTAAAACATAATTCCCTACTGTTTTTACTGCTAGAGGCTGAAAGAAGCAATTGAGTCTTAACCACTTAAATACAGGGCACTAAAACTCTTCCTGCCAGGGCCGTATTTTCGCATGGGCAAGCTGGGCAGTTGCCCGGGGGCACCACTTGCCTGAGGGGCCCCACCTACCAGCGACCCCAGCCAGGGCCGGACTGGCCTACCGGCATACCTTCCAACCTCTCCCTGAATGGGCGGGATTGTCCCGCAAAGGGAGGGCTTTCCCTCTATATTTTTCATCTTTGTACCTCTAATTTTTACTCATAGTAAGTTTTAAGCACTTTATGTTTTCACCCGGGGGGAGGCGGGGTTGGTCTTTTGCCCATGGACACAGATTGCTCCCATTTGGGGTGTCAGTGGGCAACGGTAGACCTCGTGTAATACCCCGTGTTACACTTTATACTCTAACTTCACATTGTTACACGTTGTAATATGTATAACCTATCTTATTTTACTCTGTTTGATCAAGCTCGATCGTTTTGGGCAAGAACCTATATTTTGCCTTTCCATTTGATTGTACCCCTCCCTCACCCCTGCGTGGGTGTTTTTCTGCACTATTGTTACACTCTTTATTTGAAATAAAGCTCTTTTGAAACTAAAAAAAAAAAAAAAAGGGAGGGCTTTCCCGCTGTCCCGCACGTGCACACAGAATCCCACAGCCTGAGGCTGGTTTTCTCACTGTACGTGTGAAAATCTTCTTTGATTGGACTGGTTGGCTGCAGCTCATAGCAAATAGCAGACACAGAGCACCACTCATTCTGTCTGCTTCTTCTGTACAGGACTCTGCAGGAGATAAGGAGAGTGTGTGCTGAGAATGGGGGAAGTGTTCTGTGTCTCAATCTGAATTGCACTGTTTATGCTTTCTCTCCTGAGCTCTCTGACCACCCCCATTCATCCTGAATCCTGCAATCTCCCCATCCACCCGCCCATCCCATCCTGTGATCCCCCCATCCACCCCCCATCCCAGCCATCCTGCGATCCCCCCATCCACCCCCCATCCCAGCCATCCTGCGATCCACCCATCCACCAGCCATCCTGCGATCCCCCCATCCCAGCCATCCTGCGATTCTCCCCATCCACCCCCCATCCCAGTCATCCTGCAATCCCCCCATCCACCAGCCATCCTGTGATCCCCCCATCCACCCCCCATCCCAGCCATCCTGTGATCCCCCCATCCCAGCCATCTCCCCATCCACCCCCATCCCATCCTGCAAACTCCCCATCCACCCCCATCCCAGCCACCCTGCGATTCCCCCATCCCAGTCATCCTGTGATCCCCCCATCCCAGACATCCTGTGATCCCCCCATCCCAGCCATTCTGTGATTCTCCCCATCCCAGCCATCCTGCGATCCCCTCATCCCAGCCATCCTTTGATCCCCCATCCCAGCCATCCTGCGATCCCCCCATTCCAGCCTACCTGCGATCTCCCCATCCACCCCCTACCTGCACTCTGCACTCATCCCAGAACTCTGCACTCTGTACATAGCTCATTCCAGAACCCTGCACTCTGCACACAGCTCATCCTAGAACCCTGCACTCTGTACATAGCTCATCCCAGAACCCTGCACTCTCTGCATAACTCATTCCAGAACCCTGCACTCTGTACATAATGCACTCCAAACCCTGCATGCCTTTATCCTTTTTTTAAATGAATGTGCTGGGGTTTGTTTGTATCCATGAGACTCTTGCTTGAAAAACAATAATAAAAGCATATTTTATAGGTATAAGGAAGCCTGAGTTTTGTTTAATGAAGCCCCTTAAGCACCTCCCACTGTCAGAAGTTTGACCACGCCCACATTTGCAGCGGCGCGCTATGCAAGGTTATTTCCTTCCTCATGTGTCCCTCATTCGGAAGTTCAAAAGATTGGGGAGGTGTGCCTACTGGGATACCGGGAAAATTTCCCAGTAGGCTGCGGCGCTCCGCTCTTTCCCTCTCTCCTCCTCCTGTGTATCATGGAGCTGGCTGGGTCTGTGTTCGGCGGCCGTGCTGTAACAAGGTCCCATCCCCCCCCATGTAATAATAAAATTGAATCAGTGTTCCGCCTATCACACGAGCCAGTCTAGGGGGATGGGACCTTGTTACAGCGCGGCCGCCGAACACAGACCCATCCAGCTCCGTGATTCTCAAGAGGAGATGCCCGCTGTGTGTGTGTTACCAGGCGATGGTGAGTCTGTATTAATTGGCACAGTGATGCTGCATTCATGGGCACAGTGAGGGTGCAATTGTGGGCACAGTGAGACTACATTCATGGGCACAGTGAGAGTGCAATAGTGGGCACAGTGAGGGTGCAATGGTGGGCACAGTGAAGCTGCAATGGTGGGCACAGTGAGGCTGCATTCACAGGCACAGTAAGGCTGCAATGGTGGGCACAGTGAAGGTGTAATGGTGGGCACAGTGAGGTTGCATTTACAGGCACAGTGAGGCTGCAATGGTGGGCACAGTGAAGCTGCAATGGTGGGCACAGTGAGGCTGCATTCATGGAAACAGTGAGGCTGCATTTACAGGCACAGTGAGGCTGCATTCATGGGCACAGTGAGGCTGCATTTAAGGGCACATGAAAGCTGCATTTGGTGGGCAATCGTGCGTGATTGTGTAGACAGGGCCCCAGTGCACTGTATTGCCCAGGGGCCTATAATGCACTTAAGATGGCACTGCTTACTGCCCAGACCAATTTTCAGCTTTCAGCGCATTTCATCACATTTTGAATGACAATTACGCAGTCATGCAACGCGGTACCCAAATAAAGTTTATATAGATTTTTTCCACTCAAATAGAGCTTTCTTTTGGTGGTATTGGATCACCACTAGGGTTTTTATTTTTTGTGCTACAAATAAAAAAAGATTAAAATTTCAAAAAAAAAAGTTTTTTCTTAATAAGTAAGTTTTCTCCTTCACTGATGGGCACTAATGAGGCTGCATTGATGGACACTGATGAGGCAGTACTGTTTGGCACTGATGAGGTGGCACTGATGGGCACTGATGATGAGGTACTTACGTATATGCAGCACTGATAGGTGTCACTGATAAGCAGCACTGATGGGCACTGATATGCAGCACTGATGGGCACTAATAGGTGGCACTGATGGGCACTCATAGGTGGCACTGATGGGCACTGATAAATGGCAGATGGGCACTGATAGGTGGCACTGAAAGTTGGCACTAGTGGGCACTAGGGATGAGTTTCGACTCGAACTTCGGCTGGTCGCAATTTCGCCGAACAGCGAACAATTTGGGTTGTTCGCGGCAAATTCGAATGCCGCAGAACACCCTTTAAAAGTCTATGGGAGAAATCAAAAGTGCTAATTTTAAAGGCTTATATTCATGGTATTGTCATAAAAAGTGTTTGGAGACCTGGGTCCTGCCCCAGGGGACATGGATCAATGCAAAAAAAAGTTTTCATTACCGGCCGTAAACGGCCGTTTTTTCAGGAGCAGTGATTTTATTAATGCTTAAAGTGAAACAATAAAAGTGTAATATCCCTTTAAATTTTGTACCTGAGGGGTGTCTATAGTATGCCTGTAAAGGGGCGCATGTTTCCCGTGTTTAGAACAGTCTGACAGCAAAATGACATTTCAAAGGAAAAAAAGTCATTTAAACTACTTGTGGCTATTAATGAATTGCCAGTCCGACAATACACATAAAAGTTCATTGATAGAAACGGCATGGGAATTCCCCACAGGGGAACCCCGAACCAAAATTTAATAAAAATATGACATGGGGGGTCCCCCTAAATTCCATACCAGGCCCTTCAGGTCTGGTATGGATTTTAAGGGGAACCCCGCGCCAAAATTAAAAAAAAAACACGGCGTGGAGTCCCCCCAAAAATCCATACCAGACCCTTATCCGAGCACGCAACCTGGCAGGCCGCAGGAAAAGAGGGGGGGACGAGAGAGCGCCCCCCCTCCTGAACCGTACCAGGCTACATGCCCTCAACATTGGGAGGGTGCTTTGGGATAGCCCCCCAAAACACCTTGCCCCCATGTTGATGAGGACAAGGGCCTCATCCCCCCAACCCTGGCCGGTGGTTGTGGGAGTCTGCAGGGGGGGGCTTATAAGAATCTGGAAGCCCCCTTTAACAAGGGGACCCCCAGATCCCGGCCCTCCCCCCTGTGTGAAATGGTAAGGGGGTACAAAAGTACCCCTACCATTTCACTAAAAATCTGTCAAAAATGACAAGAGACAGTTTTTGACAATTCCTTTATTGAAATGCTTCTTCTTTCTTCTATCTTCTATCTTCCTTCGGTTTCTTCCTCCATCTTCTTCTTCTTCTTCTTCTGTTTTTTCTGGTTCTTCCGGTTCTTCCTCGGGTGATCTCATCCGGCATCTTCCTCCGCGGCATCGGCATCTTCTTCCCTTCTTCTCCTCGGGCCGCTCCGCATCCATGATGGCATGGAGGGAGGCTCCCACTCTTCTCTTCATCTCTTCATCTTCTTGTCTTCATCTTCTTGTCTTCATCTTCTTTTCGGGCCGCTCTGCATCAATGATGGCATGGAGGGAGGCTCCTGCTGTGTGACGCTTCTCCTCTTCTGACGGTTCTTAAATAACGGGGGGGCACCCGGTGACCCCACCCCCCTCTGATGCACGGTGACTTGACGGGACTTCCCTGTGGCATTCCCCGTGATGCCACAGGGAAGGGGGGCTTTGGGGGGCTGCACTGACAATCAATCAGTGCAGACCCCCCTGTCAGGAGAGCAGCCGGTCGGCTCTCCTCTTCTCGTGCCTGTCAGCGCTCTTCCTGTTTACGCTTTGATCAGCTTTGATCGGACACAGCTGATCACATGGTAAAGAGCATACGTCAGAGGCTCTTTTTTAAATCTAGTATTGTCTGACCAATTATGGTGGGCCCTTAAATATTGATTGTAAAGGATAGATGCAAGTAAAGGTTTGGGATGAAAATTTGATGTGTCTAATAGTGAATTTTCCGCCGTAGGTTTGCCGTACAGATCGCTAGATAAACTGCCGTCTATCTCTTTCTGGACAAGGACATCCAGAAAAGTGATCTCACTAGAACTATGTGACATGGTGAAACTCAAATAGAATTTTTTGATATTGATACAGGCCATAAACTCATACAGAAGATCTTTCGATCCATCCCAAATTAAGAACACGTCGTCTATGTAACAGGAAGCCGAACTAGACTTCTTGAGAGGAGGTACTTCCGTACTTGTCTCAAGAAAGCTTATAGAAAGACATTAAATTTATCTTGTCGAGATTTACTTTCTGCCCAAAAACAACATTGAAATGATGATACAACTAGGATCATCACTACTTACTCTACACAACACAAACAAGTCAGGCGCATATTCCAGGAACTGGAATAACCATGAATTCCTTGCTTGCTCCTTTTGCCTGATTTGCCAGCTGTCGCCTATAGGAGGGCTCCATCTGTGGGTGATAAATTAGTGTCCAGTGACTACCAGGCCATCAAACATGACATATGCAAAACCCTGGGCACCTTCCCATGTGGAGGATGCGGCTACTGCCAGTATATGGACAGACGTAAACATATCAAATTACCCAATGGACACATTTTCTGTCCAAGACACTATGTCAATTGTAGGACTCCCAGGATAGTGTATCTAATACCTTGCCAGTGTGGATGCTACTATGTCAGGAAAACAATAAATTAATTTTGGAAACGTATTTACCAGCACCTGTCCAGTATATGTAAACATGATCCAGACGGGCTGACACATGGCATCAGACCATGCGGAATCCATCCCTAATGTGCATTTTCTAGCATTGGATCGTATACACTTTAGCCCCAGGGGTGGTGACCATAACAAATGCCTGTTACAATGTGAACTCTACAGGCCACTTCACCACCTGGTCTCAACAAGACATTTCATTTCAAGCCCTTCCTTCCAGAATTTGTGTCAGGGGGTTGTGAATTGAACCTGTAATTCTTAACTTAGAATTATCATTTTTGGTGGCATTTATGATGACTGCTACCCTAAGGTTGTTATGGTTGTGTTTTCAGTGTTAAGTATATGGCTGCTCCTATATATACATATATACATATATATATGTATATGTTTTCATATATTGCTCTTTGTTAATTTGGCATTGATTATTTATTTTCCATGGTTCCTGTACATATTTTCCCTGAATGTACCCATTTTGGCTGTCATCTTCATCGTATCCACTAGGTGGCGTTATGTGTGGTCCGTGTATGGCTCTACTAAAACTGGCAGGGGAGCTTTTCCTGCTGTCCCGTGGCCTCTTTGCAGGGAGGAGTGGTCATCACAGAACACTATGGGGGTTATTTATGAAAGGAAAATCCACTTTGCACTACAAGTGCAAACTACAAGTGCAAAGTGCACTTGAAATTGCACTGAAAGTGCACTTGGAAGTGCAGTCACTGTAGATCCGAGGGGGACATGCAAGGAAAATAAAAAACAGCATTTTAGCTTGCACATGATTGGATGATAAAATCAGCAGAGCTTCCCCTCATTTCAGATCTACCCCTCAGGTTTACAGCAACTGCACTTCCAAGTGAACTTTCAGTGCAATTTCAAGTGCACTTTGCACTTGTAGTGCAAAGTGGATTTGTCTTTTGTAAATAACCCCCTATGTGTGTTTCTGTGTATTGATCTCAAAGAGATACTTACTGATTTATTTTACCCTACCTTTTTGGCTTTTGACATTACTATCTCCTCTGCTGGTGCAGCTATCAGGGCATGTCTTGTGAATGTCTGCTGATGGCTTATCCGGTGATGCACGCTTGTCCACCTGCAATTTCCATGTGGATTTTTCCAGCCACTATGGGTTTTCCTATTGCTATTATTATGCTATGCTTAGTCTGTTCTGTGCCTCTATACTCTGAACTTCCCCATGTAAGTATTTATACAAAATTATAAAATAAAGACTAAGGCGCTATACATGTTCAAAAAACTAGCACAAAGAAAACACTGCATTAAACTTAAATGTGCACATTAATGAATGAAAAAAAAAGCATGCATAAAGTTATTTTATCACTGTTTATTCAAGAAAAAAGAAGAAAGTTCCCCTAATGATGGACTTTAAAGGCACATATATATAAATATAGGAGAAAATGTATAATATATAAAAAAGTCATTTATTCATTTCAGAGACATCTTAAAAACATCAATAACAATATAGATATAGTGAATCAATGAAAGGAATGCGATTTATGCATTTATACATATGTTGGATATTGGTACCAATGTATTTGCACCCTACGCGTTTCGGAGTGTTTAGCCTCCTTCTTCAGGGGTGGATGTAAGTTATAGCAAGGGTTTCTAAATTGAAAATAATAAGTTTAACAAAGAAATCATGAGTATGTGTACATATCAGGCTTTACAGACAAAGGTACATATCATATTCTCATTCCATTTACACTTACATTGGCAATATGTAGACTAATTTTGCATTCCAAAAGAGCAGTTTAAAAGCAAATGCGCTGACACTGTCTGCCCATCCAGCGTGTTTCCCGATTGTGATGGATACGGGTTGATTATCATACCCAAAAACTTAGTATTTTATGCTTAGCAAGTAAAGATGACTGAGTATAGGTGTATATAGATAGTTTGATTCCTCATAAATCAGAGGAGAAAAACCCACATATGTGGGGAATAAAGAAGTTTTAGATCTGAGATTCCACTGAGGCCAGATGCGGGTCCTGTAAAATGTGAAAATTTAGAAGTATGTAGTAACCAATCATTGATTTAAAATATTACTTGTTTGTAAAAAAAGAAGGGTCTTTGTAGTAGTAGAGGTACAACAGAGGTACCTGATCCAACTATTGTAGGGGATACAAGAGAGAGTGATGAAGGTGACTGGTGTAAATTATGTATCTTGGGTAGCTAGAAAAAATGGTACAAAAAGGGAGAAGGGAAGATATAGGGATATCATTAGATAAATATGTAATTTATCCAATTAGGGATTATTAACAGTTAGAGATAATTATTTCTTCAAGTGTTAATGTAATCCAGATATATCTGGATTATCCTTAGTAGGATAGTAGTGGTTAGTTAAATGTTGTTCAGAGTGGTGAAAAGGGAGGGGGGAGAAGAAAAAAAGGAGGGGAAAAAAGAGAAAAGAGACAGAAGGTCTCAGCTGCAGCTATAGAGAAATCTCTCACAGCTACAGCGGTACACTTGTATAAATTGAGGCAGCATAAGGGTTAAATAGAGGCATAGATTGTGTATTGGAATCACAGAGGCAACATGGAGGTTAAATAGAGGCATGGATTGTGTATTAAAAACACTTACTTTTTGTGTAGACTTGTTGGGCATCAGCTCAGACCGACAGCGTCCTGCACACAGGAGCGGACGCTCGGTCTGAGCTGTATAGAGGTATATAAGGCCCTCCTCACCAATCAGCTGCTGATGTGATCACCAACAGCTGATTGTGGTAGAGGAGGGATGGACGCGCTCAGGATGGCCCCCCGGGTGAAGCGAGCGCCGCCAGGCCCCCATCGCGCATGCGCAAGCATCTGCGATGAGGCGTGGCCACGCCCACTACACCCGCCGGCACGTCTGGCTTCCCCGGCGGACTGTGCATGCCCGCCGGGGTCGCAAGATGGAGGACAGTGTCAGCAACACTGTGTCCTCACACAACGCCGCCATGAGCCAGGATCGCTCAGGCGGCTTTGTGTTCCGGGTAAACCTCAAATCGCAGGTAGGAATAGTGAACAAAGGCACAAGTGGCCATGCATAACTAGGAGTCATATAGATTAATCACAATTTCTGGGAAAAACACCGCTGACTGACAGTTTTACAGGTTGAGATTTTTTATGTAATGAGAAACAAATTGTAGGAAATAATCAATACAAATACATAGATAAAATACATTTAATAAAGGCTGTATAAGTTGGGATGACCGCACCATATAGCAGTCATCGTGCATTTTAACCATATATGTGTACAGTAAAGATCCTGTAAATGTGTCACAGTTTTCGGAACATATCACTTAAATTTAACATACAGAAGACAAGTTACAGACTGAGATTGTATATACATTGCAAGCCCCAAATTATTTGACAATGATCAAAATAGATACATGCAGGGGTTACACTACTTAAATCGGTGTTATATATATTAGTGACGGTTGTATTTGTCTGGGGCCTGGACTGGATAAGGGTAGATAGTTACATAAGGGGGGGGGAGGGGAAAAAACAAAGAGGGGGGAGGGGAAAAAGGAAAAGGGGGGAAAAAATGTGAACCGGTTGAGATGGCATATGGGGGAGGGGGCATAAATGCCAGAAAGATGTTTTTTACAAGTAGTCATTTTACTCATTGCTCCCTACCACCTGACGAGAAGCCTTCAAGGAAAGGCTTGAACCAGATGGTTTCGTTCAAGCCTGGGGGTTGGGTAGCTTTTAGATTGTATATACAGCGGGATTCTAGCTGTAACAATGTCTTGTTCCAGTCACCTCCCCTAGGCCCCGGATGTATCCGGTCTAAAATAAGGAATTTGATTCTTGGAAATTTACCCCCGTGCACTATTGTAGTATGTCTCCCAAGTGGGAGATCAGGATCACAAGTTTCCATGCTTAAGATGTGTCTATATGCTCTCTTCCAAAATTCTGTTTTAGTTTTTCCTATATAGAAGCACGTACATTTCTATCTGTGAGCATGTATTTACAGTAGTTACTACTGTAAATACATGCTCACAGATAGAAATCCGATCCTCCCGAATGGCCAGCTCTTCCATCCTAAACACTTTGCTAATTGTAAAACATACGGTGTGATCTATATGCTCCTGTGCGAATGTACGTGCTTCTATATAGGAAAAACTAAAACAGAATTTTGGAAGAGAGCATATAGACACATCCTAAGCATGGAAACTTGTGATCCTGATCTCCCACTTGGGAGACATACTACAATAGTGCACGGGGGTACATTTCCAAGAATCAAAAAGTAAGTGTTTTTAATACACAATCCATGCCTCTATTTAACCTCCATGTTGCCTCTGTGATTCCAATACACAATCTATGCCTCTATTTAACCCTTATGCTGCCTCAATTTATACAAGTGTACCGCTGTAGCTGTGAGAGATTTCCTTTCATTGATTCACTATATCTATATTGTTATTGATGTTTTTAAGATGTCTCTGAAATGAATAAATTACTTTTATATATTATACATTTTCTCCTATATTTATATATATGTGCCTTTAAAGTCCACCATTTGCTTGAATATTTAATTATTGGATGTGGCACAATTAGCAGTCAAATAAGCCGACTAATAACCCCTGTTTTACTACTGTTTAGGTGATTGTTGACTATAAATATTTTTATGTAGTTTTAGTTTTTTATAGATCCCTTTGTAAGGTTGGATGTTTATGTGCAGTGTGGGCAGCGTGTGTGCATCGACGCTCCCTGGAGGCAGATTCTGTATTACATTTTTGTCTTCTTCTCCATTTTGGAGGAGCCTCACCAATAGCAGCCTTTCTATTCACATAAAATCAAGCAGGAAGTGGCGTGACATCACTTCCTGAAGAGCCATTCACGGCGAAACATATGTCGGAGTGGAGGATCTATTGTTTTCAGATCCACCTTTGATACCCCACACCAGGCTTTTCACCTTCGGAGCAAGAAATGCTATCATTGCTGCTGTTTTTACTTTATTAAAAATTACTACACTATGAGACTTTCATCGGTGTCTCCTGTGGAGTCATTTTTTACATTCTAGCTCCTTCCTGAGTGGCCAGATTGGTTCCGTTTTTTGACCGTCCTGTAAAAAGGGGTCAAACAGCTGTATTAATGCCAATGGTCCCAAAAATGTGTCAAAATTGTCCGATGTGTCCGCCATAATGTAGCAGTCATGATAAAAATCGCTGATCGCCGCCATTACTAGTAAAAAAAAAAAAAAAAATTAATAAAAATGCCATAAAACTATCCCCTATTTTGTAGACGATATAACTTTTGCGCAAACCAATCAATAAACGCTTATTGTGATTTTTTTTACCAAAAATATGTAGAAGAATACGTATCGGCATAAACTGAGGAAAAAAATTGTTTTTTTATATATTTTTTGGGGATATTTATTATAGCAAAAAGTAAAAAATATTGCTTTTTTTTTAAAAAATTGTCGCTCTATTTTTGTTTATAGCGCAAAAAATAAAAACCGCAGATGTGATCAAATACCACCAAAAGAAAGCTCTATTTGTGGGAAAAAAAGGATGTCAATTTTGTTTGGGAGCCATGTCGCACGACTGCGCAATTGTCAAATAAAGCGACGCAGTGCCGAATCGCAAAAAGTGGCCTGGTCATTTGGCAGCCAAATGGTCTGGGGCTGAAGTGGTTAAAGTCCAAGGGGGCTGTCCCAATTGCATTTTGATGCATGTCCTTTATATATATATATATATATATATATATATATATATATATATATTTATATAGGATGTTGGCAGTTTGATACAACCGATTCCCAATAATATAATTTCCACGTTTCCAAACATGCGCACCGCGTGTGTTGCTGCAGCGACGCTCCTTTGTCAATTAATATTGGAATAATTAAAGTCCCCTATGACTTCAACATTGCCCTGCCTCTCTACCATCTCTAATGGTGAATGGAGATGAGTCTCTGCCTCATCTTTAATTTTAGGGGGCCTATAACATAGCCCTACAATTAGTTTACCATTTGTTTTGTTCCTTTAAAGCTCCAGCCACAAGGACTCCACACCATCACTAGCCCCATTAGCAATGTCATCCCCTATATTCACTATCAAACTATTCTTGAAACACAGGCACAACCCTCCCACTCTCTTACCTACCCTGTCCCTTTATACTGAGAATACCCCTGGACAGCCACAAGCCAGTAATATGAGCTGTCAAACCAGGTTTCTGATATTCCCATGAAGTAAAAATCAACCTCATATATCAGAGGTTCTAGTTCTTCCATTTTATTACCAGACTTCTCGCATTTGTATACATGTCTTCTAATTTTATTTTACCCTTGCTCACGCTTACATTACAGTAACATTAATCTAGCCTATTAGTATTGATCCTGGATACTTTAGTTGTTCTAGCATCTGGTTTGAGCCCCCCAAACCCCGACTTTGCCTACATTTGTACTCTCTGACCCTTGCTTACTGCACTGTATAGCCTTTTCACTGATCCCTCCCCCTACATCCTAGTTTAAATATTTCTCTAACATTTTGACCATCTTCTCCCTCAATAGAACTGCACCATCCCCATTTAGGTGCTGCCCATCCCTGCTGTAGAAATGGTAACTGACCGCAAAGTCAGCCCAGTTCTCCATGAACCCAAAACCCTTCTCTTCAGCCAAAAAAATGACTCTCTACGCTTCTGTTGCCTGTCTGGTGTGGCTCAAGGTACGGGCAGTATTCCTGAGAATTAGCATTTTGTTTTCCCACTAATGTAAACTATAGGTGTTAAAGTGTATGTGTAGCATTTTTTTTTTTTTAAAGAAAGGATGGGCTAAAACTGCAACTGGTGTCCCCATTAAAATATCTATCCTCACCACTTCTGGAGACCATTCTAAAATGTTGGATTTCCCATCACTTTCTGTGTTTGTGCACAAAGGTCACCATTGTCACTGAGACAGAGTGGGAACATAGACATCAATACAAATCTGAGTCTCTTGAAACTTTTGTCTGTCCAGAAAAAAAAATGTACAGAGAGGTACATTTTTTTTGCTTCCTTTTGATTGGTTAATATATTATTGAAAGCGTTTTGTTATATCTGTTCCATAAGTGCAAAAAGTAGACTACAAAACACCTCCTCCCAATGTTGTTGAGATGACAAGAAAAGGAGATTCTCTGTAGTCCTAATACATTTTTCTGTCCTAGATTGTGATAATTCTCTGAGTATGAGTTGTTGTCACTCTAGGACAGAAAATGTGTTACCAGAACGACCATCAGGTGAAAATAAAGGGAAAAAACTGAAAAAGAAAATGAATACAGCCAAAACATCTAGGGACTGGTAGGCTGCCATATATTCATTTTTGTTCTTGGGTTTAGATAAACTAAACAACATATTTTATTTTTTATGTTTCTAAAATGTATTTCTAACAGAAAGCAAATAAAGGTGTTTCAACTCTTTGAAATAAAAATATCTCACAGAACAAAACATCTTTGAAAGATTTTGTATTCAGTAAAATGAAAGCTTTGGTCAAAGGTCTGAGTATGTTTGCAAGACAGGGTATATTTATCTATGTACAAATATAGACGCACACAGCACACTCTTTGATTTGATGCTGTACTATACAGCATAGTCATTGACTCCTTTTCATTGTCAGATTGAGATAATAGACTGAGAATTTGCAGGATGGAAGGCCACAGATGAACTTTTAATGGGAAAGACTTGTTATCAGGACACACGTTTTAATCCTGGTTTTTAAAAAGACTGTTAGCAATCATAAATAGTTTTCAGCATTTTTTGGACCACTACAGATGAGAACTACAGCATCAATCTCCAGAAGTGAAGTGAAGTGATCATGTTATTATCAGTGCAGATTACATTTTCCCACTTGACAAAAGCCTAGGAAGCCAGCAGATGGGCTTTTGGAGGATATATACGAGCAAGTAAACTTATCGAGCAGTAGATGCTTGTGTAGAACTTTTGGAACCTCTCGGATGATGTAGAGAACAAATAAGAAGAGAATACATTTATTAGTAGTAGCCACCATACTTCTTCCAACAACAACTTCGAACAACACCTCTGTGATGCCATTAAAGCACATAACGCCATAGTGGACACACAAGATGACCAAGCAGCCACTATACACATGCTCCGCCTAAAAATTGCAGATTTGGAAGACCGCTCACGGCAGAACAACATTAAAGTCAGAGGGGTCCCTGAATCCCTCCCCCCCCTGAAATCGTGCCCTATCTACATCGTCTTTTTCGCAAGCTGATTCCATCATTTTCCACTAATAACATGCTTATCGACTGTGCACACAGGATCCACAAATCGCAACATCTGCCTGCCTCTGTTCCCCGAGATATCCTAGCACGTGAGCTGCAAGATTCCTATGCTCTCTCCCAGAACCTTTCGCCAAAATATCGTTATTCAACAACATCTCAGCTGCCACCTCACAGGCACCAGTGATGTGTCTTGGCCTAGGCAGACAAGGCCCAGGCCTAGGGCGGCACTTTGCAGGGGGGGCAGCAAAAAAGTCACCCCCTGCACAAAAAAAGCCCCCCCCGACATGTACTCCTGAATCTCGCCTCGTGCAGCCGCTTCCTGCACATATACAGTCCCCGGCACCCGGCAACTTGCTGTAGCGCGGCACTTGTTATGGGTAGTGTGGAGCGCACTTGGCCATGTGGGAGGGAGGGACTTGCGACCCAATAGAGCAGCTGGTGACTGGCCATAGAACTGGCGGAGGCGGAGCCTAACACTCCACCTACACCTCCCCGCTCTGCCTTCTTACACAGTGCAACTTCTCCCAGGGACGGGGTCTGTCTGTGTCCAGAGAAGGAGAGAGAGAGAAGGATGAGGGAAACCCGCAGGACAGCAGATACAAATCACGATTATAAAGTTACTATTGCTACAATCAAACATAAAGTGCTCAATATTCAATAGATTAGAATACAGATCATAATTGTAATAAAGTGTTCCGTGCTACAAACTCATTAAACAGTCCACATTCAGTGACAGTTCATGTACTGCAAACTTTGCAGCACAAGAACTGTCACTGAATGTGCACTGTTTAATGAGTTTGAATTGATTTCAGCATGGGCAGAGTGGCCCATGCATGCTGAAATCAATGCAAACCCATTAAACAGTGCACATTCAGTGAAAGTTTATGTATTGCAAAGTGCTCCATGCTATAATCCATACATGATTAATATACACTAATAAGCTGTGATATTATGAAACTGAATAGGCTGCACTGATTGCTACTGATGAGGTGGCACTCTTAAGCTGCACTTATAGAGCTGCACTGATATGCTACACTGATGAGCATTGATAGGCTGCACTAGTGGCCACTGATGAGGCTGCACTGATATGGGCACTGATGAGTCTGCACTGATGGGCATTGATGGGGCTGCACTGATGGGCACTGATAGGCTGCACTGGTGGTCCCTGATGAGGCCACACTGATGACCACTAATGAGGCTGCACTGATGGGCACTGCTAAGGATGCACTGATGGGCACTGATGGGACTGTACTGAATAGCACTGATAAGGCTGCACTGATGGGCACAAATTAAGCTTCACAGATGGGTACTGATAGGCTGCACTGATGGGTACTGATATGCTTCTTGTTAATATTGTTAAAGTTGTTGTTAATATTTATTTTTGGAACTTAATTCTGCATAAAACATTTAACAGTGTAATTTCATGAGATAATTTACGAGGGCATGTTTAGGGGTGGAATTAGGGGCGGGGCAGGGAAGTGGTTGGGTGGGGCAAGTGGTGGCAAGTAACTCTTAATGCATGGCTAGTGGCTCAGGACTTGAAATTTTGAGCCCTGCATTGTACATTTATATCAGTCCCTACCCTCAAGGAGCTTACAAGTAGGCACTTGGTACCCACTTTTAATGTACAGAGAAAAAGAGGTGCAGCTCTAAGATGAAAAGATGGAACCTAAAGAGGAAAGGGTATGATATACAGATGACAGGGTGGGTCTTAAACAGAAAGGGGTGTGGCCTTGACAGGAATGGGTGGGTCATATTTAAATTAGGGGGTGCACAAGTTTAGTCAGGCCTAGGGCAGCACAAAACCTAAATACACCACTGACAGGCACGCAAAGTTTTGCACCAGTCACCTCACTTCTCACTGAGAATAAAATTACCTACAGATGGGGCTACCCCACTAAGCTGCTGGTAACACACCAAAATCAACAGGTCCACATACTGACCCCCAAAGATGCAATTAAGCAGCCACACAACTGGGGCGTCATCTCACATATGCCCCCACCGACACTGAATCTGAAATCTTCTTCCAAAATCTCCTACTCCAAGGAACCATGAGCTCCCTCTTGACTTTAGCGTGCCCTGCCACCTATTCCCCCTCATTGAGGAGGCATCTAAATCAAGCTAGCTATGACCCTTGCACCTAATGATAGCAGTGGGGGAGCGGAGGCACTGTTGATCCTCCCTCCATGCTCCAGTGTTGTTGTGTGCCAAGCACATCTTCTTTTTCCATATTGTTACCCACCAACTCCCCATCACATTAGCTATGCCTAGGTTACTTTGTTGATTTAGAAGGCATTTGAATTTACATTGTTTTTGTACATTTGTGTGGAGACCTCTGTAATCCTAAGATGTCTATCCAGCTCATACTTATTGTGCAACTCATGGTATCATTTTAGCACCCTTGTTTCTCTGTGTATAAAAAAAGATACTGTGCTATAGGGTGAAAATAAGAATGAGCTGCAACTAAAAAGTGTTATATGACACCAAACAGATAAACAAAGCAAAAAGTCGCACTAATTGGTGGAATGATAAATGACATATACTTCCAATGTTAGGTGCCAAAAATCACAATAAGTGACACGAAACAAAGGTTAAAGAGATACAAACCAAAAGTGCAAAATTGAGTGCATCAAATTATATGTAAAACCAAATATAGTGCATCAACAATACAAATGCAAATAAGTGATGCTATGAATAAAGATGGATAAAGAAATGTAAATAAATTATATTGTAAGAATCCAATTAAAAAATGTCCATTTGCTAGGTGAAGTGAAGAAAACACAAAAATCAATCCATATATGGAAGAATTGACCCCATATTGTAAAAATTAAATAAACCATAAAAATCCAATATTAATGTAAGTCCAAAGGTGATGTGTTGAGAAAGTTCCACACTAAAGTGACAAGTGAAAAAATATATCCTCCACCACAGAAAAATGCTGCCGCTTACCAGAAATCGGTGGTCCCTTATTACAGGGGACCACACTGGGCGAGTGGCTGTAACCCCAGCCTGGGATCTCACTGGCAAGCACTGGACTCCTCAGCGTCAGCATAGATGGTCAACAGAAGAATCCGTAGTTGGGCAGTGATTTCACCTGCTAAGATGATCCACACAGCTTGTTACGCTCTGCTCATCTGAGACCAGACTACTAGTGAGCAGAGCGATTATAACGTTATCAGATAGGGGTCCATTTTAGTATGGGACCTCACCATATACTTTATAACTTAATATAACTTAATTTCTTCACCACCTAAAAACCATATAATATAATACAACTAATTTCTACATTGGATATGCCATGACGTCTTGCATCTTTATCGATATGATGTTGTAATATGTATTATATATTATATATAATTTATTTATGTATTTTGATATGTATGATTATGCCCTCGCAGCGTGATTTTCTGTTGTTGATGATGTTAACTAATATATAGTGTATATTTTATAGTATATTTTATAGTACTGTTCACATAAGTACTTTTCAAATAAGTTTTAATTACATATGACAAGAATTTTTTTTATTTAGGTTTACATTAAAGATAGTGCTAATTCTCTATGTTTATTTGTACTAAACACCATTTTAGGATGCTGTTGCTATATAACCCCCTCCGTCTTGTAGATACCTCTTGCTGTGTACTCCGTGCTCCTGGTCTGTTATGATGCCATTGGTTCATAGATAGGAGGGGCGGGGGGTTTGAGCACATATTATCACTAGAGGAGATGAGGGCGTTACCTGAAGAAGGAGGACACGCCTCCGAAACATGTTGTCCTAACAACTGCATGAAGCTTACGAGAGGAGTCAGCTGCATCACTGTGCATCCCCTCCCCAGCCACGAGTGACGTCATGCAGCGCTGGCTGGTCCATGCGGGTGCTTTGGGCGGTGTGTTTACAAGCAAGCAGGCGGTCTGTGCTTACTGAAACACCTTACCATACTGCTAGTTGCTGTGAGCTAACTGATCTCTACAGACCAGGAGAGGAGGCTAATATGGAGCTGTTTATGCCATTTAACACTGGATGTTTGTGAGTGCAACCCTCGTTTTTATACACTTATCTTCATCTATTAAACGATAATACACTAGGGCTGGCGTGCGCTCTCTCTTGTCTTTATATATTTTCAGAATCATGTCTACCACCCAGTGGACTTTTGGGAGAGCTGCAACACCTTAAGTGTGGAATTCAGACTGTTCACTGTTGGAATAGGTATAGTGGGGACAGCACTAAACTTGGTTTGTTGTGTGTGTATAAACGAATATTACAAAACATACATAGACCAAATTGTACCTCATCTCTGTAATACCTTTAATACATTTGAAGCAACTGGTGAGATTCCCACAGGATCTTTTGAAGCGGTTATAACTAGCATCCACAAATCAGGCAAACCCTCTCATGACCCTGCCAGCTTTCGCCCTATCTCTCTCTTAAATACTGATCTCAAACTCTATGCCTAACTACTAGCCACCCGCCTAGCAGCATTTATTCCCACGCTCATTCACCCTGATCAAGTAGGCTTCATACCTCATAGACAAACCTCTGATGGGACACGCCGGTTCATAGACCTAATTCACTGGGCAGAGCACCACAAGACGCCTTCTCTGTTGATCTCCCTGGATGCAGAGAAGGCATTTGACAGGGTTCACTGGCGATATTTGGAATATGTACTTCAGAAATTTGGTATCAATGGCCCCTTTCTTCACGCTATCTTAGGTGTATACTCCACCCCCAGTGCGAGAGTATCAACATCTGGTTTATTATCTACTCCCTTTCCTATAACCAATGGGACTCATCGGGGATGTCCCCTATCACCCCTAATTTTTGCGCTTGTAATTGAACCCCTGGTCCAAGCTATACGATCACACCCTCTCATCTCAGCACTGAAAGTCGGCCAAGAATCCCACAAAATTGGCTTATACGCCGATGATATAATCATATGGCTCACAGACCCCTTACAATTCCTTCCTCCACTGCGACCTCCTAGAGCAATTTTGACATTTGTCTATGTACAAACGAAATAACTCTAAAACCGTGTCTCCCTCCCTCCACATCTTAAAACCACCACCACTGATAGCTCCCCTTTTCCTGGGCCCCCAGCTCGTCGATGACATACTTAGGCATCCACCTAGCTTCCCCATCTGCTATGTTGTTTCCAATTTCACCTCACTGTGTCAGAAACTTCAAGATGTATCTAAGATGCTCTTTACAGTTAAGTCCTCCTTGGCAGGGCGGATAGCTTGATATATGTTTCTCCTGCCACATATATTTTATCTCTTTAGGACTCTCCTGCTACCTATTCTGCAGTCTGACCTCTCCAAACCACAACGTCTAAACAATCAATTCATATGGGCAGAACGCAAACCTCATATCAAATCCTCATTACTCAGCATCCGAAGAGCATATGCTGGACTTGGAGTCCCTAATCTCAAATGGTACTATAAAGCAACAATCCTGGACCAAATAAAAATATGGTGGTCCTCGGCTCCCACAGCCCCTGTGCCATCAATTGCAGCCACTGTGCCATCAATTGCAGCCACTGTGCCATCAAATGTAGCCACGGTGCCATCAAATGCAGCCACTGTGCCCATCAAATGCAGCCATTGTGCCAATAAAATGCTGCCATTGTGCCCCATCAAATGCAGCCAACTTTTTTGAAGCCTATTAGAGCCTATGGTTCTAATCAGGTGCTTCAAAAAAAAACACCTCTGCCACTGTAATTCAGGCGCCCGGCATCCTAAAAGGGGCAGGATGCCTGATTAGGGGCAGTGGCCATGTAAGTAGAAAATTAAGAAAATACTGCGCTAGGATAAAACAAAAACAGCAACAAAAAACATCTAATATCTAATGGTGTACAGATTATAAATAAAGTTGCGCTAAATTTAAACAATCTCTCTTAAAGAGAAAATTGTAAATAAACCAAATAGAAGTGAAGCATACAAAATACACTAGTAAAATCAATCAAATAATACAAACATATGCAGTGAATTCAATGAATAAATACATGAAAATATTAAAGAAAGTGTCCATATGCATCAATAGTGTATCATTAAATTCATAAATAAAGTGAATGTCTGTATACACCAATAGTGCAGAAAGTAGTGTCCTTAAAAAACATATACACAATTGATAAGTGTATGGAGGTATCTTCTTCAAGTCACCATCTTCCAATAGTAAAGGCCAATGTTCTTTAATGATTTTTTCAAAATCTCGATACTGTCTATTGAAGCCAGTCATAAATGCTATGCCATATTCGTGTTTCTTTTTCTCTTTCGGTTTGAATAGATTCTTCCTATCCATCTCATCAACGATTTTTTTAGTTCGTTTTAAATCTTCCAATTTGTATCCTTTAGCATGAAATCCTTCCAAAATGACATTAGCCTGGAAATTGTAGTCATCCTCCTTGCTACAATTTCTTCTGACCCTAATTATTTGGCTTTTGGGAATGCCCCCCAGCCATCTCGGATGGTGACAGCTATTTAGTGAAATGTAACCATTCCTGTCAACCTCTTTGAAATAAGTGCGTATGCATAACTTATCACCTTCTCTAAATATTGTGAGATCTAAAAATTGATCTCTCGATAACTATAACTTTCAGAGAAGGAGATATTAAAGGGATTGGCACTAATTTTCTTCACAAAAAGATTCTGGTGATCCTGCCCAAATTATTAAAATGTCGTCTATATATCTTTTGTAAAGTCTGAGCTCCGGTATATTAGTTTGATAAATAGCTTCACTTTCCCAAAAACTCATGAAGAGGTTGGCTACTGATGGGGCGTACTTCGCCCCCATAGCCAAACCCCTCACTTGTCTGAAATATTCTTTTTCGTGCCAGAAGAAATTATGACTCATTGCCAGATCAAGTGCTTTAAGGAGAAATTCTTTCTGTTTGGATTTAATGTCAGTACTCCCTAATGCCCACTCAACAGCTGAAAGAGCATGCTTCTGCTGAATATTTGTGTATAGCGAGTTGACATCAATACTTGCCAATAAACAGTCATCATCCACTGTCATTGGACTAATTAATTCAATCAGATCCTTACTATCTTTAAGATAAGAAGGATATTTCTTGGTGAGTGGTTGTAAAAAATAATCCAAATATTCCCCAAGCCTGGAGAACAATGATTTGATTCCACTAACTATGGGTCGACCCGGAGGTTTTGATGAATTTTTGTGTATTTTTGGTAACTGATATATCACGGGTATTCGTGGAGCATCCGGAACAAGGTATCTGGCCTCCTTCTTCTTAAGAATTCCTTCTTCTTTTGCTGTTTTTATTAGATCCTTTAATTTGGTTTTGAATTCCTTTGTAGGGTTACCTTTTAACTTTTCATATGTTTCCTGGTCACTAACCAGTCTACCAGTCTATTCAATTCTTCCAAGTAATCCATTTTATTCAGTATCACTAACCCCCCCCCCTTATCGGCTGATCTGTTTACTATATTCTGATTGGTATTCCTACATGTATGTATGGATTGAACATTTTTTTTTATATATGAATTTTTTATATTTAATTTTATTTTATTTATTTTTATAATAATATATATATTTTTTTATATTTTACTTATCAGGTAAATTACACTAATCCATTGAGATCTATTTGTCAATATATATATTTATTTATATTTTTTATATGCGCTATAATGTTTTGCTTATACACGACTTGAATGTCGTGTTCAAGTTGTTTTTTAACAATAAAGTTTATTGCTGCAACAGGACATGATGAATCAGGATAAAAGTGGGTAGACATACCCATCAGCCCTAATTGGCTGTCACTCTTTCCTCCCCTTCAGGGAGGAGTTCGCTTTACACTATATATTAGACCATCCGTGGGCTGGATGTTATGTCTTTGATGACGCCCTGGAGGAGGGGCAAAACGCGTCAATGCAATATCCGACTCACGTTCTAAACCAGTGACGCTGCTTCCTGTTCCCATGGAACGCACGCTTACAGCGGCGAATGCGGAAGTCTCTCTGAATGCCTGTTTCACTACCTTGTTCTTGTGAGTAGCGCTGCTATGCACATTTGATATCCTGTCTCCACAGTACTTCACCATAGTTTTTCTCTTTGTTTTTTGGGCAAATATGAAATCCTGCACCTTGCTGAAGCACTTATTCCATTGATTATGATCCAGAGTCATCTCCTTTGCCTTCATTGAATTACAGCATATCAGCATATTCTCATAGGCTGAAGGATTGATACTATTACTGACCAGTGGGACTGTTTTTGTTAATTTACACATGTGTGTTTTCATTTATATTTAATTTATTTTTATGTTACCTATACATGCCTAACACTTATATAATAGGTATTATTATGATAATAGTGTCATTGCACAGTGTTTTTTTCACATATTTATATCAACTCTGGTACTATTGATCACATTGCCAGCGCTGTATACAGTGCCTTGCAAAAGTATTCGGCCCCCTTGAACTTTTCAAATTTTTGCCACATTTCAGACTTCAAACATAAAGATATAAAATTTTAATTTTTTGTGAAGAATCACCAACAAGTGGGACACAATTGTAAAGTGGAACGAAATCTTTTGGATTTTTGAAACTTTTTTAGCAATTAAAAAACTGAAAAGTGGTGCGTGCAAAATTATTCGGCCCCTTTACTTTCAGTGCAGCAAACTCACTCCAGAAGTTCAGCGAGGATCTCTGAATGATCCAATGTTGTCCTAAATGACTGATGGTGATAAATAGAATCCACCTGTGTGTAATCAAGTCTCTGTATAAATGCACCTGCTCTGTGATAGTCTCAGGGTTCTGTTAAAAGCGCAGAGAGCATCATGAAGACCACCAGGCAGGTCCGTAATACTGTTGTGGAGAAGTTTAAAGCCAGATTTGGATACAAAATGATTTCCCAAGCTTTAAACATCCCAAGGAGCACTGTGCAAGCGATCATTTTGAAATGGAAGGAGTATCAGACCACTGCAAATCTACCAAGACCTGGCTGTCCCTCTAAACTTTCAGCTCAGACAAGGAGAAGACTGATCAGAAATGCAGCCAAGAGGCCCATGATCACTCTGGATGAACTGCAGAGAACTACAGCTGAGGTGGGAGAGTCTGTCCATAGGACAACAATCAGTTGTACACTGCACAAATCTGGCCTTTATGGAAGAGTGGCAAGAAGAAAGCCATTTCTCAAAGATATCCATAAAAAGTCTTGTCTAAAGTTTGCCACAAGCCACCTGGGAGACACATCAAACATGTGGAAGAAGGTGCTCTGGTCCGATGAAACCAAAATCAAACTTTTTGGCCACAATGCAAAACGATATGTTTGGCGTAAAAGCAACACAGCTCATCACACTCAACACACCATCCCCACCGTGAAACATGGTGGTGGCAGCATCATGGTTTGGGCCTGCTTTTCTTCAGCAGGGACAGGGAAGATGGTTAAAATTGAGGGGAAGATGGATGCAGCCAAATACAGGACCATTCTGGATGAAAACCTGTTGGAGTCTGCAAAAGACCTGAAACTGGGACGGAGATGTATCTTCCAACAAGACAATGATCCCAAACATACAGCAAAATCTACAAAGGAATGGTTCACAAATAAACGTATCCAGGTGTTAGAATGGCCAAGTCAAAGTCCAGACCTGAATCCAATCGAGAATCTGTGGAAAGAGCTGAAAACTGCTGTTCACAAACGCTCTCCATCCAACCTCACTGAGCTCGAGCTGTTTTGCAAGGAAGAATGGGCAAGAATTTCAGTCTCTCGATGTGCAAAACTGATAGAGACATACCCCAAGCGACTTGCAGCTGTAATCGCAGCAAAAGGTGGCTCTACAAAGTATTAACGCAAGGGGGCCGAATAATTTTGCACGCCCCACTTTTCATTTTTTTATTAGTTAAAAAAGTTTCAACAATCCAATAGATTTCGTTCCACTTCACAATTGTGTCCTACTTGTTGGTGATTCTTCACAAAAAATAAAAATGTTATATCTTTATGTTTGAAGCCTGAAATGTGGCAAAAGGTTGAAAAGTTCAAGGGGGCCGAATACTTTCGCAAGCCACTGTATATCTGTTTGTTTTATGTGGAAGAAAGTGCTCTGGTCAGATGAGACCAAAATGTGACTTTTTGGCCAAAAAGCAAAACACTATGTGTGGTGGAAAATTAGCACTGCACATCACCCTAAACACACCATCCCACCATGAAACATGGTGGTGGCAACATTATGTTGTGGGGATGCTTTTCTTCAGCAGGGACAGGGAAGCTGGTCAGAGTTGATTTTCAAGATGGATGGAGCCAAATACAGAGCAATCTTATGCCGCGTACACATGGCCGGACTTCCCGACAGAAAAAGTCTGATGGGAGCATTCGGTCGGACATTCCGACCATGTGTATGCCCCATTGGAATTTTTCTGTCGGCATTTCCAACGGGCTCAGATATAGAACATGTTCTAAATCTTTGCGTCGGAAATGCCGATGGAGTTTAGCCCGTTGGCAAGTCCGGCCGTGTGTACGTGGCATTAGAAGAAAACCTGTTAGAATCTGCAAAAGACTGGGGTGAAGGTTCACCTTCCAGCAGGACAACGACCATAAACATACAGCCAGAGCTACAATGGAATGGTTTAGATCAAAGCATATTCATGTGTTAGAATAGCCCAGTCAAAGACCAGAGCTAAATCCAATTGAGAATCTGTGGCAAGACTTGAAAATTGCTGTTCACAGACGCTTTCCATCCAATCTGACAGAGCCTGAACTATTTTGCAAAGAAGAATTGGAAAAAATGTCACTCTCTAGATGTGCAAAGCAGGTAGAGACATCCCCAAAAAGACTTGCAGCTGCAATTGTAGCAAAAGGTGGTTCTACAAAGTATTGACTCAGGGGGGCTGAATACAAATGCACGCCACACTTTTCACATATTTATTTGTAAAAAATGTTGAAAGCCATTTATCATTTTCCTTCCACTTCACAATTATGTGCCATTCTGTGTTGGTCTATCACATAAAATTACAATAAAATACATTTATGTGAAAACTAGGTGTCCTATATGCTCACGCCCTCTGCACGAGGAACACCTCCACCGCGCCAATGACTCCCTGATTAATCTCAAAAATTACTAAATAAATATATACACCAGTGAAAGTGATTAGATGGTTCACAACAACAGTGACAGTGATTAAATAATAAGTAAATAGGTGAACACAAAGAATGTTGAGCTGCCCCCTTAAATGCACAATATAAATCAATAATATATTTAATCCTACATATCGGTTAACCACTTCAGCCCCGGAGGATTTTACCCCCTTCCTGACCAGAGCACTTTTTACAATTCGGCACTGCGTCGCTTTAACTGCTAATTGCGCGGTCATGCAATGCTGTACCCAAACGAAATTTGCGTCCTTTTCTTCCCACAAATAGAGCTTTCTTTTGATGGTATTTGGTCACCTCTGCCGTTTTTATTTTTTGCGCTATAAACGGAAAAAGACCGAAAATTTTGAAAAAAAATGATATTTTCTACTTTTTGTTATAAAAAAAATCCAATAAACTAAATTTTAGTCATACATTTAGGCCAAAATGTATTCGGCCACATGTCTTTGGTAAAAAAAATGTCAATAAGCGTATATTTATTGGTTTGCGCAAAAGTTATAGCGTCTACAAACTAGGGTACATTTTCTGGAATTTACACAGCTTTTAATTTATGACTGCCTATGTCATTTCTTGAGGTGCTAAAATGGCAGAGCAGTACAAAACCCCCCCAAATGACCCCATTTTGGAAAGTAGACACCCCAAGGAAATTGCTGAGAGGCATGTTGAACCCATTGAATATTTATTTTTTTTGTCCCAAGTGATTGAATAATGACAAAAAAAAAAAATTTTTTACAGAAAGTTGTCACTAAATGATATATTGCTCACACAGGCCATAGGCATATGTGGAATTGCACCCCAAAATACATTCAGCTGCTTCTCCTGAGTATGGGGATACCACATGTGTGGGACTTTTTGGGAGCCTAGTCGCGTATGGGGCCCCGAAAACCAAGCACCGCCTTCAGGATTTCTAAGGGCATAAATTTTTGATTTCACTCCTCACTACCTATCACAGTTTTGAAGGCCATAAAATGCCAAGATGGCACAAAACCCCCCCAAATGACCCCATTTTGGAAAGTAGACACCCCAAGCTATTTGCTGAGAGGCATGGTGAGTATTTTGCAGCTCTCATTTGTTTTTGAAAATGAAGAAAGACCAGACATTTTTTTTTTTTTTTTTAATTTTCAAAACTTTGTGACAAAAAGTGAGGTCAGCAAAATATTCACTATACCTCTCAGAAAATAGCTTGGGGTGTCTACTTTCCAAAATGGGGTCATTTGGGGGGGGGGGGGTTGTGCCACCTGGGCATTCCATGGCCTCCGAAACTGTGATAGGCAGTAAAGAGTGAAATCAAAAATTTACGCCCTTAGAATGCCTGAAGGCGGTGCTTGGTTTTCGGGGTCCCGTGCGCGGCTAGGCTCTCAAAAAGTCTCACACATGTGGTATCCCCGTACTCAGGAGAAGCAGCAGAATGTATTTTGGGGTGTAATTTCACATATTCCCATGGCATGTTTGAGCAATATATCATTTAGTGACAACTTTGTGCAAAAAAAAAATAAAAAAAATAAAAATTGTCTCTTTCCCGCAACTTGTGTCACAATATAAAATAATCCATGGACTCGACATGCCTCTCAGCAAATAGCTTGGGGTGTCTACTTTCCAAAATGGGGTCATTTGGGGGGGTTTTGAACTATCCTGGCATTTTATGCACAACATTTTAGAAGCTTATGTCACACATCACCCACTCTTCTAACCACTTGAAGACAAAGCCCTTTCTGACACTTATTGTTTACATGAAAAAGTTATTTTTTTTTGCAAGAAAATTACTTTGAACCACCAAACATTATATATTTTTTTTAAAGCAAATGCCCTACAGATTAAAATGGTGGGTGTTTCATTTGTTTTTTTCACACGGTATTTGGGCAGCGATTTTTCAAACGCATTTTTTGTGGAAAAAACACACTTTTTTAAATTTTAATGCACTAAAACACACTATATTGCCCAAATGTTTGATGGAATAAAAAAGATGATCTTAAGCCGAGTACATGGATACCAAACATGACATGCTTTAAAATTGCGCACAAACGTGCAGTGGCAACAAAATTAATACATTTTTAAAAGCCTTTAAAAGCCTTTACAGGTTACCACTTTAGATTTACAAAGGAGGTCTACTGCTAAAAATACTGCCTTCGATCTGACCTTCGCGGTGATACCTCACATGCATGGTGCAATTGCTGTTTACATTTGACGCCAGACCGACGCTTGCGTTCGACTTAGCGCGAGAGCAGGGAGGACAGGGGTGCTTTTTTTTTTTTTCTTTATTATGTTTTTGCTTTTTTATCTTATTTTTAAACTGTTCCTTTCATTTTTTTTTTTAAATCATTTTTATTGTTATCTCAGGGAATGTAAATATCCCCTATGATAGCAATAGGTAGTGACAGGTACTCTTTTTTGAAAAAATTGGGGTCTATTAGACCCTAGATCTCTCCTCTGCCCTCAAAGCATCTGACCACACCATGATCGGTGTGATAAAATGCTTCCCCAATTTCCCAATGGCGTTGTTTACATCCGGCGAAATCTAAGTCATAAAATGCTCGTAGCTTCCGGTTTCTTAGGCCATAGAGATGTTTGGAGCCACTCTGGTCTCTGATCAGCTCTATGGTCAGCTGGCTGAATCACCGGCTGCTTTCTCAGGTTCCCTGTTGAGACAGGAGAGCCAGAGAAAAACACGGAAGACGGTGGGGGGGGGCATTCCCTCCCACTGCTTGTAAAAGCAGTCTAGAGGCTAATTAGCCGCTAGGATTGCTTTTACATGAAAGCCGACCACTGGCTGAAAAGAATGATACCAAGATGATACCTAAACCTGCAGGCATCATTCTGGTATAACCACTCAAAGTCGTGAATGGCGTACCTGAAGACAAAAAATGGTTAACAATAAAGCACAGTAAACAGTAAAGTATAAAAAATTGCATACCTGAAAAGCAAACATGATAAAACATAACAACAATAAAACATTGCAGAATAGAACACAGTAAAAAAGAGCAGAACAATAGAGAGAGAATAGAGAGAGAGAGAACAATAAAACGACAACTATTTTTTTTTTTGTGTTTTTTTTGCAAACTTGTAACTTTTATAACTGTAACCGGTTCCAGGTTCGGGTCTCTCAAAATGCGATGGCATCTTGGGAGACCCTGTGAAAGTGTGCCTAGTCTGTGCAATGCTGTACCTTACGCTAATACTCAACTAGTGCATGGTAGCGTTCAAAACATTCACCAATGCAAAGACCAGGATTGTCAGGACAGGAGGGACAATAATAGCGGGTGTCACGCCTATATCCGCACTTGCTGCAGACACGACATCTTTTTTGGGGGGGTTCGTCGGGTAGGGGTACTCGGGAGGACATAAAAATGCCTCTCATGCAGCCGACTGCATTTGGTTGGGGATGTGAATGGGGGAAGTACGGGCGCTGCAGAAGCGGTGGGTTCCCAATTAGGATTGGCGAATGCAGCAGGAAGGGCACTATGGGCACGACGGGCCTGTGTTTGTCTTTTTGGTGGCAGCGGGACACTACTTGTGCTTGCCACCTCACCAGCTTGAACTGCACTTATGGGACTTGCCACATCACCAAGTGTTACTGCAGTGCTGGTTTGACTACGACCGGGGTGTACTAGGCCGCTGGCGCTTGCCAGTTCACCAAAACACTACCAAAAAAACTGTTAGCGATCGCAGGGATCAGGCCTGACTCTGCGAACGCTGCAGTTATGTGTTTAGTGTTTTGTAAGTGACAGTGATCGATCGATACTGCACTTGGGTGGGCTGGGCCGGGTGGAGGGACAAAACGCAGGTGCTAGCAGGTATCTGGGCTGATCCCGCTAACACTGCGTTTTTGGGAACCCTAAACTGCTGGGGACGCCAGTATAGATCTGATCGGATCAGATATTGATCCAATCAGATACTATACCACTAAGGGAGGTGTACGGTGCGTGCGTGCGTGGGTGTTAGCGGTACTGGCGCTAACCTGACGCTGCCTGGGGCTGGTGCTTGCCAGTTCACCAAAACGCTACCAAAAAAACTGTTAGCGATCGCAGGGATCAGGCCTGACTCTGCGAACGCTGCAGTTATGCGTTTAGTGTTTTGTAAGTGACAGTGATCGATCGATACTGCACTTGGGTGGGCTGGGCTGGGCCGGGCGGAGGGGCAAAACGCAGGTGCTAGCAGGTATCTGGGCTGATCCCGCTAACACCGCGTTTTTGGGAACCCTAAACTGCTGGGGACGCTAGTATAGATCTGATTGGATCAGATATTGATCCGTTCAGATACTATACCACTAAGGGAGGCGTATGCTGCGTGCGTGGGTGTTAGCGGTACTGGCGCTAATCTGACGCTGCCTGGGGCGACGCATATCACCGCCGGGCAATCAGGGCGCTAAACCTTTATTTGGTAATAAACGGCGGGTGCCCTGACACTATAAAAAATAAACGAACTAACCAGCATCACCCGTAACACTTATACGGTGATCAGTGGTGAAAGGGTTAACTAGGGGGCAATCAAGGGGTTAAAACATTTATTAGGTAGTATATGGGGGTCCCTGTCGCTATAAAACGCTGACGGCGAACCTAAATATTTACGTCCCTAACTAGCGGAACCAGTGACACTAATACAGCGATCAGAAAAATGATCGCTTAGTGACACTGGTGAGGGGGGGTGATCAAGGGGTTAAAACTTTATTAGGGGGGTTAGGGGGGTACCCTAGACCTACAGGGAGGTAATACTCACTGTCCTAACACTTCTAACTGTCACAAACTGACACTATGCAGTAATCAGGAAAAAAAAAAAAAAAACCTGCTTGGTGTCAGTTTGTGACAGGGGGGGGTGATTGGGGGGGGATCGGGGGGCGATCGGGGGGGGATCGGGGTGTTTAGTGTGCCTGGCATGTTCTACTGTGTTGTGTAGTGTTGTGCACTTACTTACATGTCTTCTCCCCTCGGGCCGGGAACGGAAACTCCCGAGCCGAGGAGAGATGACATCACATGCTCTGCCTCTGTGTACTATACAGAGGCAGAGGATGTTTCTCATTGGCTGGGAGCGATCGCGAGGGCCTCCCCCTCATCTTTGATCGCTGCCAGACAAAAGCCTACCGCCGCTGGCACCGGGGAGGGGTCCGATCGGTACGTGATTTTGCCTGCCCGTGCCATTCTGCTCACGTATATAGGCGTGAGGCGGTCGGCAAGTGGTTAAAGACCAAAAAATGGTGAACCGACACTTAAACTAAATGGAAGGCGCTCAGAAACAAAATAGGTATACCTTGCAGTGTACAATGATGGTGACAATCTCTAATAATTAACAGATTACCTGGGTGAAAAAAATATATATATATACTTTGCAGTGTACAATAGTGGTGATAACCTCTATTAGTGAATCAATCACCTAAATATAATAATGGTGATGCCCCCTATCAGTGAACCAATCACCTGAGCGTGGCTCACTATATTAGCAGTGAACCACAAAAATTGTATCTATAAACCTGTGAACATAAAATAGACTTTCATATATATAGTGTGACCATGTAGATTAATACACACATATAAATGTGACAGCAACTAATAAAATGATAAATGTGACAGCAACTAATAAAAATGAACACATGCAAGTGTTTCAATTCATGCTGCAAAAATTAAATATTCCATAAACAATTCAATAAAAAAACAGCCTCCAAACAGGTTGCAAGTGACAAAAGATGGTGACGATAAAAGTGAAAATCAAATGTCCCACACAAATGATTCCTCAGTGATAAATGTCAAATGATGAGTAACTCCGTGCTTCTTTCACCTCACCACCGTGCTAGTGAAACACACTCTCCAGACATGCACTCACCGAAATATAATGCCAGCACTCTCATGCAAGGCAAAACACGCTCTCTTTACCACACTCCAGGGTAAATAGTGTATACGAGGTTCAACGATATTCAATGGGTCCACATAAAAGAAAGTAAATGCTCCAATAGTGTAATTCAGCAACAACAATTTATTAAAAATCACTGCAATCCTCACACATAGCACTCACATTAGTGTAAAAGTAAACAGGCACAGAACGTGTAATCAACAGCAAGCCTCAACTTTGTGGATAAAACAGTAATCAATGGTCACGGCGGACCCGAGGTGTGCAGCTGCTGGGTATACTCTCACCCCTCCCTCGGGAAACCTCCGTCCCTCTGTGCGCTCGTAATCCTATCCTCCTGTGTGGCTAACAGCATGTACGTCACAACTCACAGCCACGCCCCGACATGTTTCGTCATGGATCGACTTCTTCATGGGATTGGCTGTGTACGCTGCCACTCAACCCTTTTATCTGTTCTCTCAAACACACGCCCACTGGGTTGCGTACTGCGCATGCGCACACCTCGCGTCCCCGTGCGCCGGATACAATGACATCTAATACAGCAAATGCAATTGGGATTCAGGCATATAAGAATATTATGCAGGAATGGCTAGCATTTTTTAATAAAGCAGGAAAGGAATTACAGGCATTAGTCCTGAAAAGGAAACAAATTAAGCTGAAGATGTTGAATGAAAAAATTAAGGACTTACAGGATAAATTAGAACCTATTAAGGATACCAACCAAATGAAGGATTTTAACAGTAATATAAAGAAGAAATTAGAAAAAATTGATCGAGAAACCCAAAAGAAGAAAGTGAAAAAGTATAATAGGGATATTAATGATTTTAAAACTAATAGAATTTATGCATGGCAGGTATCATTAGAGAACAACAATGCTGACCCAGCTGCCAACATCAATACGGCAGGGGGGACTAGCATTCCCCCACCTAAACCTGAGAGTAAGAAGAATTCAGTGAATAAAGTTAAAGGTGGAAATGAGGGTATGAACCCTAGACCTAATGAGAGAGGACGTAGTGTAGGGGGCGATCAATATGGAAGGGAATATCACTATTCGCCTAGACCCCCATCACGTGGAAGAGGAGGAAGAGGCTACTACCACTCCCCCAGACCTCCGTTTCAGGGGAGGGATGGGTACCCATCTGGGTACTCTAATAATTAACCATCCCCTAGGGACTACAGGAATAATGTGCCACAAGATCATAGACAGTGGCAACATCGCCCTCCGCCTTACCAATACTCTGAAGGTTATGGTGATATCCCCCTATATAACAGGTTCTCACCGTTAGACAGGGAAGAGCGTCCTGGTTATGCTCCTTTTTTAGGTCAACGGGGGAGGGGAGGGGGGACACCGAGGGGGAACCCCAGAGGCTCCCACCAGAGAGGGGGAGGGAGACAGGCTCCCCCCCCAGGATTCGACAGGGGAAATATGCCCACCCAAGGAGAAGGAAGGGGTGCAGGGCAGGAAGATCCAAGAAATCCAAGGAAACGACCGAGGGATGCGTAAAAACTGGGATATACAATCTAAGCAGTGTGGAACTCAGTCATAAGGAACTTAACATTCTGAATCTGGGTTTAAAATGCGCCCCTAAAAGGGCAATGAATAAGTTTGATGTGTATATTGATGCACATAAATTTATTAGAACCATGAATATTAAAAAATATTTCCTTAGTCATCCGGTGGAATCCTCTGAGAGGTCTAGGGTACCTCCAAATAGGGTAGATACGGGACTGAGGAATAAATCTATCTTTAATCCCCAAAATCCAAGCAATCACTACATAGAGGTTTTTAAGAGCCTGGTATTGAGTGATATTGAGGAGCTAGTTCCACGCAAGGATGTCAATCTCTATTATATTAGGGAAGGTATTAGATCCCTAGAAGATAGGAAGAATTTGATAGTACGCCCAGCTGATAAGGGAGGGTGTGTGGTTTTGTTAGATAAATCATTCTACCTGAACCAGTTGTTAGAACTGGTAGGGAATAGAACCACATATAGAAAGTTACCTGCCGATCCAACAGATGCATATAAGTTGCAGTTATCAGCTCTGGTTGAATGGGGCTTTAGGATGGATGCACTCAATGCCAAAGAAAGGAGGTATCTAGTCCCCAGTGTGTGCAGAATCCCTGTCATATACACCTTACCTAAGGTACATAAGAACATACAGTGCCCACCACCTCGGCCGATTGTTAACGGGATTGGTTCTGTCACGGCAAGATTGGGGGAATTTTTAGATAGATTTCTCCAACCAAGCGTAAAGGATACCAGGGCATACTTGAAAGATACTAGTGACCTTTTGACACTACTCAATGATGTCAAATTGGAGACCTCGTCGACAGTGTATTTGGTAACGGCTGATGTGGCCTCCCTATACACTATTATACAACACGAGGATGCGGCTTTGGCCCTGAATTGGGCCTTAAGTAAGAGAGACGACATCCCTAGTGCACAGAAAAGATTTTTGGGACAGGTATTGGATTTTTGTATGTCCCACAATTATTTTTGGTGTGATGGCCACTTCTACTCCCAACAGGTTGGCGTGGCGATGGGAGCCAAATATGCTCCCAGCCTTGCCAACCTGTTTATGGCAGAGTGGGAGGACAGAAAAGTGTTTAGCCAGAGAAGACCCCAACTTTTATTTTATCGGCGATTCATTGATGACCTCTTGTTTATTTGGGAGGGGACAGAGGAATCAGCCATCGACTTTCTACAAGAGCTTAACAATAACCCTAATAACATTAAATTGGAACATCAGATCAGCAATTCATCGGTCAATTTTCTGGATGTGACGATTGAGAGACAGGGCAACTCATTAAAAACTAAAGTTTATTTCAAGCCGACTGATCGAAATAGCTTTTTATCAATAAGAAGCGGCCATCACCCGGCTTGGATAAGAAATATTCCAAAGGGGCAGATGTTACATGTGTGCCGGAATTGTACAGAATTGGAAGACTTTTTTGAACAAGCAGATGTTCTTAAAAGTAAATTCCTACAAAGAGGTTATCGGGAGGATGAACTAAATAAAATTACCCAGGAGGTGGCACTAGTACCTAGGGAACAATGTCTGAAGAAATCTGAGAATGTACCCGGAGATAATAAGCATCAATTTGGTTTCATTTCTGGATTTCATTGCCAGTATAAAGACATCGAAAATATTTTCAGAAAATACTGGCATATTTTAAGTAATGATAGGCACCTGGGAGAGGTGTTACCGGACCGGCCAATATTTATTTATAGGAAGGCCCCTAACTTTGGTGATCATGTGGTTAAGAGGATACTAGACCCACCTGGGAGGAATCAGCTGAAATTTGACTTCAGAGGCTTTTACAGTTGCAGGAGATGTATTTGTTGCAGGACTGTTAGAGTCAACCACAGAGGAGTTACTAATGTAACCAATAGGGATGGGGAATCCTTTGAAATTAAGGAATTTAGCACATGTAACTCGTCACATGTTGTCTATCTTATGTGGTGCCCTTGTGGCCTTTTGTATGTGGGGAGGACGAAGAGACTGTTGAGGGTTAGGATTTCGGAACATCTAACCAACATAAAAAACGGTTATAAGTACCATAGTGTCTCCCTACATTTTAAAGAAAAACACCAACAAGACCCATCATTATTACAATTCTGTGGGATTGACATTGTACACCCCTCCTGGAGAGGGTCTAACAGAGTCAGGGATCTATCCCAACGGGAAACCAGATGGATCTATTTGCTGAAGAGTTTAACCCCTAGAGGGTTGAACATAGAACTAGATCTAAACTGTTTCATTAACAACTTTTAGATTGGGTCACCCAAATCACCCATTATTTGCTTTAGGTATTGGATCTCGGGGGTATATGATATCTAATCTTTGATCTTAGGTTCATTATGTCTTCTAGAATGTTTTTATCCCGGTGAGTGCTATCTTTATATTGTCAGTGTGTTTTTTTAGGGAATATCTCAGGAATTGGTATCGGCATATATGCCCCCACTCATGTATATGCTGTGGTAGGGGGAGTAGGGGAAACGCTTATTACAGATCATGTGTCTAGTGTTACCCTTATTAATTTATTAATTTATGTATTTTTTGGTAAGAAATTAGTCCCAAAGAGGAGGGGAGAGAAGGGAGCCGGCTTTTAAACAGACATTTTATATGTTTGTTATAAGGTTTCGGTTATTACCCTGGATTTATGGATCACTGAATACCCACTTAAGGTGGGTTAGGTATCGTTGTTCAGCACTTACTTGGGGGATTAGTTATAACTGTATTTGGTTTTCGTCCGTTTTTGTTGGTATCCGGTTAGAATATCTATGTAGTATAGATATCTATTCGTATATTTAGAAGTCCATTCACATATTTTAAATTTGCGTTTATTCCTTAAGTGGCATTCAACATCGAAACTTAGGTTCTTATTATCTAATGTTTTTTAATGTTTTTTATATTTCATTAGAGGATCTGTATCAATTTTATGAATTTTAGAAATTTAGTTCAGCATTTTTATGTAATTTGAATATGATTGAATTTGTGTTATATATGAGGAATATGGCCTCATATTTATCTATTTATATTCAATATGTATCATGACTGGGAAATAAGTGGGCCCAGACCTATTAATATTCCATCTCAGCTTCTGGACCCTGCAATGGGCTTGCTATATGAATTGCCATCGTATTCAGGCAGCGGGTTATCCGTGTGAAAAATCAGTGTAGCTGCCGGTTGTTATTTAAATGGCAATTTTTATTGAGGATATTGCGGTTTACCCTGATATAAGCATATCATTATAGTAGACTGCTTAAATCCCGTGGACTGTATTAATCAGTATTATAATATTCTTATATGCCTGAATCCCAATTGTATTTGCTGTATTAGATGTCATTGTATCCGGCGCACGGGGACGCGAGGTGTGCGCATGCGCAGTACGCAACCCAGTGGGCGTGTGTTTGAGAGCAGATAAAAGGGTTGAGTGGCAGCGTACACAGCCAATCCCATGAAGAAGTCGATCCATGACGAAACATGTCGGGGCGTGGCTGTGAGTTGTGACGTACATGCTGTTAGCCACACAGGAGGATAGGATTACGAGCGCACGGAGGGACGGAGGTTTCCCGAGGGAGGGGTGAGAATATACCCAGCAGCTGCACACCTCGGGTCCGCCGTGACCATTGATTACTGTTTTATCCACAAAGTTGAGGCTTGCTGTTGATTACACGTTCTGTGCCTGTTTACTTTTACACTAATGTGAGTGCTATGTGTGAGGATTGCAGTGATTTTTAATAAATTGTTGTTGCTGAATTACACTATTGGAGCATTTACTTTCTTTTATGTGGACCCATTGAATACCATCGTTGAACCTCGTATACACTATTTACCCTGGAGTGTGGTAAAGAGAGCGTGTTTTGCCTTGCATGAGAGTGCTGGCATTATATTTCGGTGAGTGCATGTCTGGAGAGTGTGTTTCACTAGCACGGTGGTGAGGTGAAAGAAGCACGGAGTTACTCATCATTTGACATTTATCACTGAGGAATCATTTGTGTGGGACATTTGATTTTCACTTTTATCGTCACCATCTTTTGTCACTTGCAACCTGTTTGGAGGCTGTTTTTTTATTGAATTGTTTATGGAATATTTAATTTTTGCAGCATGAATTGAAACACTTGCATGTGTCATTTTTATTAGTTGCTGTCACATTTATCATTTTATTAGTTGCTGTCACATTTATATGTGTGTATTAATCTACATGGTCACACTATATATATGAATGTCTATTTTATGTTCACAGGTTTATAGATACAATTTTTGTGGTTCACTGCTAATATAGTGAGCCACACTCAGGTGATTGGTTCACTGATAGGGGGCATCACCATTATTATATTTAGGTGATTGATTCACTAATAGAGGTTATCACCACTATTGTACACTGCAAAGTATATATATATATATTTTTCACCCAGGTAATCTGTTAATTATTAGAGATTGTCACCATCATTGTACACTGCAAGGTATACCTATTTTGTTTCTGAGCGCCTTCCATTTAGCTTAAGTGTCGGTTCACCATTTTTTGGTCTTTAACCGATATGTAGGATTAAATATATTATTAAAATACATTTATGTTTTTGGTTGTAACATGACAAAACGTGGAAAATTTCAAGGAGTATGAATTCGTTTTGAAGGTACTGTAAATATGTAATAATTCACTGGGCAGTATGGACAATAGCAGCACATGATGAAGACAATGACAACATTGTGGGTGGAGACAGACAAATAGCCAGAAGGGGTTTGTTGTGATTGTCATTATGTCTCTTAAGTATGATGATGTTTCATATGCTATACAAGGGATGCGGTTGCCAAATGTGTATCTCACTCATATGCAATGCACATGGTGATTGATATTTCATCTGGTCATGTAGATAACAATATCTAGACTGAAGAATCCAGTGCAGTGTATATTCTGCTTCTTCAGTTTCTGTGCTTGGAACATTTCCAAAATGTGATGCCCCAACAAGTGCATGAGTTAGAGTTCCCTGCTTTAATAACCACTCTATCTCTAGATAACATTGCTTTGTTAGAGAAGATAATGGAATGTTCTCCTCCCACTACCAATCTCTTTTCTAGATACTGTGATACTCGTTTTTCTCTACATTTATATAATTCCTGCTACTTCCTACTCTTCATCATTTTAGTTGTGCTCAAATATAGTGGCAGAAGAGTCTGTGTTAGCTAAGTTGTAGATAACAAGAAATTCACCATTTCATAAATGTCAGGTGTCTTTCCTGCAACTCACAATCTCCCCTATTAGCAAAAACCCAGTAGAGCGTGTCATCAGGAGTCTTTAGCAGAACTGGTATTTGACCAAATTATCACACAGGGAGTAACTGGGACTTGCAGTTTACGAAAATGATGTGTAGCCATGCCCCCATAGGGGTTGCTGAATGTAGTGGTCCACATGTCACCCTGCCCAGTCAGATATCCATCCCTCAGTCACTCAGAGACATAGAACAGTCCATAGCTTTGTTTTGTTTTATTGAAGGGGTTCACTTGAATAGGAAATTGGGAATTATGGAATGCCCAGGAAATTTAGTGCAAACTTGCTTGGGACTTCTATATACACACACAGTATATACACTCCAGTCTCCTCTCCAGCACCAACTCTTGCTTAGAACCTCCTATTCTTCACTCATCCAGCACTTCACTTGCTGCAGACTTTTACTCCACCAGCACGTCCCTTGCTGCAGACTGTTGTTCTTCCAGACTAGCAAGCACCGCATGGTTAGGCCTGACACTCTTTCTCCCAAGCCTCAGTGAGGCCCCTGTGGTGTAGGAATAGTTCAGGTGCTAGCCATCCACTATTCAAGTACCACTCCCAGCTCCCAGATAGCTCTCTTTGGGCCCTGCCAGCCAGCCTGGCTGCAATGATCTCTCTCCACTGCTCATATTGTATTCTCCCAGTTCTCTCAGGCATGCCAGCCTAGTCCTCCCGACTGTGCTCACTCACCAGCCCTTCTGGCTGTGACCAGTTGTCCTCACTTGAGGTTCTTCGAAGTGTTCTCTCCCGCTGTCCTCCACTTGCTCTTTCATGTGCCTCTCCTTCCAGGATCTCTTCACTCCTCCTGGATGCACCCCCCCCAGACTTGGGAGTTACCCGTGGGCCCCGACAGCCTCCACATTCTCTAACTCCAGCTCTTCCACCCAAACCCCAGGCAGGTCCACCTCTCCTCCCCTCCTCTCCTTCCAGCACTTTCTAGAAGAAAGAGGGAGGTGAGAGTGATGCTACCTGTGAGTCACCCAGCCCTGCCCTAGGCCACTCCCAGCCCAGAATGAAAACAAACAAGCCTAGCCACCAGCTAGGCCTGCCTAAACTTTCCTACTCCGCGAAAAAATCCTCACTCTAGCACCTACCTAACTAGAGGGTGCTAAAGATGCAATGTTGAAAATAATAATGATTGAGGATGGCAAAGAGCATATGCATGGAATGAAGAGTAATACAAACAGATTATGAAAGCTGAATGGACTGTTACCAGCATTGTCTCTGTGGTTCATTCTGGGTAATATGTGGCTGCATTGCATAATCTCTGTAAGATTCCATAAAAACATAGGGGTTGATTTACTAAAACCAATCAGCTTCCAAGTTTTTTTTTGTCAAAGCTTGATTGAACAAGTAGAAGTTAGAAGCTGATTGGCTACCATGCGCAGCTGCACCATATTTTGCACTCTCAACTTTTAGTAAATCAACCCCAGAGAGTCTAGCTCAGAATTGTACTTCAGTAAAACAGTTCAGAACACAAACAGCTACATGAGCTTATCTTCATAAACAGCATCCCTCTCTGTGAAATCCAGGGTAGCTCTGGTAACCTTAGCAAACCACTGGAGGGATCAAAGGCCCAAGGACAAGGGCAACCCCACAAGAACTGCAGTACTCTGGTAGCAATTGGGGAAGTGCTTTCCTTATTAGGTAGATCTTCTGGAGAAACTGTGTGCTATTTGGCTGCTGCCCAACTACCCAAACAAGAGTTCTAATAGTGGAGGGACTGTCATCTGACTGTAGATCACAGCACAGCTACCTTGGCCTCATCAGCTTGGACTTCTCTGAACTACTGAGGGAGCGAAGCTGAGAAAATGTTATTTCTCTGGGTGTGTCAAGAAACCCAGGGAGTTGTGGGAAGTTGCCTTAAAGAGGCATGTGCCTGCATCTAAGCATAGTGAGTAAATGGACACTCCACTATACTCCACCCCACTTGAATTTGTCATTCCTGACAAGTTTACAAACCATATCATGCACAAGGTTTACATGAGCACTCTCTAAGTTAGCTCTCTGGGAGCACCTCAGGGATTGAGTCTTGGTTGCAAGAGGCAACATGTCTCTGTTTTCAGGTGGACCTGAATTGGGTGGATATTGGGCAGTGTAGTAATGTCAAGATCCATGGCTTCTCTTAGGAGTCTTGGATATAATGATGGAAGAGCAGGAGGCAGCTATGACTGAACCTTTGTTGACAGTGGCATTTGTGTTCACAAATGTGGCCCATTTGTCTGTGGATCTTGATGGATTTTAAGATGTTATGCTGCAGGCTTCATATTTTTCCTTGGGCTTCTTCTTTGAATATTTTAGACTCATACCCCTGCAATGGGCTGTTGTAGCATAAATCCAGGGACTTTTTCTGGTTTGCAAAGATAGAAGAAATAATTCAATATATAATTCAAAATTGCAAGATCATTCATACACTGGAGAATAATATAAAACCAATTATAAAAGCTGTAAATGGGCACGTCACTACAGGGCGAACACCTGACACAGATCAGTGAATGTGTAAACCAAGTAAACATACCCCGAACATTTGTATATTTGCACAGATAGACTTGTTAGAGGGGCCTGCAGGAAAACTGGTCACACTCCCAAGTAACCTTTTGTACATGTTGATTTTACAGCCTTAAAACACCACCTATATGGGGATTCACAATTTTCAACTTCCCCCTTGCAATGCATTTCCATTAACTTCATATTGTATTATTTTTTTTGCACTCAAATAGAACTCTTTAATACAGCTACATATCTAAAGTTGCATCACCTAATTTTCGGTTACGGGAGATAAAATAAAGTTATACATGTAAGGCAAGCCAAACACAGGCCACTGACTGAAATATCTGAAATAACCTGGCAATATTGAACTTATTGTAAAGTCAAGCAAGCAAACAAAAACAGAATATATTTAGCAGTCACTATATGTGAATCATACATTTTTTTGAGTTATAGGTTATTGTTTACAATTGTTTGGATCATAGACATTGTTTAAATCACTTGAATTAATGAATATTCATAGCGTACACTCAGCATATGATCACACACATTGAAAACATCTGTTTCAAATGACCGTCTGCAGAGAAAAAATTTCCAACCTGATAGGAATATGATATGAAAATGGTGTGAAACATACAACACTGTGGTATACCTCAGCTTTATAGTGCAAAAAAAAAGTGATAGCCTTGTAGCTTAGACAATGCTGTCACCTAGTGGTTACAATTAGTTTTACAAAGAACACAATGGTACGGCATAGGCAACATTGAAATGAATGGCCTAAATAATGCTGCTACAAAAAAAATGATGATGATTATTATTATTATTATACAGTTCTGTTTATCAAGCATAGCTATGACGAACAGATATGGCCAATTCATGTAACTGAGCTACAGTTTGTTTTGTTGCCATTTGAGGAAACTCTTTAAGGGTGATGACATGGTAAAAAGGGTAACTGAATATTAATAAATAAAAAGGTGAGAAATAGACATCAAAACAAAGGCAGAGTTGTCACACAAATGATCAATATACTGTAGGTATTGAAAGCAAGTTGGCAACATTAAGTAAAAATGTATATTCCCTCATCTAATCTCTGTGTCTTCCTTTCTGTACCCGTGGCTGTTTAAATGACCTAGCTTATGATATCTGACATATATCCCTTGCTTCAGGAACCCTGGGCGAGTTCAATTTGTGAATAAAATGGAAACAACATTCAGGCAGCTCTTGGCCACATGGTAAAATCTAGTCATACGTTCGTTGGGTAATTAGTACCTGCTAGTTAATATTCCTTCTTCATGCACATACGCCTTAATGTCCATTCTCTGGAAATATCTTAAAGTGGTTGTAAAGGCGGAAGGTTTTTTTATCTTGATGCATTCTATGCATTAAGATGAAAAACCTGTGTCCAGCAGCCCCCCTCAACCCTCTAATACTCACCTGAGCCCAACTCGATCCAGCGATGTTACATGAGAGACTCGGATGTCTGAGGCTCTCCCTCCTGATTGGCTGAGACAGCAGCCACCATTGGCTCCCGCTGCTGTCAATCAAAGTCAGTGAGCCAATGAGGAGAGAGAGGGGACGGGGTTGGGCCATGGCTCAGTGTCTGAGTGGACACACAGTGCAGTGGCTCAGCTCGGGTGCCTTCATAGCAAGCTGCTTACTGTGGGGGCACTCAGCAGGGGGTAGGGGCAAGAAGCGCCAAAGAGGGACCTGAGAAGAAGAGGATCTGGCTGTTCTGTGCAAAAGCACTGTACAGAGCAGGTAAGTATGACATGTTTGTTTATTTAAAATGAATAAAAAAAAAACGAGATTTTAGTATTACTTTAAGTAACCCCCTGTTTGTTAAACTATTCTCCAGGCTTTCTGACAAGTAAATTTACCTAGTGGAGACTCTACATACCTGCATCAACATTTATTGCCCTCTCTATGGCATTATGTATGGGCAAACTTTTTGCTCCCACACATTTCAAAAAAAAATTTATTACTGGTACTCCATTGCAAATTTTTTTTTTTTGGTCCTTAAGCTGGCCCCATAATCTGCAATACACTAGATAGGGAGCGGTCACATATGCTGTGCTGCAACTCCCTACAAATGGCAGATTTATGCATAGAAAATGAGATCCACATCCTTAAAGCCCTGCTACTCCGCCTCCTAAAACCTAATATTTGCATGGGGAAAAAGGGGTCTGTTTCAAAAAGCTATTCATTTTAGGATATCAGAGGTTAGGCCAAGGGGACAGAAGAGAGCAAATGTCTATAGGGTAGTGGTGGGCCATCAGAATCTCTGACTTACGTTTTAGTATATTTTTTCCATGAATGTGTTATTCCCAAAAAGCCATTCTCTTCATTCCATAGCTTTTCTCTTGGTTTTGCTGCTTCCAGTAGTTAGAGCTTTTAGCCAATCCTATTTTAGCAGGGATAGACATCATGTGTTGCCAGAGTCAAAGAAATCTGCCTTGAGGCCTTCAGAATTAAAAGTTTGCGCGCCTGTATATTACAGTAAATGGCAATGAAACTGTTGCTTTAACCAAACAGATTTTGAGTTGGTGACACCGGGGCCATCTAGCAGGCGTTTACATTGGCATTTTCACATCCTTTAATTGAATCAGAGAGCGGTACTCATGACATCACGTGGGCCACATTTTCCTCTCCTCAGTAGGACGGAGCCACAATGTGAATGAAAGGAGAGATGAGTACAGAGATGACAAGAGCCATGCACAGTGGCTGACAGGCAAGTATGTAGACATTGCGGTGGAATTCAGTGGTCATTGAGGACTGGAGAATGAGTGCTGGGGAGCACGAGTTGTACATAGCACAATATGGAGTGGTAAGCCTTTGAGTCCTATTGGACTGCACTAACAACATGCACAAAGTCCCAGCCTGATGGAAAGGTGTCATTAGTGATTAACGCTGAGTTGGGCAAGGTGTGCTTTGAAGTCTGCTTACAGCATGTGCAGGACATCACTAAGGGCCTAGGTGTGAAATGCATGAATGGCCACTGCTATAGGATTGATAGGAAGCAGAAAATACTAACATGCTAGTAATAGATAAAAGTTAAATGTGACTTTTGAAGACTGCAAATAAAACAATTTTGAGTACTTTTTAAAACTCTGTAATAAATAGAAACAAAATGAATTACTCCGCATGTACAAATTCCTATGTATAACAAGAAGTATTTGAGGATAAACAGATAGAGCTTTCTGTCCCCAGCAGCACTTTTAAAGGGAGCATTTGCTATTCGGCCTTGCGTGTCTGCGCTGCTTATGCTGCCCATATAAATATTTAACCAGACCGTACACTTCTGTTATTGTCATGAGTATGAATAAATTAGCTGTTACAGCTGTGAGCTTGTATAAAGAGAGTTTATATTTCAGCACAGCGCAACGCTGAGAAATCAGCGGCCTGTACATTAGTTAGATTTACTTTAATTTCACTGGAGTAAAATCTACTCCTGAGCATTGCTGGCACACCCAGGCCCTCTGCAAATCTTCTTCTTACAGGAGAGACCAGAGGGACAAATTAATTGTTTATTGTTTTGTGCACACTTAGGACAGTTTAGCTATGGGCATTTTAGGTTTAACTTGTTATTTTTTCATTGAACATGAACTTCAAGGTATATTTCATAAAATATTCAACATGATCACAGTGAGGTATTACTTAGTATGGTCCCTTGTTATCTCTTTAGAAATATGTATGAATTCACTTTTAATAATAAAGTTCTTACAGATCTACATTGCCCTTGTCCATATCCTATGGGCCTAACTAGCGACTACAATTTGCGAGCAGAGCTTTTTTATGAGGCTGTTTGTGAATAAAGTTTTCATTTTTAGACAACAATCAAAAGTTTTGGAATTGGGGTTATTGAGTTTCTACAGTGCTTTGTTGCAGTGCCATGAAGGAGCCCATTAAAAAAGCAACATTGTGGCCTTACTGCAGCCAAATAGACACTTAAAAAAATTACCACCACTTTTAAAAAGCAAAGCAGTTCATTTTACACATGATCTGCATGCTTTGGGAGTTTGAAGCAAGCAGATTGCTATTTATTCCAATAAGTAAGGAAACAAAATGGGAGTCTGGTCATGTGCCACCTACCTGTCAAATTCATATGACCATTGCCTCCTCCAATCACAGGGGGAAATTTACTAAAACTGGTGCACCCAGAATCTGGTGCAGTCCTGCATAGGAACCAATCAGCGTATAAATTTTATTGTCAAAGCTTAAAGTGGTTGTTAACCCACTCTGCTAACTTAATATAATCCTCCTTGTTTCCTAGAGAAGGCCGGTCACATGAACGCAGAGTGGCACTATGAAAATGGGTATAAACAGCATTTTTTTTAATAAAACACAGAGACAGGAGCACCTGTCATTAGGAAACAGTGTAGGATTATATAAGATATTCAAAGTTATTTCCGCAGCAGGAGGGGAGGGGGCTGGCACTTTACAAAGAGTAGACAGTCAGGGAGGGGGGGGGAGCACAGAGGAGGACAGGAGAGCTGAGGATGACGGAGGCACGTAAACTGACCATGGCTCAGCAGCCATGATAAACTGTGGTCAGTTTACAGGGGGGAGGGCAGAGCGAGGCAGGATCAGCCAGGTATTTCAGGTGATAGACAGGGACAAATTACACAGCACAAGTACTGTGCTGTATAACATGCTTTAAAGGAACAGGATTTTTAGGGTAACAAACACTTTAATTGAACAAGCTGGAGTTAGAAGCTGATTAGTTACTATGCACAGCTGCACCATATTCTGCGTACACTAGTTTTAGTAAATCAACCCTACAGTCTCCTCTCTGCAGTGTTATGAAGAGAACTTCACACTGGTTTTCAAATTTTTTAAATGACATAAAATTCAGTTGCAGTGTGGAATAAACACTGTATTGTCTTGCAGAGAGCTATAAATAGGCACCTTTTTCTGTAAACTAAGAGAAGTCAGTTGAATCTCAATTGGACCTGTTTTTTGTACATGACAGAAGATCCAAGTTCATAGCAGTATGGGAGAACATTCAAGATCATCCCACCATGGAAAGGACATATTGTCTGTGCATTACAGCCCCAAATAACAAGAGATCCCTTCAGGGCTTTGTAGAAGAAATCATGTTTGAAGCAGAGGAATGTTGACAAAACAGATATGCAAACCTAAATGCAAACTTGCTGTCATGCGGCTTGACATCATCAGCCCCACCCTACGCATTACATCACTAAACATGTGACTTCATCAGACTTCATCAAACCTAAATGCAAACTTAAAGGGGTTTTAAAGTCTCCAGGTTTTTGACCTTAATGCATTCTATGCCTTAAGGTGAAAAGCCTTCTGTGCTGCAGCTTCCCCCAGAGCCCCCCCCCCTCTTCTTAACTGAGTCCGTCTGTTCCAGCGATGTGCACGAACTCAGCAACTCCAGCCACTGTCTCCGTTCTCCGCCATGCCTCTGCCATTGGCTCCCGCTGCTGTCAATCAAATCCAGTGACACGGGAGCGGGGGGTGGGGCCGAGTCCGGCTGTCTGTGTCAAAGTTACCACAACACCATTATAATTTTGTATTTTTTAACCTCTAGAGGTTGGTTGGTGTCCCTTGTTAATTTGACATTGTATTTTTGAAAGGTACCTACCTACTCACAAACTGTCCATTTTGAAGTAAAACACATAGGCAAGTATTTGTGAATCTAAAATAGCCATTTTTTATGGGTCATAAGAAAATAAGGAGGAAGGCAACGCTGGAGAAACTTGTGAAATTGGCGAAGCCTTTGTACCCCAGGGCACACACTAACTATTTTACAGCCAAAATTGGTAGCATGAGGAGTCCATATAATAGTGAGCACAATCCGGTCCCGGACTACAAGAGATCAGAAACAGCAGCAGATGACATATATGTCCCCAGGCTGTGGTCATACCACAGCCTGCGTCTTTTGTCAGACCAGACTGAACCCAGGCCATCACACTCTTGTCTTCCTTCCACTCTTACTTCCAGGCTGGCTTCCAGGCTGTGGTTTTGGAGTTGTGGCAGGAGGTAGAGGAAGAGGAGGATGGTGGAACTCACACAGGTGTGTTTTGTTTGTGAGTTGGCCCCTCAAACCCTTATTTAGGGACAGATACATAATTTCCTCACAGATGAGGTGTTGGCCCTCCTCCATTTACTGCATTTTGCATGCAGCCATGGAGGCAAAGGCCGCTTGATAAGTGGGGGTGGTTCTGAGGGCAGCATTAGTCTCCCGAATCAGCCCAATGGCTGCCTCCTCCACGTTACTCCCCTTCCTGGGCCTTTTGGTTGGAAGGCGCAGGGGAGGGACCTGGGATTCGGTCATGCTACTGGGCCGGGCCACCTCTTGGCTGCCACTTACCCCCGCCACCTCCTGGCTGCTACTTTCCCCTGCCACCTCCTGGCTGCCACATTCCACAGCCTCCTCCTGGCTGCCACATTCTACACTCTCCTCCTGGCTGAGGCTTTCCTGTGTATGAAAAAGGGACATCGTTTTATTTTTTTATTCATCAATCACACACAATTTTCAGCTCATGACTGTTGCAAATTGAATGTTAACAAGTAGAAAAGACTATCATTCTGACCCCAGCATTTTTTCATTCTTGTCCCAAACATTTTTGGCCACTACTGTCTATTGATATGTAAAACATTTTATTAAATCAGCAATTAGTGCTCAATAATAACATCTAGTTAACATCATGAATTTTATGAAATATGTAGAACAATGCTATACCTGTCTCAAACTGGGCTCCTCCACTTCTTCCTGGCTGGAAGACCCAGGTTGGATGTCGGAAACCTCAGCTGGGGTGGAACGAAGCGTGGAAGGAAGAGTGGAAGGAAGGGTTAAAAGTGATTGCCTGACTTCAGTCCGGTCTGACAGAAAATGCAGTCTGTCATAGTACAACAGGCTGGGGACATAAATGGCATCTGCTGCTGCTCCTGATCTCATGGAATCCTGGACCTTATTGCGCTCCCTATTATAAGTGCTCCTCAGCCCACCAATTTTTGCCTTCAAATAGGGGATGGGTGCCGTGGGGATCTGCAGCTTCACCAACTCCAGCAGTTTCTCCAGCGCTGCCTGCCTCTTTTGTTTATGATTATAATGCGGATGTTTCACCTGCCACAGACAGGGAAGCTCCCTGTACTTGAATAGGGGGAGGAAGTTGTGATCATTAAAGCCATCCATTTTCTCTGCAAGACACAACACAAGACAAACCCTAATATCAGGCTAAACGCTCCTAATCTTGTCCCAATATAGGCCTCAATCTAGAGGCAGTATAGGCCACTAATGCACCAAGTTAAACTTGTACCTTCGCTAGAATGATCGGCGCTTCCGCTACTCCTTCCTCCGCTCACAGATCGTACGTACGACGCACGCATATTACGCTTTATATACACTGTGCATGTGTGAAACTCTGCCAGCCCCTGACATTCTTTCTAGTCTATTCCCCGCCCCTTGTCTTTCGGCACAGTGGGAGAGCACATGGTGGAGAAAGAGCAAGTGCACGCAGACATCAGAAGCAGCAACGACGAAAGGCCAGAGCCACAAACGTCCCGATCTTGGAGGAGATTTAAGGCCTCAAATGTGTCCTTTATAGAGATGGTGGAGATGGTGGACATCTTGAAGAGGGCCGATTATGATGGGAAGCATGGACCTTACCCAAACCCAAATGTCAGAAAGGCCAAGATGATTAGCTAAAGTTGTGAGAAGTCTGCACAGGAATTTTGGGGTACGACGATCCAAGGATCAATTGAGGAAATGCTGGTCAGACCTGAAATTGAGGGAGCAGGATCAGTACAGAAAGATCAAGAGAGTTCTTCAAAAAAGTAAGTAGTTGTTGTGTGTTCATATTATTATTATTACTTGCATGCTGCTCCATTTGCTTTTCTTTACTGTTGTACAGTTTAAAATGGAAAGTTTCAGGTTCGTGGGCACAGTAATTGTTCATAGAAAACAGTTTGTTTGCCCACTAACACAATGTTTTTGGCAGATTCAGGTTAACTACATTTTTTCAGGCCTATTTGTATTAAAAGAAGTTTATGACATTGTTGTCTAAATGGGTTTGTATTAAAATGAAATGTAAACTTGATTCAGTGTAAGGAGAGGACACTCAGCAGCTGTTTACACATCTGGGCGTAGGAGCACTAGTGTGGGACACCAGAACAAACTTTTTAGGGTGTCCCACACAGGTGCTCCAGTGGATACTAGGGGTGTCTCCATGTGTGAAAATTGTACAAAACAGGTAAGTATTCCAGCTTTATAAAGGGAAAAAAAATAATGTCTTCAGCTTGGAACTCTGCCAAAAAAGGACAATTGTACGACACATCCAAGCAATGTTTCATATTACTATTTCTGGCCTCAAATATCTGTGTGCCAAGTATTCCTTTTGTTTATTAACATAGGGGAGAAAAAACTCAGGACATCTGAGGACACCAGGGACCCCCCACCTCCTAAAGAAAAGCAAATCCCCACACCACAACCAGAAGATGTGGAGGAAGGAGAGGTTTACGAAGTGGGCAAAATATTGACCACAACAGGTGAGTGTCTGAGACCACAGCTTCAGGTAATAGATGTATGCCTGCATATTTATAATACATGGTGTGTTTTTTTTTATTTTAGGTGATGTGGATGTTGTGGAAGAAGAATCTCATGTCACAAGTGCAAGTGCACACGTCCCCACCGGGGAGATCATGGTGTGCAAACGTGATTTACAGAAGATCAAGGAAGACATCAATGATGTGGAAAAAAGACTCAAAAACATCATTAATGTTTTAGGCAGAATCTAACACACCCCAAAAGTCTTCTAGTTTGTTTGTATTTTTATTATTTTCACACATTTTAAATATTTTTTAGAAAGCCAAATTTTGAAGATGCACACAGTGTGTCAACATGTGCTATCTGCCATCATGGGATATCAAGGTATGCGTTTTGGGGGTGCAACCCCTTCCTCGCATCTAAAGTAGATGAGAGGAAGGGGTTGCACCCCCGAAATACGTCCACTGACCCCCCATGATGGGAGCTAGCACATGTTGACATTAGGCATGGGATCAGGAGGGAAATCCCCATTTAGACTCTCAATTTCAGTGCATCTTCAAAATTTGGCTTTCACAGGGGTGACATCACCCCATCTGATGAAGGCAATATCAACACAGTTTGGACATACTAATGTCTGATATTGCCTTCACTTTAAAAAAATGGAACTTTGTAAGTTCCTAGGTTGTGTATTGCTTTATGGTTTTAAACATGCCTGTTTTAACACAGAAAAGGCTATTTCTACTGTCAAAAACAAAAATGTTATTACTAAAATATGTTGGTTTGTTCAAAAAACATTTTCTAACGCACATGTAAATGTGCACAGAGCAAAAAGTTTTCTACTCAACAATGTGTGGCTTCTTCTTTCAATGCTCAATATAATTTTTTTGGACTAAGTTTGTGTTTACACTGAAATGGGGGTTATTTACTAAAGGCAAATCCACTTTAGCACTACAAGTGCACTTTCAGTGCAGTTTCAAGTGCACTTTTGCAGTGCACTTGGAGTGCAAAGTGGATTTTCCTTTAGTAAATAACTCACACAGTGCTTTATAATTTGCCACAATCATGCCATTTTTTGACTCACCAAAATTCATTCATGGTGCTGAAAATGATGTATATTTTTAACAGTAATGCATTACATACATTAACAACAAAAACAAGATGTGTGTGTAGCAGACCAACAACATAATAGTTCGCTGAAGACGAGATTGTCACCTCATGTATCAAATAAATTACGTTTGCACTATTGAAGAAAATGGCCAAAAAAAAATCCCATTGGAGAACCAAGGAGACAGCTAAACGAAACACAAGCAGTAAATCAAAGGAAATATTATTTCAGTTTAAGTAAAAAAATGTATTTTTAAAATGTTTATTAAGCATTTTCTGGCATATCAATGGTCCCCCTACCTGCAAAGTACTCCATATATTTTATGCGGACATCGCGTGCGCTTTGGGGGAGCAAGTACTGAAAACCAGATACGAACCCACAAGCACAAACTGAAGAGCAGTAACGATCAGAAAAGCACAAGGCTGAAAATCGCGAATCGTCTCTCACCAAACTTCTACTAACACAAGATAAACATGAGATTAGCAGAAGGAGCCCAAAGGGTGGCGCGCTGGCTATTGAATGTCCCTTTTATAGTGCCGTCGTACATGTTGTACGTCACCGCGTTCTTGGCGTTCGGAAGTTCTGACAAGATTTGCAGATCTGTGTATGCAAGACAAGTTTGAGCCAACATCCGTCAGAAAAAAACATGGACATTTTTTGTCGGCAAATCCAATCTTGTGTACGCGGCATAAGAGAGCTGATGGATGGAGACAGATCTAGGCCAGATTGAAGGAAGCGGAGAATATCCTGGATCTCTGGACCCCTAAATGATCTGCCTGTAGAGGATGAGAATGCAACAAACTTGGCCCAAATTCTCTTATATATTTTATTCGTGCTCGTCTTTCTTGAGCTCATAAGGGTGGAGATTAGGGATGAGCCGAACACCCCCCTGTTCGGTTCGCACCAGAACATGCGAACAGGAAAAAAGTTCGCTCAAACACGTGAACACCGTTAAAGTCTATGGGACACGAACATGAATAATCAAAAGTGCTAATTTTAAAGGCTTATATGCAAGTTATTGTCATAAAAAGTGTTTGGGGACCCGGGTTCTGCCCCAGGGGACATGGATCAATGCAAAAAAAAGTTTTAAAAACGGCCGTTTTTTCAGGAGCAGTGATTTTAATAATGCTTAAAGTCAAACAATAAAAGTGTAATATCCCTTTAAATTTTGTACCTGGGGGGTGTCTATAGTATGCCTGTAAAGGGGCGCATGTTTCCCGTGTTTAGAACAGTCTGACAGCAAAATGACATTTTGAAGGAAAAATTCCATTTAAAACTACCCGTGGCTATTGCATTGCCGACAATACACATAGAAGTTCATTGATAAAAACGGCATGGGAATTCAACACAGGAAAACCCCGAACCAAAATTTAAAAAAAAAATGACGTGGGAGTCCCCCTAAATTCCATACCAGGCCCTTCAGGTCTGGTATGGATATTAAGGGGAACCCCGGCCAAAAAAAAAAAAAAAACACGGCGTGGGGTCCCCCCAAAAATCCATACCAGACCCTTATCCGAGCACGCAACCTGGCAGGCCGCAGGAAAAGGAGGGGGGGACAAGAGTGTGCCCCCCCTCCTGAACCGTACCAGGCCACATGCCCTCAACATTGGGAGGGTGTTTTGGGGTAGCCCCCCAAAACACCTTGTCCCCATGTTGATGAGGACAAGGGCCTCATCCCCACAACCCTGGCCGGTGGTTGTGGGGGTCTGCGGGCGGGGGGCTTATCGGAATCTGGAAGCCCCCTTTAACAAGGGGACCCCCAGATCCCGGCCCCCCCCTGTGTGAAATGGTAAGGGGGTACTTACACCTACCATTTCACTAAAAAACTGTCAAAAATGTTAAAAATGACAAGAGACAGTTTTTGACAATTCCTTTATTTAGATGCTTCTTCTTTCTTCTATCTTCCTTCATCTTCTTCTGGTTCTTCTGATTCTTCCTCTGGCGTTCTCATCCAGCATCTCCTCCGCGGCGTCTTCTATCTTCTTCTCCTCGGGCCGCTCCGCACTCATGGCATGGGGGGGAGGCTCCCGCTCTTCTCTTCATCTTCTTCTTCATCCTCTTCTCTTCTTCCTTCTTCTCTTCTTCATTTTCTTCTCCGGGTCGCTCCGCACCCATGCTGGCATGGAGGGAGGCTCCCGCTGTGTGACGGAGTCTCCTAGTCTGACGGTTCTTAAATAACGGGGGGCAGGGCCCCCTGTTGACCCCGCCCCCCTCTGACGCACAGTGACTTGACGGGACTTCCCTGTGAAGTCACGGGGAATGCCACAGGGAAGTCCCGTCATGTCCCATGCGTCAGAGGGGGTGGGGTCACCGGGTGGCCCCGCCCCCCGTTATTTAAGAACCGTCAGACGAGGAGACGCCGTGGGTGCGGAGCTGCCCGAGGAGAAGAAGATAGAAGATGCCGCGGAGGAGATGCTGGACGAGAACGCCGGAGGAAGAACCAGAAGAGCCAGAAGAACCAGAAGAAGATGAAGGAAGATAGAAGAAAGAAGAAGCATTTAAATAAAGGAATTGTCAAAAACTGTCTCTTGTCATTTTTAACATTTTTGACAGTTTTTTAGTGAAATGGTAGGGGTAAGTACCCTCTTACCATTTCACACAGGGGGGGCGGGATCTGGGGGTCCCCTTGTTAAAGGGGGCTTCCAGATTCCGATAAGCCCCCCCGCCCGCAGACCCCCTCAACCACCGGCCAGGGTTGTGGGGATGAGGCCCTTGTCCTCATCAACATGGGGACAAGGTGTTTTGGGGGGCTACCCCAAAGCACACTCCCAATGTTGAGGGCATGTGGCCTGGTACGGTTCAGGAGAGGGGGCCGCACTCTCGTCCCCCCCTCTTTTCCTGCGGCCTGCCAGGTTGCGTGCTTGGATAAGGGTCTGGTATGGATTTTTGAGGGGACCCCACGCCGTTTTTTATTTTTTTTTGGCGCGGGGTTCCCCTTAAAATCCATACCAGACCTGAAGGGTCTGGTATGGAATTTAGGGGGAACCCCACGTCATTTTTTTTTAAATTTTGGCCGGGGTTCCCCTTAATATCCATACCAGACCTGAAGGGCCTGGTATGGAATTTAGGGGGACTCCCACGTCATTTTTTTTTTTTTATTTTGGTTCGGGGTTTCCCTGTGTTGAATTCCCATGCCGTTTTTATCAATGAACTTCTATGTGTATTGTCGGCAATGCAATAGCCGCGGGTAGTTTTATATGGAATTTTTCCTTCGAAACGTCATTTTGCTGTCAGACTGTTCTAAACACGGGAAACATGCGCCCCTTTACAGGCATACTATAGACACCCCCCAGGTACGAAATTTAAAGGGATATTACACTTTTATTGTTTTACTTTAAGCATTATTAAAATCACTGCTCCTGAAAAAACGGCCGTTTTTAAAACTTTTTTTTGCATTGATCCATGTCCCCTGGGGCAGGACCCGGGTCCCCAAACACTTTTTATGAAAATAACTTGCATATAAGCCTTTAAAATTAGCACTTTTGATTTCTCCCATAGACTTTTAAAGGGTGTTCCGCGGCATTCGAATTTGCTGCGAACACCCAAAATTGTTCGCTGTTCGGCGAACTTGCGAACAGCCAATGTTCGAGTCGAACATGAGTTCGACTCGAACTCGAAGCTCATCCCTAGTGGAGATCACTCTTGAGACACACTCGAGGGATTCCAGCCTTTCCCTCTCAAGAACCAGACCATCAGTCTCAGTAGTGCCGGACAAGGGTGCAGGACTGCCCCCTGAGAAAGAAGGTCCGGCCTGAGTGGGAGAGGCACCGGATCCTGGAAGCTGAGCTGGATCAGGAGGGGAAACCATGGGCTGTTTGGCCAGTAAGGCGCAATCACCACTACCTTGACTGCTCCTGCTTGGAGTCTCCGTAAGAACTTGACGATGATTGGAAGCGGGGGAAAGGCATATGCCCTGTTGAAGTTCCACTGATCTATCAGGGCATATATCCCGAAGGCCTGGTTGCAACGGACTCGAGTACAGTACTTCTTGAGCTTGAAGTTGCATGGGGATGCAAATAGATCCACTTCAGGATCAACTCCTAGAGACAAGATCCACTTGAACATCTGCACATGAAGAGACCATTCGTTGTTGTCTAGCTGGGTACGGGACAGGAAGTGCACCTGGACGTTCTGGACTCCGGGGATGAAGACTGCCAAAATATTGGCCAGGTTCTTCTGGGCCCAAGACATGATGGGTTCACCTTCTTGGAGCAGGGTGGGGCTCCGAGTGCCCCCTTGCCCCCTCACATAAGAGACCGCTGTGAGGTTGTCCATCCTTAGTACCACTGACTCCCCTTTCAGGAGATGAGAGAAGGATTGAAAGGCACACCAGGCTGCCTAAAGTTCCAGGACATTCAAGCCCGGATTGTGGAGACGAGCATCCCACTTGCCTTGTGCCAGTTCTGACATGCAGAAGGCTCCCCATCCAGCACCGCTGGCATCGGTCGTGACCGTGATCCATGAGACAGGGGCGATGGAGTGGCAAGTGAGCAAATTTTTGCGCTGAAGCCACTAGAAGAGACTGTTCCTCATCACTGATGTTATGTGAATGGATTGACTGATGTCCCCCAAATTCCATTGCTGAAGGAACCCTGTCTGAAAGGGACGTAATCTCTACAGAGACCACTTTACCTTGGGTGCCGTTAATTTTTAGGCACTGCGAGAGCTTGTGAAACTCTCTCTCAAATAACTAGGATCTTCTCCACCGGAAGAGTAATGGTGCCTTCTACTGTGTCAAACTGGGGTCCTAAGTATATCAGGCGCTGAACTGGTCCTAGGTGGCTTTTTTCCAGGTTTAGGAGCCACCCGAAGTCGACCAATGTGTTGATAACTTGCTCCTTGTGTATCAACGATTGCTCCTTGTACTGAAACAACAACAGGAGGTCGTTGAGATAATGGTACAAGCTTATCCCTCTTGTTCTGATGAGGGCCACCACGGCCAGTAGAACTTTTGAAAAAACTGAGGTGAGGTTGTCAGCCCGAAAGGGAGGCAGGTAAACTGCAGATGTTCTTGCCCCACTTGCAACTGAAGGTATTTGCAGAATTCCTCTGCCACAGGCACAAGAGACTCCATCTGCTGGTTCTCTGTCTCTTTTTATCCAACCGCCCGGGCATAACATGGGTCACATAGTGACTTGCCCTCCAGGACTTATGTCCCACATCACCAGCAGGCTCTGCGATCAGAGCGGCTGTCATGGCGGTGGGTGCGGTGACTGGAGGAGGAATGGGAACATCTCCTCTGCTGTTGAGTCCTGGACGGAGAATCACGTTGGGTCCTAGATGATGAGTGATGAAGTTGCGGCCTGGCAAGGTCTCTGTCGTCCTGGCATTAAAATGCATTCCCAACTAAAAAATAATCTTAGCCCCTCCCCCTCATCTGCATGTACCTTGTGTGTGAGGGCTGGTTTGACGGAGCATCAAACCAAAAGAAGGATTTGTGCGGGAAACAGGATGCCTTAGGATAAGCTGGGGAGCAAGCAAGAGAAGCCGAACAGATTTTATCTTTTTTTTTTTTTTTATAACTGCCCCTTTAAGATTCCCGCAAGCTCCCCCACAAAGGCTTACCTTGTCCCAAGCAAAACCCAGGCTCAGGGAAGCTGTGGCTCACTGCCCACAGGACTTCCCACTTTCAGCAGGGGCTGACAGATTTTTAAAACCCCACCCGAGTGACATCACCGCATCCCCACCTCGCGCCTGCGCCATGGAGGGCCACCAAACGGCACCTGTGCTATCGCTGGGCGCTCTGCGCATTTGCGAGCCAAGCCTCAGTATCACAGTAGCGCAGAAGCTAGTGGCTAACGCAACCCAGATGTGCCACGGCGTCCTGGAAAGCAGAAGGAGTGAGAAGTGAAATCAAGAAGGCGGTGGCTGGTTTTCGAGGTCCTGTACGTGACTAGACTGACAAAAAGTCTCACACATGTGGTATCCCCATACTCAGGAGAAGCAGCAGAATGTATTTTGGGGAGTAATTTCACATATACCCATGGCATGTTTGAGAAATTTATAATTTAGTGACAACTTTGTAAAAAAAAAAAAAGAAAAATATTGTCATTTTCCTGAAACTTGTGACAAAATATAAAATATTCCATGGATTCAACATGCCTATCAGAAAATAACTTGGGGTGTCTACTTTCCAAAATGGGGTCATTTAGGGGGGGTTGTGCTATCTATGCTCCCAAAAAGTCCCACACATGTGGTATCCCCGTACTCAGGAGAGGTGCAGAATGTATTTTGGGGTGTCATTTCACATATGCTCATGGTATGTTTGAGCAATATATCATTTCAGTGACAACTTTGTGTTTTTTTTGTCATTTTTCAATCACTTATGACAAAAAATCAAATATTCAATGTGCTCAATATGCCTCTCAGCAATTTCCTTGGGGTGTCTACTTTCCAAAATGGGGTCATTTGGGGGGGGGGGGGGGGGGGGTTGTACTGCCCTGCTGTTTTAGCAAGAAATGAGATAGGCAGTGATAAACTAAAAGCTGCGTAAATTCCGGAAAATGTACCTTAGTTTGTAAACGCTATAACCTTTGCACAAACCAATAAATATATCCTTATTGATTTTTTTTTTACCTGAGACATGTGGCTGAATGCTTTTTGGCCTAAATGTATGACTAAAATTTAGTTTATTGTATTTTTTTTATAACATAAAGTAGAAAATATATTTTTTTTTTCAAAATTTTCGGTCTTTTATCGCAAAAAATAAAAACCGCAGAGGTGATCAAATACCACCAAAAGAAAGCTCTATTTGTTGGGAAAAAAAAGAATGCAAATTTAATTTGGATACAGCATTGCATGACTGCTCAATTACCAGTTAAAGCCGTGCAGTGCCAAATTGTAAAAAGTGCTCTGGTCAGGAAGGAGGCAAAACCTCCCGGGGCTGAAGTGGTTAAATCTTTTGGCCTCTTCCATTGGTCGAGGTTATCATAGATTTAATATTATTATTATTATTATTATTATACAGGATTTATATAGCGCCAACAGTTTACACAGCGCTTTACAACATGAGGTCAGACAGTACACACAATACAAATCAATACAGGAGGGATCAGAGGGCCCTGCTCATTAGCGCTTACAATCTAGAAGGGAGGGTCAAGTAGAAATGAAAGGTAATGACTGAGGGAGGTGAGCTGATGGAGAAAATGAAAAAAAAAACAGTTGTAGTTAGGTGTGGGTAGGGTAGGCTTCTCTGAAGAGAAGGGTTTTCAGGGATCGTCTAAAAGCTAATAGAGTAGGAGATAAGAGGACAGATTGGGGTAGGGCATTCCATAGGATTGCAGAGGCTTTGGAAAAGTCCTGGAGGCGAGCATGGGAAGAGGTAACGAGGGAGCTAGAGAGCAAAAGGTCTTGAGAGGAACGAAGAGAATGAGTAGGTTGGTATTTAGAGACTAGGCTAGTGATGTAGCTGGGAGCTAAATTGTGGATGGCTTTGTACATAGTTGTTAGTATTTTGAATTGAATTCTTTTGCCGACCGGAAGCCAGTGGAGGGATTGACAGAGAGGAATAGCAGAGACAGAGCGATTGCTAAGGTGGATGAGTCTGGCAGCAGCATTCATGACGGATTGAAGAGGTGATAGACTATGTAGAGATAAGCCAATGAAAAGGGAGTTGCGAGAGATGACCAGCGAGTGAATTAAGAGCTTTGTTGTGTCATTGGTTGGAAAGGAGCGTATTTTGGAGATGTTGCGGAGATTGAGGTGGCAGGATTTAGACAGTGATTGGACATGGTGCTTAAAGGAGAGTTCAGAGTCCAGGACTACACCTAGAACCTTGGTATGTGGGGATGGGCTTATAGTTGTGCCATCGATTTTGACAGAGAGATCAGGAGAAGGGGCATATGGGGGAGGAAAAATTATAAGCTCGGTTTTGGATAGATTGAGTTTGAGGAAGTGGTGTGACATCCAGACTGATATATGTGATAGTAAATTAGTAATACGTGAGGAGAAATAGATTTGGGTGTCGTCAGCGTAGAGGTGGTATTGGAAGCCATGGGAGGCTATAGGAAAATATGTTTTACTGTGTAGCATATCAGATATTAACCACTTCCCATCCACACCATAGCCCGAAAGAATGCTGCAGCGCGGACCTAATTTGCTGGGAGGGCTTCCATGTCCTCCCGCACTCGAGCGGCCTACGTGCCCCCAGCAGGGTGCGCACATCACACTCTGTGTTTAGCGAGTCTAGAGACTCGGCTGATCACAGATCAGAGTAAGGGGTCGATCCCCACCCCTTAACATGTGATCAGCTTCAGCCAATGACAGCTGATCGTGTGATGTAAACAGAGCCGGTAATCGGCTATTTTTTTTCCTCATACTAGTAGCATGAGGCGGAAAAAAAAGATCATCGGCGGCTGTGAGAGGGACATCAGAGGCTCTGATGAAAAATAACCTGATCGCCGATGGCTGTGAGAGGGACGTCAGAGGCTCTGATGAAACAAAACCTGATCACCGGCGGCTGTGAGAGGGACACCAGAGGATCTGCAGAGGCTTCTGTGCCACCTACCAGTGCCCACCAGTGCCACCTACCAGTGCCCAAAGTACCACCCATCAGTGCCCACAGTGTCACCGATCAGTGCCCACAGTGTCACCTATCAATGCCCACAGTGCCAACTATAAATTTTACCAATCAGTGCCTCATCACCAGTGCTGCCTTTCAATACCACCTACCAGTGCCCATCAGTGCCACCTACCAGTGCCCATCAGTGCCACTTACCAGTGCCCATAAGTGCCACCTATCAGTTCCCATCAGTGACATCTATCAGTGCCACCCATCAGGGCCACCCATCAGGGTCACCCATCAGGGCCCATCAGTGCCGTCTTATCAGTGCCCATCAGTGCCGTCTTATCAGTGCCTATCAGTGTTGCCTTATCTGTGCCTATCAGTGTCACCTTATCTGTGCCTATTGGTGCAGCCCATCAGTGCAGCCTCATCAGCGAATATCAATGAAGGAGAAAAATTACCCGTTTGCAAAATTTTATAACAAACTCTGAAACGTTTTTTGTTTGTTTAGCAAAAAATAAAAACCCAAGTGGTGATTAAATACCACCAAAAGAAAGCTCTATTTGTGTGAAAAGAATGATAAAAATTTCATTTGAGTAGAGTGTAGCATGACCGTGCAATTGTCATTCAAAGTGTGACAGCGCTGAAAGCTAAAAATTGGTCTGGGCAGGAGGGGAGTTTAAGTGCCCAGTAAGCAAGGGCTAAGTTCACCTTTGTTCACTTTTTTTTTTCTTCTAAATTCTAGCTCTCCTATGTACCAATATAGCATTAACCACTTCCCGTCCGCACTATAGCCGAAAGACAGCTGCAGCGCTGACTTAATTTGCTGGGAGGGCGTCCATAGACGTCCTCCCATGCTTGAGCGGCCTGCGCGTCCCCTGCAGGGGCGCACGTCGCGCTCTGGGATCAGCGAGTCTATGAGACTCAGCTGATCACAGATCGGAGTAACGGGTCAATCCCCACCCCTTACCACGTGATCAGCTGTCAGCCAATGACAGCTGATCATGTGATGTAAACAGAGCCGGTAATCAACTATTTTTTCTCCTCACGCTACTAGCGTGAGGAGAAAAAAAAAAGCCGATCACCAGTGGCTGTGAGAGGGACATCAGTCCCGATCATGGAGAGCCTCTGCAGAGGCTTCTGTGCCCACCAGCGTCATCTACCAGTGCCCACCAGTGCCACCTACCAGTGCCCACAGTGCCACCTATCAGTTCCCATCAGTGCCACCCATCAGTGCCGTCTTATCAGTGCCCATCAGTGCCGTCTTATCAGTGCCTATCAGTGTCACCTTATCTGTGCCTATCAGTGTCACCTTATCTGTGCCTATCAGTGCAGCCCATCAGTGCAGCCTCATCAGCGAATATCAATGAAGGAGAAAAATTACCCGTTTGCAAAATTTTATAACAAACTATGAAACGTTTTTTTTTTTTTTTTATTTGTTTAGCAAAAAATAAAAACCCAAGTGGTGATTAAATACCACCAAAAGAAAGCTCTATTTGTGTGAAAAAAATGATAAAAATTTCATTTGAGTAGAGTGTAGCATGACCGCGCAATTGTCATTTAAAGTGTGACAGCGCTGAAAGCTAAAAATTGGTCTGGGCAGGAGGGGGGTTTAAGTGCCCAGTAAGCAAGGGCTAAGTTCACCTTTGTTCACTTTTTTTTCTAAATTCTAGCTCCCCTAGCTCTGGCGTGTTCTGGGATCAGCGAGTCTATGAGACTAGGCTGATCACAGATTGGAGTAACGGGTCAATCCCGACCCCTTACCACGTGATCAGCTGTCAGCCAATGACAGCTGATCATGTGATGTAAACAGATTTGGTAATCGGCTATTTTTTCTCCTCATGCTAGTAGTGAGAGGGACATCAGTCCCGATCGTGGAGAGCCTCTGCAGAGGCTTCTGTGCCCACCAGCGTCACCTACCAGTGCCCACCAGTGCCACCTACCAGTGCCCACAGTACCACCCATCAGTGCCCACAGTGCCACCTATAAATCACCAATCAGTGCGTAATCACCAGTGCTGCCTATCAATACCACCTACCAGTGCCCATCAGTGCCACCTACCAGTGCCACCCATCAGTGCCACCCATCAGGGCCCATCCGTGCCATCTTATCAGTGCCCATCAGTGCCGTCTTATCAGTGCCCATCAGTGTCATCTTATGTGTGCCTATCAGTGTCGCCTTATCTGTGCCCATCAGTGCAGCCCATCAGTGCAGCCCATCAGTGCAGCCTCATCAGCGAATATTAATGAAGGAGAAAAATTACCTGTTTGCAAAATTTTATAACAAACTATGAAAACGTGTTTTTTTTGTCCCAGAAATTTCTGGGGTTTTTTGTTTGTTTAGAAAATAATAAAAATCCAAATGGTGATTAAATACCACCAAAAAAATATGATGTGTGAAAAAAATATAAAAATGTCATTTGAGTACAGTGTAGCATGACCGTGCAATTGTCATTCAAAGTGTGACAGCGCTGAAAGCTAAAAATTGGTCTGGGCAGGAGGGGGGTTTAAGTGCATAGTAAGCAATAGGTTAACCACTTGCCGACCACCGCACGATGATATGCGTCGACAGAATGGCACAGGCAGGCATATGGGCGTACCTATATGTCCCTGCCTCCCAGCGAGCGATCCGTGCTAAGGGGGAGGCCATCGATTCATGGCCACCCCCTAGCGATCGCTCCTGACAAATGAGAAACTTCCTCTGCTTCTGAAACTGTAAACAGAAGCAGAGGAAGTGATGTCATCTCTCCTAGTGCAGCCTTTTCGTTCCGGAGCCCAAGGAGAGAAGACATCAGAGTGAGTTTCACCAACAGCACACTAACACTAGTACACATAGGCACAATAATCACCCCCCGATCACCCCCTCTGCATTCCCTGTCACAGTGACACCAGTAGCAGTTTTCATCTTTTTACTGATCACTGCATTGGTGTCATTTTGTGACTGTTATAAGTGTTGGGGCAATTCGTGGCAGGCCCCTTTAGGTCTAGGGTACCCCCCTAACCCCCCCAATAAAGGTTTAACCCCTTGATCGCCCCCAAATAACCCTTTCACCCCCTGTTGCCTTTTTCTGATTGCCGTATAAGTGTCAAGGGTGACACTAGTTAGCCTGTTGGTTATTTAGGTTCACCGCCAGCTTTTTATAGTGTCAGGTACCCCCATATACTACCTATAAAGATTTTAACCCCCTGATTGCCCCCTAGTTAACCCTTTCACCAGTGATCACCGTATAAGTGTTACGGGTGACGCTGGTTAGTTAGTTTGTTTTTTATACCCGCCGTTTATTACCCTTTAAAGGTTTAACCCCCTGATCACCCGGCGGGTGATACCAGTTAGGTTTTAGGGTCACCCCTGGCAATGTCAGATTAGTGCCAGTAGCGCTAACACCCTCGCTCGCAGCATACACCTTCCTTAGTAGTATAGTGTCTGAACGGATCAATATCTGATCTCCTCAGAACTATATTAGTGTCCCCAGCAGTTTAGGGTTCCCAAAAACACAATGTTAGCGGGATCAGCCCAGATACCTGCTAGCACCTGCATTTTGCCCCTCCGCTCAGCCCAGCCAACCCAAGTGCAGTATCGATCAATCACTGTCACTTACAAAACACAACACACATAAATGCAGCATCAGGCCTGATCCCTGCGATTGCTAATAGTTTTTTTGGTAGCGTTTGATACAGTTGCTGACAGCCTAGGAGCTTTTTTTCCTGTGAGTCTTACTACTGTACCAGTAAATTTAGAGCCCAAAATGGCAAATCAAAGGTACCCTAGTGAAGAGGCCTACACGTTTCTGAGCATGACAGATAGTGAAGAGCAAGTCACTCATCTGTCAGATTCAGGCTCAGAATACGATGCTGTAGACGACAGCGACTCCATGACAGATAGCTCTGACGACGGAGTTGTGGTTCGTGCCAAGGTTAGGCATACCAGACCCCGATCTTCTTCTGCTGTTGTTAAGGTGCAAGAACCACAGGGCTCTCCTATGGAGCAGAGAAGTACTAGTGCTGCTTATCCTTCTGGTGAACTGGCAAGCACCAGCAGCCTAGTACTCCCTGGTCGTACATCCAGCACTGCAGTAACACTTGATGACGTGACGAGTCCCATAAGTGCAGTTCAAGCTGGTGAGGTGGCAAGCACAAGTAGTGTCCCGCTGCCACCAAGAAGACAAAGACAGGCCCCGTCGTGCCCATAGTGTCCTTCCTGCAGAATTCGCCAATCCTGACTGGGAGCCCACCACTTCTGCAGCACCCATACTTCCCTCATTCACTGGCCAACCCGGAATTCAGGTGGAAACAGTTGATTTTACGTCACTTGATTTTTATTCGCTGTTTTTCACCGAAGATCTCTATAGATCTATTGTGGACCAAAGTAATTTGTATGCTGGTCAATTCATCGCCATTAATGCCCAGTCCACCTTGCCAGAGATTGGAAACCAATTACGGTTTCCAAATTTAAGACCTTTCTGGGCCTATCCCTCGACATGGGCATAGTTAAAGAGGAAGTAAACTCTCCCACTCTGATGCTTCTTTTCATTTAGTCCATTATAATAAGTAATTATCAAACTATAGCCACTGTAATCCAGCCCAAATTGCATATTACTTACTGTTTAAAGAAACTTTAAAAAAACTTGTTTCCAGGGGTAAGGCAGCGCAATCTTAAGTATTGTTTTCTGAGTCCACAGTAGAGTGTATTTCCGCCCTTACATTGAGCACTTCCTGTACTGTTAACCAAGCCTCCTTCTCAATCCAACGTTTTTATGGCAACCCTTCCCTGCTCATAGCTGACTTGCTTTATTTCATTCATTTACTTGTGCCAATTATCTAGTGTTTGCCTATGTCAGTCTTATCAGCTTCAGCTGATAAGACTGCAGTAATGCTGTCCGATGCCCAGGTTTAAACTCCATATGATGTCACATGGTCAAATGGGGTGTAGTAGGAACCTCTGAGTGATTAAGCAGTCTCGTGGGATTTCAGTGTGGTGCCGTAGGAAGTCCTGACAATAGACAGACAAGCACACAGAGTGTGCCGTAAATCAAGGGAGATTTGGGCATGTTCAGTGACCTCATTCTAAAGAACAAAAAGGATTACAACAATACTAAGCAAGTAAGGAGATATCTGCAAGCAGTGTTCATTAGGGTTTTTTATGCTGATTTACATGTGACAAAGTTGTGGGAGAGAGTTTACAACCACTTCAAAATGAGTATGTTGCGGTCATATTGGTCCACTGACCCAATTTACCATATGCCCCTGTTCTCTGCCTCCATGGCCAGGGCACGATACGAGCAGATCTTGCGGTTCATGCACTTCAACAACAATGAACTCTGTCATTCTCATGGAGACGCTGGATACGATCGGCTCTACAAAATTTGGCCCCTCGTAAACCACTTCAACAAACGTTTTGCAACCTTGTTTACTCCCCATCAAGTTGTCTGCATTGATGAGTCCCTGATTAAATTTTTTGGCCGCTTTTCTTTCAAACAGTATCTTCCCAGCAAGCGTGCCAGATATGGGGTGAAGATATATAAGCTCCATGACAGGGCCACAGGCTATACATATAGTTTTATGATTTACGAGGGAAGAGATAGTTATGTAGAGCCGGAGAATTGCCCTGATTACATAGGGAGCACTGGGAAGATTGTGTGGGACTTGGTGTCACCCTTATTCGGAAATGGGTACCATTCTGTTTCCAGACGGTGCTCTACCTCACCTTCCCAATCCAAATGCAGAAAGCCGGCTGCATGAGAGGCATTTTCCGTATGTCCTCCCTAGTACCCCTACCCAACGAGCCACCCAAAGAAAATGTTGTGTCTATAGAAAGGGCGAATATAGGCGTGACACCCACTATTTATTGCCTCCTGTCCTGACAATCCTGTTCTTTGCATTGGTGAATGTTTTGAACGCTACCATACACTAGTGAAGTTTTAGCCTAGAGTACAGCACTGCACAGACTAGGACACACTTTCACAGGGTCTCCCAAGATACCATCGCATTTTGAGAGACCCGAACCTGGAACTGAACCGTTACAGTTACAAATAAAAGTGTAAAAAAAATAAAAATAAAAAAAAACACAAAAAAATATAAAATAAAAAACAAAAAATAGCTGTCATTTTATTGTTCTCTCTCTCTCTATTCTCACTCTATTGTTCTGCTCTTTTTTATTGTATTCTATTCTGCAATTTGTTTTGTGTTTTATTGTTAACCATTTTTTTGTTTTCAGGTAGCCATTCAGCTGCAGCGCGGATTTATTTATCTTGACAGCAACAGCGTTTGCTCCCACGATACATAAAGCCGTGACTCCAGTGCTGTAGGAGTTGATTTCACCACCACAGTTAAAAAAAAGAGCATATATCCCGAAGCATGGGGGCAGCAGGAGCGGAGGAGCGATTTTCTCCTAACTTTTGGGGCGGATGCTGCTTCTAACTTTTGGGGCGGATGCCCCAATGCTTCGGCATATATATATTTTAGGCACAGGTTGCGTTAAAAAATGTTTTATTTTTTTACTATTTTTTTTTTGTATTTGCTTTGCAGGTATGGTATGCCTAATGCCCCGTACACACGGTCGGACATTGATCGGACATTCCGACAACAAGATCCTAGGATTTTTTCTGACGGATGTTGGCTCAAACTTGTCTTGCATACACACGGTCACACAAAGTTGTCGGAAAATCCGATTATTCTGAACGCGGTGATGTAAACAAGTACGTCGGGACTATAAACGGGGCAGTAGCCAATAGCTTTCATCTCTTTATTTATTCTGAGCATGCGTGGCTCTTTGTGCATCGGATTTGTGTACACACGATCGGAAATTCCGACAACGGATTTTGTTGTCGGAAAATTTTATAGCAAGCTCTCAAACTTTGTGTGTGGGAAAATCTGATGGAAAATGTGTGATGGAGCCTACACAAGGTCCTATCACACATTTTCTGTCGGAAAATCCGACCGTGTGTACGGGGCATTACTGTTATACTGTAATGTTACTTTGTTTTTTTTGTTAACCATCATTTGCTTAGCAGGTACTCCATTCAGCTGCAGCAAGGATTTATTTATCTTGACAGCAACAGCGTTTGCTCCCACGATACGTAAAGCCATGACTCCAGCGCTGTAGGAGGTGATTTCACCACCACAGTTAAAAAAAGAGCATATATGCCGAAGCATGGGGGCAGCAGGGGTGGAGGAGCATTTTGCTCCTAACTTTTGGGGCAGATGCCCCATGCTTCAGCATATATATATATACAGTATTTTAGGCACAGGTTGCATTAAAAAATATTTTTTCCTGACAGACTCCATGGCAGCCAACGTGTGGGGTTTAGTCCCGCCTCTACTACCCTATAGGACACTACTCCCATAAATCTTTGCTCCTCCCCAGCAGCCGTGTTCTTTTTTTGTCCTCCTCCAAAGGACCTAGCTAAAATGGTCTTTCTACCCGAAGATTATTTTCTCCCCTGCGATCAGATCTGGCGAGCGATCCCTATGGAACAGGAATCGCAGTATTCCAATAAGTCCTAGCTACTAGCAGGGTATGGAAGGGGCATATGGAAGAGGCGCTGATGATGGTGTAGTCCTAGCCACTGGCGGGTAAACCGTGCATTGGTCATACAGCCTAGCTACTAGCGGGTGGCCCTTGTTGCCCAGAAACAGTACGGTGTTTTACCTTTTGCCTGGTCTCGATCGCAGCAGGAGTGGTGAGTTTGTTCCGTTTTTTTCTAAATGGCAGCAGTTTTCGTTTAATCCTTCCCCTGTTTGTCTGCTCTAGTTGTTTATTTTTCTGTGTTCCCCCTCCGCACTGTCGGGTACAGTGTAGCTGGCAGGCATGGCGGCTGGTTCCCTCTGCGCTCCAGCCGCCGTTCACTTCCTGGTTTCGTTTTTGCGGCCGTTCTGCGCATGCACGGGTCCGGCACAAGAACGAGGCTTGGTTCGCGCACGCGCATAGCGGTAACCGCGCGTGCGCACTTGTGGGAAGATGGACGCGGCGGTGACGTCACAGGGGCGCCAGTTTTAAATTGAAAAAATAGTCTGCAGGCTTGGGAATGCTTGCAGACTGTTAGCAGTGTCTTCCCCTGGCTCTGAATCTTTCATGTCAGGTGAGGGGGCTTCTAGGGGACAGGTTTAATAGCCTGTCCTTTACTGCATCTCTATTTTTAACTGGCTGCTTGTCTTTCAGCCCTGATGGATCCTTCCAGGAGCATGGACGCTTCACCGCCTGCTTGTGGCCAGCCCCCTCGCAACAGGTACTTGGTAGGGGGTCCTGCCTGGGTGTTGCGGGGGGGGGGGGTTATGGAGCATCAGTTATCTGTTTGTCTCCATTAACACAGATGTGCCTTGTCTTTTTCTTGTCAGCCCTTCTAGGTCTACTCAGCAACGTAGTTCACACAGAAGTGGTTCCTCTAAATCGCATCACCGGCATTCCTCTTCCAGATCCGGACATCACGGTTCCTCCTCGAAATCGAGACACCGTAGCCGGGAACCATCTCGCACTTCCAAGTCTCACTCCAGTCATGCAGCCGAAGGAGCCTGCTGGGGGTGTAGGGCAAAGGTTCCTATAGGCAAATCCCTCTGTGATACCTGCTACACAAAAGCAACAGGTGAAAGAGGTGGATTGGATCAGCAACTCAACTCTCTGGTGGAAAAGATTGTTAAAGAGAATCTGAAAGAGATGGGGTCCAGCCAACCCCATGTTTCTCCTACAGAGCCTCCATGCCCACCAGTGAGGGATACTAAGGCTCAGGACACTTGTGAGTCCTCTTTACCCAGTCATCTGTCTGCTGTCTCCTCGGATAGTGATTCTGAGGGAGAAGTCCCTTATACTGGTTTTGACTTTGACTTACTTCCTCCTCTGATTAAAGCCATAAAGGAAACTTTAAACTGGGAAGAGCCAGTGACGGCCCCTGCAAAACAGAGGAAATACTTCAAGCAGCTGAAAAAGGAACGTGTCAACTTCCCCTTTTTCGCTGAATTAGGTGAAGTTATCACGGATGAGTGGGGAAAGGTAGAGAAGAAGAACTCCCTTCTCTCTAAAATACAAAGGCTTTATCCCTTCAAGGAAGAGGAATTTAAACAATTGGAGTCTGCTCCTCTAGTGGATGCGGCTGTGATGAGGTTGGTCAGGCATGTGACCCTTCCTCTGGAAGACACGGTCTCATTCAGGGATGCCTTGGATAGAAGGATAGACTCTGATTTGAAGCGGGTCTATCTCACAGCAGGCATGGCATGTAAACCAGCCTTGGCTTTGGCCGCCATGTCTAGAGCTATGGAGATTTGGTCTGACAACGTAGATGAGACACTTAGAAGTGTCTCGGAGGAAGTGGCCAAGAGTTCACCCATCCAGGAATTGAGGTTAGCTTCTGCCTTTCTGGGGGAGGCCTCAATTGACATTATCCGCTTGGTGGCTCGAGTTATGTTGTCTGCAGTTACCGCCAAGCGTGCACTTTGGCTTCATCCTTGGCTGGCAGACCCAGCATCAAAACAGGTTTGGTGCCGTATTCCCTTCGATGGGTCCTCTCTTTTTGGCAATAAATTGGATAGTGCCATAACTCGTGCCACCGGAGGTAAGTCGGGGTTCCTCCCTCAGGACAGGCGATTACAAGGCCAAAGAAGATCGTTTCCAAGGAAACAGAACCAGGATTGTGCTAGGGAAGCACGTGGTTACAGGCCGGGCCGTGAGTTCTCCAGATCTTGGAAGGCTAGACAGTCATCTTTCAAGAAAACTGCTAAGAGTGGTATGACGGGTGAGAAGGAACCAACCAAGTCTTTTTGAGATGGGGCCCGCCCAGGCAGGCCAAGTGGGGGCTCGCCTTCTCCGCTTTCGGCATGTTTTGGCGGCCTCGATCCAGGACTTTTGGACCGTCAGAACGATTTCCTCGGGTCACACCTGGACTTTCAGCAGTGCTCCCAGGCTCAGGTGTATTCCCACATCTCTTCCAGCCACAGAAGAAAAAAAAGACAAATCCTTTCAGCTTACGTGAAATCTTTATTAGATCAAGGCGCGGCCATTCCTGTCCCAGACGACCAACGTGGCATGGGGATGTATTCCCCTCTCTTCATGGTCCAGAAAAAGAATGGTGCATGGCGACCCATCATAGATCTCACGCACCTGAACCATTTCATCAAAAGAGAAAGGTTCAAAATGGAAACCCTGTCCACAATTCAACAGTCAGTCCAACCAGGAGACTGGCTCATCTCTATAGACCTCAAGGACGCTTATTTTCACGTTCCAGTGGCAGTAGATTTTCAACGCTTTCTCCGTTTCTCCATAGGCCAAGTACATTTACAATTCACATGCCTTCTCTTCGGTCTGTCCACCTCTCCACGAGTCTTCTCAAAGGTCTTGTTGGCTGTTGTGGCTCTACTGAGAACCAGAGGGATCCGTCTTCATCACTACCTGGACGATCTCCTCCTACTGGCTCAAGACAGAGATTGTCTCCTGAAACACAGAGATCAAGTCATCTCAACTCTCCGGGAATTTGGATGGCTCCTGAACCTGGAGAAGAGCCAGTTGGAGCCTTCTCAGTCTCTGGTGTTCCTCGGAGCCCTCTTCAATACAGCGAGAGGCACAATTTCCTTACCCGAGGAGAAGGTTACAATAGTTCGGGACAGGATTCGCTTGGCTCTCTCCTCTTCTCATCTCCGTGCCCTCCAGTGTCTGAGGATCATAGGCACCATGGTGTCCACAATACCAATGGTAAAATGGGCTCAGTGGAGGATGCGTCCTTTCCAGAAGGGTTTTCTTCTTCAATGGTCGGGCGACAAAAATCAGTGCATTTACATCTCTCAGACCATGAGGGGTTCCCTCCTCTGGTGGCTTCAAAGAGAAAATCTACGCAGGTGTCACTCCATCCTTCCCATCACTTGGATCACAGTGACGTCAGATGCCAGCGAGAGAGGTTGGAAGCACTAGGTTGCCCCAAGGAGGTTATTCCTACACTTCTGAATGCAAGAAGACAAAGCACTAACCGAGTATATGAGCGAATTTGGACATAATTCTCGACCCATATGTCATCTAGGGCTAAGTCGTGTGGCACATCTGCAGTTCAGGACATCTTGAGTTTCCTCCAATCAGGCCTGGACTTGCCCTTATCCGTCAGTTCACTGCGTGTACAGGTCTCAGCGATCTCAGCCTTTACTGGGGTGTCGTGGGCCAGACATGCCCTTATTCAACAATTTTTCAAAGGAGCAATTAGACTGAGGCCTCAAAGGAAACCCAGATTCCCCAAATGGGATCTTCCTCTAGTTCTTGAGTTCTTCTCACAACTCGATAAACCACTGTCTGTCAGAGAGCTTACTATCAAAACTGCTTTTTTGACTGCCATCACTTCGGCAAAGAGGGTGTCCGAAATCCAGGCTTTAGGATCAAAAGAACCTTTCTTAACCAATGGACAGAGTGGTTCTAATTCCGATGCTAGGGTCAAACCCTAAGGTCACCTCAATCTTTCATGAGAACCAAGAGATCTCACTTCCTACCTTTGGATCTGCCGGAAATCTGGAAATACATCCACTCGATGTTGGTGTCTCCTTGAAACAATATCTAGAAGTAACGGCTCCCTTCCGTCATTCGGATTATCTTTTTGTTTCGTTCTATGGGAAGAACAAGGGGCTCCGAGCCTCAGTCAGATCCATTGCTGCATGGGTTGTACAGGCAATTCAATGGGCATATAGAGAGAAGGGCTTGGCTCCTCCTGAGGTGGTAACAGCGCACTCAACTAGAAGTCTTTCGACCTCGTGGGCAGCCTCACGTCATGTTGCACCTGAAGTGATTTGCAGGGCGGCTTCTTGGTCGTCGATCCATACCTTTATGTCCCATTATTGTGTTGAGCCAGCTGCTCTATCTTCAGTTGATTTTGGTGTTAAAGTACTGTCGGTTGACGGTGTTAAATAAATCTTGTTTTTTTCAGCATTTTGCCCACCCGGGTGTGTACGGCGAGTTATTTCCCACACGTTGGCTGCCATGGAGTCTGTCAGGAAAACGGAAAATTCCTATCAAAATACTTACCGTAATTTTCCTTTCCTGATGGACTCCATGGCAGCAGGAGTTCCCTCCCAAATGGCTGGAGTAGGCTAGTTATCGAACACGGCTGCTGGGGAGGAGCAAAGATTTATGGGAGTAGTGTCCTATAGGGTAGTAGAGGCGGGACTAAACCCCACACGTTGGCTGCCATGGAGTCCATCAGGAAAGGAAAATTACGGTAAGTATTTTGATAGGAATTTTCCGTTATTTTTTACTATGTTTTTTTTTGTATTTGCTGTGCAGGTATGGTATGTCTTACTGTTATGCCCCGTACACACGGTCGGATTTTCCGATGGAAAATGTCCGATCGGAGCGTGTTGTCAGAAATTCCGACCGTGTGTGGACTCCATCGGACATTTTCCATCGGATTTTCCGACACACAAAGTTTGTGAGCAGGATAAAAAATTTTCCGACAACAAAATCCGTCAAAATTGTCGGAAATTCCGATCGTGTGTACACAAATCCGATGGACAAAGTGCTATGCATGCTCAGAATAAATAAAGAGATGAAAGCTATTGGCCACTGCCCCGTTTATAGTCCCGACGTATGTGTTTTACGTCACCGTGTTTAGAACGATCGGATTTTCCGACAACTTTGTGTGACCGTGTGTATGCAAGACAAGTTTGAGCCAACATCTGTCGGAAAAAATCCATGGATTTTGTTGTCGGAATGTCCGAACAAAGTCCGACCGTGTGTACAGGGCATAATACTGTAATGTTACCTTGTTTTATTGTTAACCATCATTTGCTTAGCAGGTATTCAGCTGCAGTGCGGATTTATTTATCTTGACAGCAACAGCGTTTTATCATTTAGTGACAACTTTGTGCAAAAAAAAAAAAAGTTTGTCATTTACTTGTAACTTGTGGCAAAATATAAAATATTCCATGGACTCAACATGCCTCTCAGCAAATAGCTTGGGGTGTCTACTTTCAAAAATGGGGTCATTTGGGGGGGTTTGTGCCATCTTGGCAGATCTCCTTCAAAACTGTGATAGGTAGTGAGGAGTGAAATAAAAAATTTACACCCTTAAAAATCCTGAAGGCAGTGCTTGGTTTTCCAGGCCCCGTACGTGGCTAGGCTCCCAAAAAGTCCCACACATGTGGTATCCCTGTACTCAGGAGAAGCAGCAGAATGCATTTTGGGGTGTAATTCCACATATGCCCCTGGCATGTGTGAGCAATATATCATTCAGTGACAACTTTGTGCAAAAAAAAAAAGTTTGTCATTTTCCTGCAACTTGTGGCAAAATATAAAATATTCCATGGACTCAACATGCCTCTCAGCAAATAGCTTGGGGTATCTACTTTCCAAAATGGGGTCATTTGGGGGGGTTTGTGCCATCTTGGCATTTTATGGCCTTCAAAACTGTGATAGGTAGTGAGGAGTGAAATAAAAAATTTACGCCCTTAGAAATCCTGAAGGCGGTGCTTGGTTTTCGGGGCAAGGTACGCAGCTAGGCTCCCAAAAAGTCCCACACAGGTGGTATTCCCGTACTCAGGAGAAGCAGCAGAATGTATTTTGGGGTGTAATTCCACATATGCCCATGGCATCTTTGAGCAATGTATTATTTAGTGACAACTTTGTGCAAAAAAAAAGAAAAAAGTTTGTCATTTTCCTGCAACTTGTGGCAAAATATAAAATATTCCATGGACTCAACATGCCTCTCAGCAAATATCTTGGGGTGTCTACTTTCAAAAATGGGGTCATTTGGGGGGGTTGTGCCATCTTGGCATTTTATGGCCTTCAAAACTGTGATAGGTAGTGAGGAGTGAAATCAAAAATTTGCTCCTTTAGAAATGAAGGCGGTGCTCGGTTTTCTGGGCCCCCCTACGTGGCTAGGGTCCCAAAAAGTCCCACACAGGTGGTATCTCCATATTCAGGAGAAGCAGCAGAATGTATTTTGGGGTGTAATTCCACATATGCCCATGGCATTTGTGAGCAATATATCATTTAGTGCCAACTTTTTGGAAAAATGTTTTTTTTTTTGTCATTATTCAATCACTTGGGACAAAAAAATTAAATATTCAATGGGCTCAACATGCCTCATCAATTTCCTTGGGGTGTCTACTTTCCAAAATGGGGTCATTTGGGGGGGTTGTACTGCCCTTCCATTTTAGCACCTCAAGAAATGAGATAGGCAGCCATAAACTAAAAGCTGCGTAAATTCCAGAAAATGTACCCTAGTTTGTAGACGCTATTTCTTTTGCGCAAACCAATAAATATACGCTTATTGACATTTTTTTTACCAAAGACATGTGGCTGAATACATTTTGGCCTAAATGTATGACTAAAATTGAGTTTATTGGATTTTTCTTATAACAAAAAGTAGAACATATAATTTTTTTTCAAAATTTTCGGACTTGTTCCGTTTCTTTGGCAAAAAATTAAAATAGCAGAGGCAATCAAATAGCATCAAAAGAAAGCTCTATTTGTGGGGAAAAAAAGGACGCAAATTGTGTTTGGGTACAACATTGCATGACCACGCAATTACCAGTTAAAGCAGTGCAGTGCCAAATTGTAAAAAGTCCTCTGATCTTTAGGCAGCCAAATGGTCCGGGGCTTAAGTGGTTAATGTACTTTTTTTGCAAAAATAAAACAGCTTTCTATTTATTCCACCCACGCTTACCTCACCCTCAACTTCCGGACCGCTGCACGCCAATATACGTCCTCTCTTTGAAGAGGGATATCTTTGTTAACCCCAGTATCCTCTTCTTCAGCAGGTGGTCCGGTTTCCGATAATAGTGGTCTCTGCGACGGATTCACCGCAAGATCACTTTTATCGGCGGCAGGAGAGGGCCCCTCCCGCTGCTCTCCGGTGCCCTCCGCCGCTACCGATGGCTCCAGGGACAACGACGGCTCCAGCGATCTGTTCCTTCTCCTTCCTGGGTATGGAGACGAGTGAGGGGAAGATGGCCCCCACCCGTCTCCATACCATTGCAGGGCGGAAGTGACATCAAAACTTCACTTCCGTCAAATAACTCTTAAAGGGCCATTTTTTTTTTTTCAAATGACATTTTTTTTTTTATTGCATTTTAGTGTAAATATGAGATCTAAGGTCTTTTTAACCCCAGATCCCATATTTAAGAGGTCATGTCATACCTTTTTTCTATTACAAGGGATGTTGACATTCCTTGTAATAGGGATAAAAGTGATAATTTAAAAAAAAAAAAAAAAAAGAACAGTGTAAAAAAATAAAATTAAAGGTAAAATAAATAATAGTAAAAAAAAATGTAAACGCGCCCCGTCCCGCCGAGCTTGTGTGCAGAAGCAAATGCGTACGTGAGTAGCGCCCGCACAATGAAAATGGTGTTCAAACCACACACGTGAGGTATCGCCACGGTCGGTAGAGCAAGAGCAATAATTCTAGCCCTAGACCTCCTCTGTAACTCAAAACATGCAACCTGTAGAATTTTTTAAACGTCGTCTATAGAGATTTTTAAAGGTAAAAGTTTCTCGAAGCGTGACATGTTGGGTATCACTTTACTTGGCGTAACATTATCTGTCACAATATAAAAAAAATTGGGCTAACTTTACCGTTGTCTTATTTTTTAATAAAAAAAGTGTATTTTTTCAAAAAAAAAAAGAGCTTGTAAGACTGCTGCGCAAATACGGTGTGACAGAAAGTATTGCTACGACTGCTATTTTATTCTCTAGGGTGTTAGGAAAAAAAAGGATAATGTTTGGGGGTTCCAAGTAATTTTCTAGCAAAAAAAAATGATTTTAACTTGTAAACAACAAATCTCAGAAAGAGGCTTGGTCCTTAAGTGGTTAAAAACCCTGCTCCATTACTTCTGCCTTACTTCCTGGTCAGACTTTAGATCATGACCGAGGAAGGAGTTGACCAGCTGATCTCATTAGCTGAGCTGGTCAACTCCTTCTTGTGTTGTGACTAAGAATGAGCTCAGGCGTGTTCGCAAAAAGCATGTGCAGAGCCCGCCAGGAAGTCGGCACTGCACAGCGCTAATCACAGGCAGTGAGACATTTCCCGATCTCTGCAGCCTCGCATCAGGACAATGTCTGCCTGTGATTAGCGCTGTGTTTTCAAACAACCATGAAGAGAGTGAGGTAAGTGTGGGTAGAATTAATGGAAAGCTGTTTTATTTTTGCAAAAGAAGTACATTAATGCTATATTGGTACATAGGGGAGCTGGAATTTAGAAATAAAAGTGAATATTTTTTATCATTACTGTGAACCTGCCTGAGCCTATATTGGACCAAGGTGTCACTGATGGACAAAGAAAAGGGTGTTTTGCCTGCCCTCCCTCATGAGAGAGAGCTTTGTTTCCTAAGGAGAGATGAAGAAGGATACTCCCCTAAGATTTTGAAGTGGTAAGGAGTGTGATGAGGAGGTGAAGGCTGAGCACAGGTGTCATATGGAATATGCAGAGATTGTGATCCCTGCAATCTGCCTAGCTTCCAATTAGTTTTTCCAACCTTGCCGGAAGGCTATGCCATGTGTGTTAGTGGGCTCCAACACACTTCTGGGTTGGAATCCTAGCCAGAAAGACAAAAATAAAGGTAGAATTCCATGATTGGCAGCTGTCATTAGAATTGGAGAAATCCACCAATGGATTAATTAGCCTTACTTTCTGCCATGTCACCAGGACAGGGAATTAGGGGAAATCTCCCAAAATTACCCAAGACAGCAAGAGAAAACAAACCCTTTGCTATTTGAAGGAAAAAAGTAACAATTGTAATTCCCTTTTCATTTGTTATCCAGCCGACAAAAACTAGATCTTTGGATCACTAAAATCAATCTTTTGATCTCATGCTGCCCATACCCTAAAACACAGCAGTAGTGAATAGAAAGCACTGGCTGAAAATCTTCCACAATTCAGTGTTTCCAGGAGTACAGATTCCTGGACTTCACTGTATTCAATGATTTGATCCACTGGCCCCTACGTTACTTCTGTAGACTGTAGTGACACGGAGACAGCATGAAAAACCCAGCAGGGAACCAAAAAAATCAACTTTCACAGAAGTATTGGATTTTTCTCGATCTTCAGCATTTTCTCTTGACTACTGCTCTGGTGTTGCCAGTAGGTAGTAAGTGAGTATTCCATGTCTTCTTCGCAAGAACCCCATTATTTTGTGAATCAGATTTAGTAACAGAGTCACATTACATGTATGTAAATCCCAAACTTTTTTTTAGCTTTGCATAGAATGGGGAAGGATTAGAATGTATTTTAGGTTTTTACTTTTATTTGTGACTCCACTTGGGAAATTTCACACCTGACTTTGAGTGTGCTTCACTCAAAGTCCCGCCTCCAAGCTCCTCGTTCACACCTACTATTGATTCTTTGAACATCGTCTCCAGTAAAAGGAGACATGAGAAATTCAAAATTTTAGAGGAATAGGAGGGGAGTGAAAATCTTTAAATAGGAAAAACTGTTCTGGATACAATTGTAATTAGGAGGCATCATTTGGAGAGATCTCCTATTACTTTCTGCTCTGTCTCTTAGAGAGAAAGTGAAAAAAAGATTTCCATAATGGGATACTTACAGCAAAAAAAAAAAAATATAGGAATATTTACCATTTCCTACACTATTTAAAACTAAAAATACATTTTGTCATTACATACAATTTAAAGTGGTTCTAAAGCCTTAAGGTCTTTTACCTGCATTAAGGCATAAACACTTTCTGTGTCCAGGATCCCCCCAAGCCCCCCCCCCCCCTTATACTTACCTGAGCCTAATCTCAATCCAGTGCTGTGCACAGGAGCAGCGTCTCTTTTCTCTACTTTCTCACAGGGCAGATTGATAGCAGCTGTAGCCATTGGATGCAGCTTCTATCAATCAAATTATGTGACAAGGGAGCAGGGGGAGAAGAAAAACCCAACTTTCTGTGTCTATGGATGCAGGCAGTGGGGCTCGGGAACAAGCTAAAACAAATACCAATTGCTAGCAAGCCGCTTGCTGGGGGGAGTACTTGGAAGGCAGGGAACCACAGAGGAGGGTGATTGGGGCTGCTCTGTACAAAACCATTGCACAGAGCAGGTAAGTAAAACATGTTTGTTTGTTTTTTTTTGTTTTTGTTTTTTTGTTTCAGTGGTTTTTATTTCAAGTTTTCACATTTTCCATAGTAAAACAGAAGTACAAAATAAGTAAACAATTTCATAATGGCATTTGCAACACCACACTTTATGACATATATAAACTTTCTATGATATGGTGCTGACATTTTGCCATCTGAGATGTATTTATATTATTATTGCTACATTCGTAATATTCTAGTGGAGTCTGTGTCTAGGCTAAATTAACATTTTTAGATTTCGGCAATATGACCCTCATTATTTTGTCAGGCCAATTAGGGGTAACAAAAGAGGATAGTTGTACCCAAAGAGAGAGAGGTTAAGAAAGAAGGAAGAAAAAAAGAGTTAGAAATTTAGAAAGCGACCCCCACACCCCGACTTCCGCCTCCCCACCGGCCCCTCTACATCAATATAGTCCTAGAGTCTCTAGTTAAGTACTCGATTCAGGGACTCCATATCTTTTAAAACTGTTGCATTCTATCATTTAAGGTTGCGGTCATTCATTCGTTAAGCATGATCCAGAAGAGTTTGTGTTTGAGCTGGTCAAATGGCACCACCGATTTCCATGATTTTGCTATTGTAATTTTTCCTGCTGTAAATACAAACGTTATAAGACGCCTTTGGAATTTTGAGGCTGACTCTACCTCGGCACCCAACAGTGCCTGTCTTGGGGATTTAATCAGGTTTACCTGGGTGAGGGTGTACATTAAATTGTACACCCTGATCCAGTAGCGTCTCACCTTGGGGCACTGCCACCATATGTGGTACACCGTCCCCAGTTGTCCACAGCCAGGAAAACACCGAGAGGATGCCTCGGGTATGAAGGTCGCCAGTCTTGCTGGGACCATATACCATCTCATTAGGACTTTGAAATTTGCTTCTATTAATGAAGTATTTATGATGGATTGTGCGGCCCCCTGGGCTATTTTGTGCCACTTTCCCAGCTCAACACTCTCCTGGAGGTCAGCCTCCCATCTCTTCATATATTCTAACTTTTCAGTACAATTCGTTAGGACTGTGTATATTTCAGAGATATGCCCTCTGATTTTATCGTACTGTGTGCACAAATATTCCATTGGGGTCATCGTAGCTATATCCAAATTTCTTGATATAGTAGACAAGAAATGTACTATCTGTGTGCATCTAAAGAATTCTGCGATCGGTAGCTGATGTTTGTCCTCTAGGGCCTTTCTCGTTAGGATGCCCCTATAATCACATATATCTGCTATTCTCAGTAGCCCCTTATTCGTCCACCACTTAAACATTCTAGGGGTGAGGCCCGGGGTGAAGTTTGCGTTTCCCAATATTGGGGCTAATGGGGTATGTAAGGATCGAAACTGAAACTTGTGAGATTTAAGTAGTCTGTCCCAAATGTTCAAAGAGATAGAGAGTGCCGGACATAGAATCGGTGGTCTTTGCTTAGGGAATAACCAAAGGACACAGGCGTTGCCAAGGTGGGGCGGAGGGTGCTGCACTGGGTGACACCCACCAGAGGGGTGACACCAGTGGGCAGCGGCGCCACTCGCTAACACCGCACGCCGCACAGTCCTCAGCCCTACGCAGTGCTGCGCACAGTGGAGCGGACCGAAGCCGCCTCCCCTCCTCTCTGTTTATGGAGGGGGAGGAGGAGGGGTCTGAGGGACACATGCTGCTGTGCCTATCCCGCACTGTTCTGAGGTCTGTAAAGTTTTAATCCAAATAGACATGTGCTGGGGGGAATGCTATGGGAGGGGGGTCTGCACTGATGGAGGGATGGTGGTCTGCACTGAGGGGGGTCTGCATTGATGGGGTGGGGGTCTGCCCTGAGGGGGGTCTGCATTGATAGAGGGAGGGGGGTCTGCACTGAGTGGGGTCTGCAATGATGGGGGTCTGCACTGAGGGGGTGTGTGTGCTGATGGAGGGGGGTGGTCTGCAATGAGGGGGTTCTGCATTGATGGAGGGGTCTGCACTGATGGAGGGGGGTGGTCTGCATTGAGGGGGGTCTGCATTGTGGGGGGCCTGCACTGATGGAGGGGGGTCTGTACTGAGAGGGGTCTATACTGATAGATGGGGTCTGCACTAAGGGGGTCTACATTGATAGATGGGGGTCTGCACTAAGGGGGTCTACACTGATATATGGGGTCTATGCTGATAGAGGGGGGCTATACTGATAGATGGGGGTTCTGTACTTAGTGAGGAGGATCTATACTGCGAGAGGGAGGTCTGTACTTAGTGGGGGTTCTATACTGAGAGGGGGGTCTGCAATTAGTGGAGGGGGGTCGGTACTCAGGGGGGCTATAGTTGGTGGAGGGGGGTGACACCAATTTTTTCCGCACCGGGTGACAATAACCCTAGTGACGCCACTGCCAAAGAATGGAGGAAATTGGGTGTGTCTTACAGGCTTCGGCCTCTCTCTGCATCCAAATTGGATGGGGTTGTGAGCTGTGCAATCTAGTGATGTAGGCCAGCTGTGCAGCATAGTAATGTTTGTTATTTGTTTTTAAATGTAAAGGTCTAGAATCACTTTAATTATCAGTGATCTTAAGGAAATGTTTCCACTTTTCTACGTGCCTTAATTAAGACAAGAAAAAATGGTTAGAGGGGTGCATGGGCGGAGCCTAGCGGAGCAGACATGCATTGTTAGAGCTCCGCACCGCTGAGGAGAGAAGAGAAGGACAAAGCGGAGCCTGCAGGCTCAAAAGGTATCCATTTGAACCTTTTTGCCCCAGGGAACAAACTGTGAAAGTTTGGGCAGGAAATATGGTACTGGGAGGAAGCCGTGGCAGAAATAAAAATCACCTCACAAAGAGCTCACAGGCACTCACTGCAACTAAAGCAGCTCCAGTCACCTCACAATATACAGCATCAGGGCGCTCTCACAGACAGAAAATGTCACAGCAAGACTCTCCATTTGAGTCAGATACAGAACAAATCCTCTCACAAACTTCTCCACAAGCCTCCTCAGCATCCCCAGTAATATTATTAGAATTTGAAAAGATGCTTCATAAGGCTTTAAAACAAACCTCAGACCAAATATCAAACAGCCTAACCAAAGAAATAAGAGAGCTGGGAAACCGCACCGCAGCCTTAGAAATAAAAATGGATGAAATTGAAATTACAACCCAAGAAAATATAACAGAATTGGAACAATTAAAAGAAGAGAATTTAATACTTCAAACTAAGCTCGAAGATTACGAAAATAGAGCCAGACGTTCAAACTTGCGCATAAGGGGAATACCTGAAACTGTGACAGACCTGCAATCTACTATTACTGCTCTATTACAAGATCTAAAGCCAGATATCCCTATTGAACGTTTAGAACTGGACAGAGTACACAGAGCCCTCACAGCCAAAAAGAAAAATGGACCCCCACGTGATATAATCACAAAATTTCATTATTACAGAACGAAAGAACAAATACTAATTGCTGCAAGAGAAAAAAAGGAACTTATTTTTCAAGGACACAATTATCAAATTTTTGCTGACCTATCCCAACTTACTATTACTAAAAGACAATCCATGAAACCCCAACTAATGGAACTGCAACGCCACAACATTATGTATCAATGGGGCTTCCCCTTTTCAGTCAGATTTAACTACCAAGGTACAATTTACAGAAGCAGATCAGCAGATGAACTACAACAAACCCTTTTAAAATTAAATCTGACAGAACCCACAAGCAGCAACTCTCCCACATGCAGAATAATGGCATCATCTTCACCTTCAGGCAGCACCCAGAAAATTTCAGAACAAAATAGGAATCATCATTCTCACAAAAGAGGACGTTATGCCACATCATCCATGGACCAAGAAGATTCAATGGACTGACATCCTAATTCCTGATATTTCTTCATTTATTATACTAAGAGATGGTTCTCTATAAAAAAACCTGTATTTATAACTGAATGTAACTGCATTCTGATAGTCACACACTGTGTGGGATCATGTTACATTCCAGTTATATTTCTTATTACTTCTGATTCATATAGCCTTAGAATATATAAGTGAAATAAGGAAATTCTTGTTCAGTTATATATTTTCAGGTAATAACAATAGATTTATTACTTTTTAGGACAAATATGTTCAATAATCCAGAAGTAATGGAAGCTTTTTCTTTCTTTTCTTAAAACAAATATATTATTACCTAACTAGTTCCTAGAACTATGTTTTTGTTTATTCTAATCTGAAGCAATACAACCTCAATTTTATGAGTTAACATATCTAAACAGTTGCATATGAATAAAATATGTAATTGTTTACTCTAAAAGGGTTAAAATCCCAAAATAATTCAAACTATCTTCATCAATACCAAAGTTATTAACAGTACCTTTCTAACTGAATTATTTAGCCTAGGGCAAGACTAACCATATACAACCACCCTGGAATAAATAATTTCAGCAAAAACTATATTCTGCACTCCAATTAATGAATCATCATTTTGATGTCTTTTGACATAGCACTTCTCTCCTGTAAGCGGAAGATCCGTGTACCCCCATTAGCCCTCCTCATTCTCCCAACCATATTATGTGGGAGTGTGACGAAGGCACTTATTCCCCTGAGAAAGATATTTATTCTCTTTCATGGGTAAATTGTGATTACTTGCAAAAAATAATTTATACAATGTATCATCTAATCTCATATGTTTTTTGTTTACTCTTTACTCCAGAATTCACTGGTTTCTTTTCTATCTTTTCATCTCTTCAGTCCACACAGGTTGATCTGCGCAGTCAGCTCTGCATAACAAAAAGTAAGTCAAAACTATTTGATCTGTTGCCATGGCACCACTGAATATACTTTCCCTGAATTTTCAGGGAATAAATGTCCCTCAAAAAAGGACCAAAGCCTTCCGTACTTTCCATAACAAGAAGGCTCACATAGTATGCCTCCAAGAAACACACTTCACCAAAGATTCTACTCCAAAATATATTTCTCCTTTTTATCAACAAATTTACACGGCTTCTGCCTGTACCAATCAAAGGGGTACTCTAATTGCATTTCACCGATCCACACCATTCACCTTATCATCAGAAATTAAAGACCCAGAAGGTAGATACCTGATACTCATGGGTTATATAATGGATACAGCAATCACGGTGATTTCCTACTACGCTCCTAACAAACAACCTACACCATTCCTCTCACATATATTACAAGTGATTAATACACACAAAATAGGAACAGTGATAATGTGCGGGGATTCGAACCAGGTCTTCCTCCCATTTCTAGATAAATCACTTTTTACACCATCCAAAATAACCTCTAGATTACCTTTTTCTCAACTTCTTTCCAAATACAATCTGGTAGATTCGTGGAGAGAAAGTAACCCAATGAAAAAGAAATTCACTTATTTCTCGCACCCTCATCAAACCTTCACCAGAATAGATCATATTTTTCTAACAATAGGAATACCAGAAATTATTGCATCAGATATAATTCCGATTCCGTGGTCTGACCATAATGCAGTATACACTACTATAGCCTCAGCCATACCAAAAGCGCATGACCCAAAGTGGTACTTACCGGACATAATGCTCAAACACCCACTACATCAGATGGCCATTGAACAAGCTTTAAAGGAATACATATCAATTAATAATACAACAGACATTTCCCCAATAACACTGTGGGAAGCTCATAAGCCTGTCTTGCGTGGTACAATACAAAGACAAATGGCACTATTTAAACGGGAACGCAAAAATCTAGCAAAAAAACTAGAACTCAATTTTAATGCAGCCTACATATCATTCCAAGATAATCCATCTTAGAGTACAAAATCTCATCTGGAAAAATCTAGATTGGAACACAATCTATTTCTCACTGAGTCAGTTGATAAATCCCTCAAACGCTCCAAACACAATTTCTACATGAATACAAACAAACCAGGTACATATTTGGCTCGGGCATTAAATTCAACTAACAAATCTTTCAAACCAATACGTTTGAAATTATCAAAAAATGTTTATACTTGTAATCCAGTTAAAATAGTCCATAAATTTCACTCACATCTCGCAACTTTATACAAGACAAACAATGAATTTAATCCTACAGAGGCTGAATCCTTCTTCTCAAAAATAACCTTACCTGAGTTGTCTCAGAATCAAAAAAGCAGTTTGGATGAGCCTATAACTATAGATGAAGTTGCTAACACCATAAAAGACCTAAAACTTAACAAAAGACCAGGCCCAGATGGCTACTCGGCTTTATACTATAAAACATTCTCAGAAATACTCTCTCCCATTCTCACTGAAACTTTTAACAAACTTCTAGAAGGACATTCTTTTCGGCAAGAAACACTAATGGCAATTGTTTGTATGATCCCAAAACCCCTTTCTGATGATACTTCCTGTGTGAATTATCGGCCTATCTCTCTGTTAAACCTTGATATTAAATTATTAGCAAAAATAATAGCAAAACGCCTCAATAGCATTATAGGAAAATTAATACATAGAGATCAAGTAGGCTTCATGCCAAATAGACAGGCAGGCGATAATATATGCAGGGCAGTGTTATTGGCACATATTGCTAAAAAACGGAAAATCCCTTTATGTTTTCTATCTCTCGATATTAAGAGGGCATTTGACACAGTATCCTGGCAATATATGCAATATTCATTACAAAAATGGGGTTTTGGACACCACTTTTTAACATGGATCAAAGCATTATATAATAAACCCAAAGCCTATATAAAATATGCTGGATACAAATCTGATGCCTTTAATATCGAAAGAGGTACCCGACAGGGTTGCCCATTATCTCCCTTATTATTTGCCCTTATACTCGAACCCATGGCCCAATACATCAGAACAAACCAAACTATAACTGGCATTGAAGTAGGAGGTATTACACACAAATTATGTATATTTGCAGACGATATATTACTTTTTCTATCATCACCACAGGTCTCTGGTCCTAACTTAATACCAGCTCTTGATGGATTTGCAGCCCTATCCGGCCTTATGATTAATCCTAAGAAATGCCTAGTGCTTAATATTTCGCTCACAAACATGGAATTGATCCCGGCTAGGGCTGCACTCCCATTCACATGGGCAGAAAAATCAATCCCATATCTTGGAATTCATTTAACAGCATCTCATTCTGACTTATTCTCAAAAAATTATCCTCCTGTATTAAGACAGATCACAAATCTAATAAAACAATGGTCGCAACTTCCTTTATCCTGGATAGGGAAAATTAATGCAATCAAAATGACTATTCTAACCAAATTGCTTTATCTATTCAGAGTCCTCCCTATTCCAATTCCTTCCTATTTTTTGAGAATAGTACATAAAAGAGCAACTTCGTTTATATGGGGCTCTTTTAAACCACGTATACCTATACACACACTACATCTTCCCAAAAATAAAGGAGGCCTGGGATACCCTAATTTTACTAACTACTACAGAGCAGCACATTTGGCCAGTCTGTCCAAATACCATGCAAAACAGGAAATCCCATTATGGGTATTTATAGAGGCTTCAGAAAATGACCCTCTATTAATATCAAACTTGTTATGGCTTGATCCTAAAGACCGCTTTAAAATTCATAATCCCATAACTAAACACTTCTTATCTCTCTGGGATAAACTAAAAACCAAATATCAGTTACAATCTCCACACAATCCTCTCCTTTCTTTTATCAGAAATCCGGCCTTTTATCCGGCATGGATCTACCCAAATTCTTTTAAAGCTTGGACAACATCAGGCATTCAGACACTAAATGACTTCATAGCATCTAAATCATTCCTTTCATTCCCATCGCTTAGAGAAAAATATGATCTACCAAACTCTGAGATATTTAGATATCTCCAAATCAAAAATTTCTATACACCATTCCTAAAGGGGGATACACCATTATCCCAATTATCCATTTTTGAATCAATCTGTACAAAAGATCCATTTGCTAAAGGTACAATTTCATCACTTTATAATCAATTATATGGAGTAGTAAATCTTAATAGACCCTCTTACGTTCAGAGGTGGGAGGAGGACCTGGGACGAACTTTAGAAGACACGGACTGGTCTAACATATGGCTCACATCTAAGTCATCTTCACCCAACATCTTAGCACTGGAGACAAATTATAAAGTCCTAACTCGCTGGTACCTTGTACCCGCTAGAGTGGCAAAATATTCACCTAATACCTCAGCTCTTTGTTTTCGAGGATGCCCAGAAATAGGCACACATTTACACATATGGTGGACGTGCCCAGTAATCCAAACCTTCTGGAAGGAAGTCTTCGTGATTGCATCTAAAATATTTAAAAAAATAATACAACCAGATCCATATATAACTTTACTTAATCTAAAACCGGAATGGTTAACACTCTCTCAATTCAAACTTATGATCCAACTAATAACGGCTGCAAAACAAACAGTGGCCAAGGCATGGAAATCTCCTACATTGGTACTAGCAGAAACAATTCACAGAATGAATAATACAATGTCCCATGCTAAGATGGTAGCCATCGATCAAAATCAAATTCCAAAATTTTAAAAACTTTGGCATCCTTGGATAAAACAACAGTTCCTGTCAAATTTCAATGACTCTGTCCTGTTGCCATGGTAACAGATTAAATGACTTACAGAGACACCCATTCTAAGGCTTCAAAGAGAACTAAAAAGAATAATAAACTGACGAGCGGGACAACCTTGTAGACCATACCTCTTTCTTTCTACCCTTTTTCTTCTTTCTCTTTCCTTTTCTCCAGCTTACGATTAAAGCTCATTATCAGAATTTATTTGACCTATATACACTCTACCTGTAAACAATATGTATAGTAGGTATAAATCATTTAAATACCTACAAATGTAACTAAGGAAATGATATATATCTTTAATTTAGGTTTACGTGAACCCAAGGTTTAATATTTGAAATTTCATGATATTTACCTATATAAACCCTACTGTAAAACAATGAGCTTACTTTATAGATCCTTGTAAACTTACTTTATGTATCTTTATAATATTGTATACTCAATAAACTTCTTTTGACAAGGAAAAAATGGTTAGAAAGTAGAATTTATCTATATAGTGAAAAGGCTTGCTGTATTAAAGTTCAATTTTTTAGGGTAGATTAAAAAAATACCATAGAAATAAGTGTCTATTTGAAGAACTATAGAATCATAATACAGTACCAAGCAAAACTTTTGAAATGCCAGTAGAACAGAATAACTATACTATATTATTATAGTATTGTGTTGGTAAAGGAAAAGACCTAACCTGTGTTCTTTGATACTTTACTATATTTTGTAAAAGACTTTTTACCTGAAACAGTTCTTGTGTTCAATGCCCTAGATTTAGGCTATACTGTAGAAAAATGTATTGTGTACATGTGTGTAGAGATACAAATCAAAAAGTTAGTGTTATGTTGGTTGGTGCATTACTATTTTTGCTGAAAGCAACACCTGAATAAATGAAAGACATTTTATATTTTCGTATAGGCTGGTAAACAGGATGAAAAGACCTTAAGGTTTCTTAAGGTCTGGAGAACTGGATTGTATACTAGCTTTACCCTCTTGCCATGCTGAGTTGTTAATGTCTCTAAGCATGCAGAAGTGCTGACTTATTTACAGGTGAGAAACTTCAGATCATAGGGCTCCAGAACAAAATTTTGATAAGGCCCCTGTGACTGTTCTGCATGGCATCTGGCAATGTAAATTTTGAAAATACTGTCAATGTTATGAACATATGTGAGAATTAGTGCTGGATGAACGGTTCGGCCTGAGCATGAGTTCATGGCCGAACATTGACTGTTTGCTTGTTTGGCCAAGATTCAAATTGTCAGGGCGTTCGACTGTTTGCTTGGCCCACTAAACGACCACAATGCACTGCACAATGAAAGCTTTTCCCAATCAGGGCACATAGCATCTGTCAGAGCCATGATTGGACACTGTCATGATGATTCTATCCAATTATGGCTCATTGCTCTTAGTCCCACCCCACACTATAAAAATAATCTTCCCATAGTGACCATTTTCAGTGTGATATTGGTGTGGAGAGAGATACAGTATTTTGCAGTGCGTTAGTGCACGTTTAACACAGTATATTTCAGTGTGTTATTGCTTGTTTACCACAGTATTTTGCAGTGCGTTAGTGCACGTTTAGTGCAGCATATTTCAGTGTGCTATTGCACGTTTACCGCAGTATAATGCGGTGTGTTAGTGCACGTGTAATGCAGCATACTTCAGTGAGCTGGTGCACGTTTAAGGCATTATGCTGCAGTGCGTTGGTGCACGTTTAAGGCATTATGCTGCAGTGTGTTAGTGCACGTTTAGTTATGAGTGTAGAGCGACCGTTCATTTTTACTTTAGTGTCATTTTATTTTCTTAGGTAAGGTTTCCTGCAGTATATTTCAGTGCGTTACTGCACGTTTACCGCAGTATATTGCAGTTCGTTAGTGCACGTTTAACGCAGTATATTTCAGTGCATTGGTGCCCGTTTAAGGCAGTATATTGCAGTGCATTAGTACACATTTAATGCAGTATTTATCAATGCAGTATATTTCAGTGTGTTAGTGCATGTTTAACGCAGAATATTTCAGTGCAGTATATTTCAGTGCATTAGTGCACGTTAACGCAGAATATTTCAGTGCGTTAGTGCACATTTACTGCAGTATATTTCAGTGCAGTACATTTCAGTGAATTAGTGCACGTTTACAGCAGTATTTTGCATTGCGCTAGTGCACAATTAATGAAGTATATTTCAGTGCATTGGTGCACGTTTAATGCAGTATATTGCAGTGCGTTAGTGCGCATTTAACGCAGTATATTTCAGTGTGTTGGTGCACGTATAACTCCGTATATTGCAGTGCATATATTTCAGTGCATTAGAGCACATTTACTGCAGTACAATCGGTGCAGTTTTACTGCAGTATATTGTAGTGTGTCAGTGGAGTGTGGAAGGATTTACCCCCTTAATGACCAGAGCACTTTTTACAATTTGGCACTGCGCTACTTTAACTGGTAATTGCGCGGTCATACAATGCTGTGCCCAAACAAAATTTGGGTCCTTTTTTCCCACAAATAGAGCTTTCTTTTGGTGGTATTTGATCATCTCTGGGATTTTTGTTTTTTGCGATAGAAACTAAAAAAGACCAAAATCCAATAAACTCAGTTTTAGTCATACATTTAGGCCAAAATGTATTCAGCTACATGTCTTGGGTAACAAAAAAAATTAACTAAGCCTATATTTATTGGTTTGAGCAAAAGTTATGGCGTCTACAAACTATGGTAAATTTACTGGAATCTATGCAGCTTTTTGTTTATGACTGCCCATCTAATTTCTTTAGGTGCTAAAATGGCAGGGCAGTAGAAAACCCCTCCAAATGACCCCTTTTTGGAAAGTAGACACCCCAAGGAATTTTCTGAGAGGCATGTTGAGCCTATTGAATATTTTATTTTTTTGTCACAAGTGATTAAAAAAATGACAAAAAAAAGAAAAATATTTTACAAAAAATTGTTACTGAAATTATATATTGCTCACACTTGCCATGGGTATATGTGGAATTACACCCCAAAATACATTCTGCTGCTTCTCCTGAGTATGGGGATACCACATGTGTGAGACATTTTGGGAGTCTAGCTGTGTACAGGACACCGAAAACGAATCACCACCTTCAGGATTTCTTATGCCGCGTACACACGACTGGACTTTCCGGCAGAAAAGGTCCAACGGAATCATTTCATCGGATATTCCAATCGTGTGTAGGCTACATCGGACTTTTTCTTTTGAAAATGCTGACGGACCTAGAAATAGAACATGTTTTAAATCTTTCTGACGGAATCAATTCCTATCGGGAATTCCGTTCGTCTGTATGCTATTCCGACAGACCAAAAACGACGCAAGGGCTACTGGCTATTTAACTTCCTTTTTCTAGTCCCGTCATACGTGTTGTACGTCACTGCGTTCTAAACGATCGTGTGTACGCGGCATTAGGGCGTAAAGTTTTGATTTCACTCCTCACTACCTATTACAGTTTTGGAGGCCATGAATTGCCAAGATGGAACAAACCCGCCCCCCCCCCCCCCCCAAATGACCCCATTTTGTAAAGTAGACACCCCATGCTATTTGCTGAAAGGCATGTTTTTTTGCAGATCTCCCTTTTTGCCACAAAATTTTGAAGATTGAAAAAAGAAAAAAAAAATCTATTTTCCTTTCCTTTCTTCATTTTCCAAAACAAATGAGAGCTGCAAAACACTCACCATGCCTCTTAGCAATTATCTTGGGGTGTCTACTTTCCAAAATGGGGTCATTTGGGGAGGGGGGTTTGTGCTATCTTGACATTTTAGGGCCTCCGTGAAAACTGTGAAAGGTAGTGAGAAGTAAAAGCACCATTTTACGGCCTTAGAAAGCGTGAATGCGGGCTCCCAAAAAGTCTCACACATGTGGTATGCCCGTACTCAGGAGAAGCAGCAGAATGTAGTTTGGGTGTAATTTCACATATACCCATGCCATGTGTGAGCAATATATCATTTCATGACAACTTTGTGTAAAAAAAAAAATGTAATTTTCCCGAAATTTGTGGCAATATATCTTGACATTTCACGGCCTCCAAAACTGTGATAGGTAGTGAGCAGTGGCAGCCAGTGTTAATTTTTTATGGGGGGGGCAAACAGTATGCCACCGACACCTCCCCCCTATCGCTTCACTGGCGGCTTCCCCTGCTCAGTGGCGGCCTCCTGTTCCCCTGCTCTCCACGGGTCAGCACGGCAGCGGCGGCGACCGTTTCCTCCTTCCTCCACGGCAGCCAATTGGGAGTCTTCTCTTTTCGGCCAATCAGAAAACGGGTCTCACACCCACTTCTGATTGGCCGGATTGAGGATCAGTGTTTCAACAGCGAATGTTCAGTAACACCTGGGTGGGCTCATGCAATGCTCTGCGCCACAAGCCCAACCCATCTTGAAGCCTATTAGAGCCTATGGCTCTAATCAGGTGATTAAAAAAAACACACCTACCGCTGTAATTCAGGTGCCCGGTGTCCTGAAAGGGGCCGGACACATGAATAGGGGGTGGCCGTGGCGGCCGCCGATAGATTCATGCTATGCATGAATCTATCTATTAAACATATAGGGGGTGGAGTGGATAGAGGGGGCGATGCACGGGTGTCCCTAATGGACGGGCTGCCACTGGTAGTGAGGAGTAAAATCACTATTTTACGCCCTTAGAAAGCCTGAAGGCGGTGATTGGTTTTTGGGGTCCCGTACCTGGCTAGGCCCCCAAAAAGTCTCACACATGTGGTATCCCCGTACTCAGGAGAAGCAGCAGAATGTATTTTGGGGTGTAATTTCACATATACCCATGCCATGTGTGAGCAATATATCATTTAGTGACAAAAAAAAGTAAATTTCCCGAAACTTGTGGGAAAATATAAAATATTCCATGGACTCAACATGCCTCTCAACAAATTGCTTGGGGTGTCTACTTTCCAAAAGGGGGTCTTTGGGGGGGCTTAAACTGTCCTGGCATTTTATGCCCAACATTAGCAGCTTATGCCACACATCACCCACTCTTCTAACCACTTGAACCACCTTTCTGTCCTGACACTTTTTGTTTACATGAATTTTTTTTTTTTTTTCGCTAGAAAATTACTTTGAGCCCCCAAATATTATACATATTTTTTAAAGCAGATGCCCTACAGATTAAAATCGTGGGTGTTGCAATTTTTTTCACAAAACATTTGCGCGGTGAATTTGCCTTCCATCGCAGCTGCCAAAGCGGCCCATTCCACCGGAACCTTATTCACAGTTACTCCTTCCGTAGCCCCACCTTCATGCATGGAGGAGTCCCCAGAATTATTTGACCACAGTGTCGGTTACATGCTGCTGGAGGATGTGCAGCAATTTGAAGGCTCCGATGTTGGTTCCCAGGTTGAGGAAGGGAGTAACGTGAGCCTAGAGTGAGGGTGTGCCACAAAAGGACAAGAAACCGGCAGTCATGTTTCCCCAGCTGCAGCATACTGCCAAGAGAGGAGGAAAGTGAGGAGGAGGCACAACTCCAATGAGCTAGGATGTTCTCCAAGGGGCAACTTAAGGGCAACCACCTCAGAGGTCTACAGGTGCAGGGTGCTGCTGACTCCCCGCTGACTTTTAAAAGTTCCTTGGGGGTGGGCCTTTTTCGACATGTGTGCAGCAGATCGCACCGTTGCTGTTTGCAACCTATGTCTGAAGCGGATCAAGTGTGGCTAGAACAGCAGCCGCTTGGGCACCACATGCTTGACCAGACATATGACAACCTGCCATGCAGTCCGTTGGCAACAGCACCCGAAAGACCCACATCATAGAAAAAGGCAGACTTCTCCTTGCTCTGTATCTGGACTGTGGCCCGCTGTCAGCTGAAAATGGGTCACAGGAGTGCAGAATGAACTGCACTCCTGTGGCCTACAAGAGAAGTATAGCCAAAATAGCTTTCTGCTTTAAAGTAGCATTAATAATCATTGCACTATTTTATATGATTACATATCTGTTACTGCTCCTACACACAATTACACTACAACCCTAATACAAGAAGACAGACTGGGATTGTTATGCAACGTTCCATGTTGGTACTAGTTAGGATGACCAGAAACAGAGGGCAAAAGAGGAAGCTCTGCTTATTTGTCTCCTCCCACCTCCGCTGTCATATTTGGCACCTTTGGGGGGGAGCGGGTACCTGGTTTTGACAGATACCCGCTCCCACGTCCAGATGACTTTGCCGCAGCAAAGTCATCCAGAAGTTCGCCCCCCTCCTCCTTGCCCCACCGCCGAGCTATTCACAAAGCACAGCGTGCTTCGCGCATGCGCAGTAGGGAACCAGTTGGAAGCCACAAGGCTTCACTGCCGGTTTCCCTTGCCCAAGATGGTGGCAGCAGCACCTGAGACCCAATAAAAAAAATTGGCTCGGGTGCAGGCACCGTTGGATTCGTGGACACGTAAGTGTCTGCAATCCTCTCACAAGCCTCTCAGAGGTGCTAGCTGAGTCTGCCAGCCTGCCAGTCAGCCACCCCTCCTGCAGATGTTGTCCTAAAAAAGTTAGCCTTGCCTATATTGTGCCTTAATGTGTCTGAAGAAAAACCTCTGAATTTCTGTGTTGAATCTGTGTGATCTACTAGTACAAACAAGTGAGACCACTATTGCCCTACACTATCTTCTGTGCCATTAATAGCTGCACTCAAACGCTGTTGGGGACTGTTCTGTGATGCAGTGAAGCATTACCAACTCCTGCCCATGCTATAGCCGAAAGACAGCTACAGCATGGGCCTTAATTGCCGGGAGGGCGTCCATGCACGTCTTTCCGAGAATGTGCCGCATACGCACCCCCTGTGGGGCACGCGCAGTGCGCTCTGTAATCAGAGAGTCCATGAGACTCAGCTTATCACAGATCAGAGTAAGGGGCCCACCCCGGCCCCTTACCATGTGATCAGCTGTCAGCCAATGACAGCTGATCACGTGATGTAAACAGAAGATCGTGATCGGCTTTTTTTTCCCCTCACACTGACAGCATGAGGAGAAAAAAAAAGCAGATTAGCAGATTCTGTCAGAGGGACATCGGTCACAATCATGGAGAGCCATTGCTGCTTTGCAGTGCCCACCAGTGCCACCTACCATTGCATATAAGTGATCCCTATCAGTCCCACCCACCAGTGCCACCTATCAATGCCCACCAGTGTCACCTGCCAGTGCCCACCAGTGCCACCTACCATTGCATATAAGTGCTCCCTATCAGTCCCACCCACCAGTACCACCTATCAATGCCCACCAGTGTCACCTATCAGTGGCCATCAGTGCTGCCAATCAGTGCCTCATCATCAGTGCCACTTATCAGTGTCACCTACCAGTGCCACCTATCAGTGCCCTTCAGTGCCACCTTTCAGTGCTGCCTATCAGTGCCACTCATCAGTGCCACCTCTCAGAGCCACCTCTCAGAGCCCACCAGTGCCGCCTCATCCATGCCCACCAGTGCCACCTATCATTGCCCATCAGTGCCACCTTATCAGTTCCCATCAGGGCAACCTATGAGTGTCCATCAGTGCCACCTCATCAGCGCACATCAGTGAAGGAGAAAAGTTACCTGTTATCAAATTTTTATAACAAACGATGAAACTGTTTTTTTTTCGGTCATTTTTAGTTGTTTTTTTTTTTGTAAAAAATAAAAAACCCAGCTGTGATTAAATACCACCAAAAGAAATCTCTATTTCTGTGAAAAAAAAATGATAAAAATTTCATTTGGGTACAGTGTTGCATGACCGCGCAATTGTCATTCAAAGAGTGACAGCACTGAAAGCTGAAAATTGGCCTGGGCAGGAAGGGGGTTTAAGTGCCCAGTAAACAAGTGGTTAATCATACTGGTTACTGCACCTGTTACTGCAAGTGTTAATACTAGTGATACCAACTGTGCTGCTGAAAGTACTTTTGTAACCCTTCTTCCATATACGGCTTTTCCAAATACAAGAACACACAAGCCTGTAAAGGAGAATCTCTAACTAGCAAGCAAAGGACAATCCTGAACTTTGCTATAGTCTGACATTCTTGACTGAAAACATCACAGGAGATACAGGATCAGTGTCAACAGAAACCTTTAGACCCCTTTCACACTGGGGTGGTATGCAGGCGTTATTGCGCTAAAAATACCACCTGCAAACTGACCCAAAACAGCCGCTGCTGTTTGTTCAGTGTGAAAGCCCGAGGGCTTTCACACTGAAGCGGTGCGCTGGCAGGAGAAGAAAAAAACTCCTGCAAGCCGCATCTTTGGAGCGGTGAAGGAGCGGTGTATGCACCTCTCCTGCCCATTAAAATCAATGGGGCAGCGCGGCTATACTGTGGCAATACCGCGGCTATAGCCGCGCTATGCGAGCGGTTTTAACCTTTTTTCGGCCGCCAGTGGGGGTTAAAACCACACCGCTAGCGGCCGAATACAGCTGCAAAAACGACGGTAAAACAGCGCTAAAAATATCGCTGTTGTACCGCCGACGCCCCCACCCCCCCAGTGTGAAAGGGGCCTTAGGCTCGGTTCACATATGAGCCGCACTTGTCTCACAGCAGGGGTCCGGTGCGTGCTGGTTCATCGTTTCAGGTCCGATTTCAGCCCGAACAAAATGCACCAGACCTGCTGCGGAGATGTGTGAACCAGTTCCATAGAGAGCCGGTCACAATCTCCTGCTATACGAATTGGATGCGAGGAAATCTGCATCCAATTCGCATAGGTGTGAACATACCTCCCAACCGTCCCGGATTGCCCGGGAAAGTCCCGCTGTGGGAGGTCTGTCCCGCGTCCCGGGCACCTTCATTCCGGGACAATACAATGTCCCGGAATCGCCCCATTGGGATCTGATGCCCCCTAAAAATTGCCGCTGCATTGCCGCTGTCCCTCACTGCCCGGCGCTGTACTGGTTCTGGCCAAGACCGCTTCATTTCACCCCCAGATGCTGCCTGGCTAACTGCCAAAACAACTGGTTGCTAGGCATGGCCCGCCTGGCGTCTAACAACCAGTGACGTCACAACGAGGAGGAGAGTGGAGCCCCAGCATTCAGTGCGAGCTGGAGGAGGATTCCTCCTCGCGCCTAAGCTCCGCCCCCGGCTCCACCCCCCAACTCCGGGTCTCCCCTGAAGGCTGTTCCTGCTCTGGAAGAAAGGTAGGAGAATGTTCCCTGCATTGTCCTGTGCACACAGAATGAATCCCGCACGGCACAGCCTGAGGCTGGTTTTCTCACTGTGTGGACATTTTCTTTGATTGGAACTCGTGGCTGCTTGTCCTCATGGTGATTGGCTGCAGCACATGGCAATCATCCTCCTGTATTTGCCAACAGAACATTCTGTGCGTGGGGGCGGGGTCAGTTGCCAGTCTGTGCTGAAGACGAGGAGGAGGGCTTTCTGCAGGTCTGTGTATGTGTGATAGGAAAGTTGCTGCAGTTAACTTAAGCTGTTGCAGTGTCCTGGCAGATGACAGATAGATTTCTGGTGAAGCCTGTGCCCAGAATCTTAGCTCAGGTTGCAGACACAGAGCATCACTCATTCTGTCTGTTTAATCTGTACAGGACTCTGCAGCAGGAGATAAGGAGAGTGTGTGCTGAGAACGGGGAAGTGTTCTGTGTGTGTCTCAATCTGAATTGCCCTGTTTATGCTTCCTCTCCTGAGCTCTCTGTCCACCCCCCGTCCAATCCTGCGATCTCCCTGTCCACCCCCCCGTCCAATCCTGCGATCTCCCTGTCCACCACCCCGTCCAATCCTGCGATCTCCCTGTCCACCCCCCCCGTCCAATCCTGCGATCTCCCTGTTCACCCCCCCGTCCAATCCTGCGATCTCCCTGTCCACCCCCCCCGTCCAATCCTGCGATCTCCCTGTCCACCCCCCCCGTCCAATCCTGCGATCTCCCTGTCCACCCCCCCGTCCAATCCTGCGATCTCCCTGTCCACCCCCCCTTCCCATCCTGCGATCTCCCCGTCCAATCCTGCGATCTACCCGTCCAATCCTGCAATCTCCCCGTCCAATCCTGCGATCTCCCCGTCCCATCCCGCGATCTCCCTGTCCACCTCCCCGTCCAATCCTACGATCTCCCCGTCCAATCCTGCGATCTCCCCGTCCCATCCCGCGATCTCCCTGTCCACCCCCCCCCGTCCAATCCTGCGATCTCCCCGTCCAATCCTGCGATCTCCCCGTCCAATCCTGCGATCTCCCCGTCCACCCCCCCTTCCCTTCCTGCGATCTCCCCGTCCACCACCCTTCCCATCCTGCGATCTCCCCGTCCCATCCTGCGATCTCCCCGTCCCATCCTGCGATCTCCCCGTCCCACCCTGCAATCTCCCTGTCCCACCCTGCGATCTCCCCGTCCCATCCTGCGACCTCCCTGTCCACCCCAACTTCCCACCCCGCGATCTCCCTGTCCACCCCCACCGTCCAATCCTGCGATCTCCCCGTCCAATCCTGCGATCTCCCCGTCCAATCCTGCGATCTCCCCGTCCAATCCTGCGATCTCCCCGTCCAATCCTGCGATCTCCCCGTCCCATCCTGCGATCTCCCCGTCCCATCCTGCGATCTCCCCGTCCCATCCTGCGATCTCCCCGTCCACCCCCCCTTCCCTTCCTGCGATCTCCCCATCCACCACCCTTCCCATCCTGCGATCTCCCCGTCCCATCCTGCGATCTCCCCGTCCCATCCTGCGATCTCCCCGTCCCATCCTGCGATCTCCCTGTCCCACCCTGCGATCTCCCCGTCCCATCCGGCGATCTCCCTGTCCACCCCCCCCGTCCCATCCTGCGATCTCCCTGTCCACCCCCCCCGTCCCATCCTGTGATCTCCCCGTCCAATCCTGCGATCTCTCCGTCCAATCCTGCGATCTCTCTGTCCAATCCTGCGATCTCCCCGTCCCACCCTGCGATCTCCCCGTCCCACCCTGCGATCTCCCCGTCCCACCCTGCGATCTCCCCGTCCAATCCTGCGATCTCCCCGTCCAATCCTGCGATCTCCCCGTCCAATCCTGCGATCTCCCCGTCCCATCCTGCGATCTCCCTGTCCACCCCCCCATCCCATCCTGGGGTCTCTCTGGACATGTGGCCCCATCCAGTGCGCTGCGTGTCTTCAGAGGTCAGGATGTATGCAGAAACATAAGAGAGTTTCTCAGTCCAACTGTATTCAACTACATTACATTCTTCTAATAAACTTTAAGCAAAATACTCTAAAAATAGTGTAAAAATAGACAGACTTTTGTTAAATTAAGATATATTATAGTGATGTAAACATGTCTCCAATATGATTGACCACACCTCTTAAACCACAACCAAATGACCACGCCCTTTTTGCTGGCCACGCCCACTTCTCGGCATGGTGCGCTGCGCTCTCCACACATCGGATCTTCTAAGTGTCCCTCATTGTCAAGTTCAAAAGTTGGGAGGTATGGGTGTGAACCCAGCCTTACAATCCTTAACCCCTTCATGATGAAGGTAAAGAAAATCTTACTTAATTAGGAGCAGCATCTGCTCTTGTTTCTCAGTTTAGTGATCAAATGGTTTTGTTTAAAAACAAACCTGCCAGCTCAGTTCTCCCTCACACAGAGAGTGGCACACTGACAGCTACAGCTTGCAGGTTACCGTTTCCACAATGAAATAGAGTACAAAAGCTTATTTAAAACTGTCATGGGCAAAATAGGGAAAATACATTTTTATATTTTCATCATTTATCAGCCTAAAATAAAACATGACCAGGGCATTCATTAAAATAGTGTACCAAAAAAAAATATTAGGTCTTGAAAAAAAAAAGTAAAAATTATTTCAGTATGCAAAATAGTCATAAAGATATTGCCAAATTAATCAACAATGCATACTGACATTGCTACATTTTGTCTGGGTATCCATGTCTTAATGATATTTGGTCAATAACCATTTTTTTAATGCGGCTGGCTTTACCATTTTTGTAATTTTTTATTTTTATTTTTGGAAGTTAGTAAAAGACCCTGCCAAACCATATATTTTCTGCAATCATGTAATCTGTAGAATGAAAATATAATGCTACTGATTTTTTTACATCTCATGATAGTTGCACAAATGTTTATAAAATCTATATTTTCAGGGGGCATTTTTTGCATATATATATAATTTTTTTTTCTTTTTTTACGGTTTTCTTTTTTATATATATTTTTTCAATATTTTTTAACGATTTTCTGTAAATTTTTTTAGGGATTTATTTGCACTGATTGGTATCACTATAATTAAAAGACCCACTCACCCTTATAAAGTAGATGTTTTATCAGACATGCCCAAATGTAATTATCTAAAATGATCACATGAGGGCCTCAGCATTCCAGAATATGAAAACCAAAGAAAACAGAACTCTACTTGTTTATGGAGGCATATAGCATTGACATATGACAATGCAGGCACTGGGGGACATTTACCAAGCAAATCAGGAAATCTCTCATATAGCAAAATCTATGCAACCGTTTTTCTGTATATTTGTGACCCCTGCTTCTGTAATCCTGGTCAGATAATTACAATAGAATTGCAAATATCTGAGACTTATTAATGAAGATAAGATCGATTTTCACTATAAATAGATGCACAATTAGCCGCTTTAGCCCCGGAAGATTTTACCCCCTTCCTGACCACTTTTTGCGACTCGGCGCTTCATCGCTTTAACTGACAATTGTGCAGTCGTGCACCGTTGCACCCAAACAAAATTGATGTCCTTTTTTTCCCACAAACAGAGCTTTCTTTTGGTGGTATTTGATCACCTCTGCATTTTTAATTTTTTGCGCTATAAACAAAATTAGAGGGACAATTTTGAAAAAGCATTATTTTTTACTTTTTGCTATAATAAATATCCCCAAAAAATATATAAAACGTTTTTTTTCCTCAGTTTGTGCCGATACGTATTCTTCTACATATTTTTGACAAAAAAAAAAAATCGCAATAAGCGTATATTGATTGGTTTGCGCAAAAGTTATAGCGTCCACAAAATAGGGGATAGATTTATGGCATTTTTTTTTTTTTTTACTGTAGCGCACTACTCCCTTGGGAGCTGCTGTTAGTGCATACCATTTCGTTAGTGACTGTTTTCCTCCCCTGCACGAATAACATCTGCAGACAGTCCAGTAACCTTGGAACATAAACTTTATTCTTTTCCTTGCTGCATGTTAGAAAATAACTTGCAATATTTACAGTCTATGGCTCCAGGAAGTATGAGTTGCCTCTTAATCTTTGGTTCCTTTAATAGTAGTTATATCCTTTTCCCTTAATGAACTGACCAGTGCCTCTCTGAAAAACACCTTGGTATGTGGATGTTAGAAGTACCAGGCCTCACCTGCCTATCTCGACTCCTGCAATCCTCCCGGGTCAGTTCAGAAAAAATCCGGGCGCACCCCAATCTACTTCATCCTTTTAGCAACTGCTTCCTGCTCCACATGTCCAGAACCATCCCAGCCGGTGACGTCTGGCCCATTGCTCCCGGAGTTTCTTTTGGTGCTTTAGCATTCATGAACCATCCAGCACTGAGGTCTTTAAACCCTCAGGCCTTCAGGTTCAAGTTCGTTTGCTATCCAGCACTGAGAGCATTACACCCCCAGGCCTTCAAGCCTGCTCCTTGCTGCCTTTCTGGATTCAATTCCCATCTCCAACCACACCAGGAAACATGTGACCTCAGTTTTTATAACAGTCCCGCCTCTGACCAAACAAAACAATGATTGGCTCAGAGCGGTCTCCAAAAACTACCTGCCACTCTGCTCCCTCAGTGCACCCACTTTCCAGAACATTTCAGGGAAAGTAATGGAAATCTTACAGGGCAGAGCGTAGGTGGCCACACCCTCCTCTATTCTATCAAATCTCCCAACCAAATTAACCAACCAGCTTAGACCAACAGGGTAAAACACTGGCAATTTTACCTGACACCAATTCTAACTAACCGATTAGCACACACCTAAGTGGGTGGGCGCTACATTACTAATAATGGCGGCAATCTGAGATTTTTATCGGGACTGCGACATTATGGCAGACACATTGGGCATTTTTGACACTATTTTGGGACCATTGTCATTTATACAGCGATCAGTGCTATAAAAATGCATTGATTACTGTGTAAATGACACTGGAAGTGAAGGGGTTAACCACTAGGGGGCGGTGAAGGGGTTAAGTGTGTCCTAGGAAGTGATTCTAACTGTGGGGGGGCTTCGACACAGGACAGTGATCACTGCTCTCGATGACAGAGAGCAGTGATCTCTGTCCTGTCACTAGGTAGAACGGGAAAATGCTTTGTTTATAAAAGCATCTCCCTGTCCCACCTCTCCGTGACACGATCGCGGGACCCGCGGTCACAGAGACAGCGGCGGTTGCTGCCGGCGGCGCACGCGTGCCCGAAACACCGTTTCTTAACCAGTTGCCGACCGCCTCACGACGATATACGTCGGCAGAATGGCACGGGCAGGCAGAATCACGTACCTGTACGTGATCTGCCTCCCGTGGGCGGGGGGTCCGATCGGACCCCCCCGGTGCCCGAGGCGGTCGGCTTCTGTCTGGGAGTGATCAGACGTGAGGGGGAGGCCATCCATTCGTGGCCCCCCCCTCACGATCGCTCCCAGCCAATGGGAATCTTCCTCTGCCTCTGTATAGTAAACAGAGGCAGAGGAAGTGATGTCATCGCTCCTCGGCTCGGTATTTTCCGTTCCGGCGCCGAGGAGAGAAGACATCCGAGTGAGTGTAAAACAACACACACAGTAGAACACGTCAGGCATACATTACACCCCCCTTTACCCCCCCCCCCCCCTGATCACCCCCCAATCAACCCCCCCCACCCCCCGTCACCCTGACACCAAGCAGTTTTTTTTTTCTGATTACTGCATTGGTGTAAGTTTGTGACAGTTAGTGTGGTAGGGCAGTTAGTATTAGCCCCCTTTAGGTCTAGGGTACCCCCCCTAATAAAGTTTTAACCCCTTGATCATCCCCCGTCGCCAGTGTCACTAAGCAATCGTTTTTCTGATCGTTGTATTAGTGTCACTGGTGACGCTAGTTAGGGAGGTAAATATATAGGTTCGTCGTCAGTGTTTTATAGTGACAGGGACCCCCATATACTACCTAATAAATGTTTTAACCCCTTGATTGCCCCCTAGTTAACCCTTTCACCAGTGATCACCTTATAACTATTACAGGTGACGCTGGTTAGTTAGTTTATTTTTTGTAGTGTCAGGGCACCCGCCGTTTATTACCGAATAAAGGTTTAGCCCCCTGATCGCCCGGCGGTGATATAACTTAGGTTTTAAGGTCAGATAAGGTCTGCGTCACCCCAGGCAGCGTCGGGTTAGTGCCAGTAGCGCTAACACACATGCACGCACCATACACCTCCCTTAGTGGTATAGTATCTGAACGGATCAATATCTGATCCGATCAGATCTATTCTAGCGTCCCCAGCAGTTTAGGGTTCCCAAAAATGCAGTGTTAGCGGTATCAGCCCAGATACCTGCTAGCACCTGCGTTTTGCCCCTCCTCCCGGCCCAGCCCACCCAAGTGCAGTATCGATCGATCACTGTCACTTACAAAACACTAAACGCATAACTGCAGCGTTCGCAGAGTCAGGCCTGATCCCTGCGATCGCTAACAGTTTTTTTGGTAGCGTTTTGGTGAACTGGCAAGCATCAGCGGCCTAGTACACCCCGGTCGTAGTCAAACCAGCACTGCAGTAACACGTGGTGACATGGCGAGTCCCATAAGTGCAGTTCAAGCTGGTGAGGTGGCAAGCACAAGTAGTGTCCCGCTGCCACCAAGAAGACAAACACAGGCCCGTCGTGCCCTTCCTGCTGCATTCGCCAATCCTAATTGGGAACCCACCACTTCTGCAGCACCCATACTTCCCCCATTCACATCCCCAACCAAATGCAGTCGGCTGCATGAGAGGCATTTTCTTTATGTCCTCCCGAGTACCCCTACCCAACGAACCCCCCCAAAAAAGATGTTGTGTCTGCAGCTAGCGCGGATATAGGCGTGACACCCGCTATTATTGTCCCTCCTGTCCTGACAATCCTGGTCTTTGCATTGGTGAATGTTTTGAAAGCTACCATACACTAGTTGAGTATTAGCGTAGGGTACAGCATTGCACAGACTAGGCACACTTTCACAGGGTCTCCCAAGATGCCATCGCATTTTGAGAGACCCGAACCTGGAACCGGTTACAGTTACAAAAGTTACAGGTGATATATGCCGAAGCATAGGGGCAGCAAGGGCGGAGGAGCGATTTGCTCCTACCTTTTGCGGGAGTATGCCCCCCTGCTTCGCATATATAAATGGTGCATGTATGCCCATCATTAGAAGTGGGTGGATGAAGGGAGGTATTCTAATGGTGGGCATACCCACCAATCAATCTCCTTTTTTCGTTCAGCCCACAGGCTGCATGATGAAAAAAAAAAAAAAGATTGCAATATATGCCCAACAAGGACCAGCAACGTACTGGTATGTTGCTGGACTTTGAGTGGTTATACCAGAATGATGCCTGCAGGTTTAGGTATTATCTTGGTATTCTTTTCAGCCAGCAGTCGGCTTTCATGTAAAAGCAATCCTAGCAGCTAATTAGCCTCTAGACTGCTTTTACAAGCAGTGGGAGCGAATGCCCCCACCGTCTTCCATGTTTTTCTCTAGCTCTCCTGTCCCAACAGGGAACCTGAGAATGCAGCCGGTGATTCAGCCAGCTGACCATAGAGCTCATCAGAGACCAGAGTGGCTCCAAACATCTCTCTGGCCTAAGAAACCGGAAGCTATGAGCATTTCATGACTTAGATTTCGCCGGATGTAAACAGCACCATTGGGAAATTGGGAAGGCATTTTATCACACAGATCTTGGTGTGGTCAGATGCTTTGAGGGCAGAGGAGAGATCTAGGTTCTAATAGACCAATTTTTTCAAAAAAAAAAAAATAAAAAAAAAAAAAATAAAAAGAAGGAGTACCCGTCACTACCTATTGCTATCATAGGGGATATTAACATTCCCTGAGATAACAAAAATGATTAAAAAAAAAAAAAAAAAAAAAAAAAAAATGAAAGGAACAGTAAAAAAGATAAAAAAGCAAAAAAAAAATAAATAAAAGCACCCCTGCCCCCCCCCCCCCCGCTCTCACGCAAAGGCGAACGCAAGCGCCGGTTTGGCGTCAAATGTAAACAGCAATTACACCATGCATGTGAGGTATCACCGCGAAGGTCAGATCAAGGGCAGTAATTTTAGCAGTAGACCTCCTCTGTAAATCTAAAGTGGTAACCTGTAAAGGCTTTTAAAAATGTATGTAGTTTGTCGCCACTGCACGTTTGTGCACAATTTTAAAGCATGTCATGTTTGGTATCCATGTACTCAGTCTAAGATCATCTTTTTTATTTCATCAAACATTTGGGCAATATAGTGTGTTTTAGTGCATTCAAATTTAAAAAAGTGTGTTTTTTCCCAAAAAAATGCGTTTGAAAAATCGCTGCGCAAATACTGTGTGAAAAAAAAAAAAATGAATCACCCACCATTTTAATCTGTAGGGCCTTTGCTTTAAAAAAATATGTTTGAGGCTTCAAAGTAAATTTTCTTGCAAAAAAAAATATTTTTTTCATGTAAACAAATAGTGTCAGAAAGGGCTTTGTCTTCAAGTGGTTAGAAGAGTGGGTGATGTGCGACATAAGCTTCTAAATGTTGTGCATAAAATGCCAGGACAGTTCAACCCCCCCCCCCCCCAAATGACCCCATTTTGGAAAGTAGACACCCCAAGCTATTTGGTAAGAGGCATGTCGAGTTCATGGAATATTTTATATTGTGACAAGTTGCAGGAAATTTTTTTTTTTTTTTTTTTTGCACAAAGTTGTCACTAAATGATATATTGCTCAAACATGCCATGGGAATATGTGAAATTACACCCCAAAATACATTCTATTGCTTCTCCTGAGTATGGAGATACCACATGTGAGAATTTTTGGGAGCCTAGCCGCGTACGGGAACCTGAAAAGCAAGCACCGCCTTCAGGCTTTCTAAGGGCGTAAATTTTTGATTTCACTCTTCACTGCCTATCACAGTTTCGGAGGCCATGGAATGCCCAGGTGGCACAAAACCCCCCCAAATGACCCTATTTTGGAAAGTAGACACCCCAAGTCATTTGCTGAGAGGTATAGCAAGTATTTTGCAGACCTGGTAGTTGGGACTGGATAATGGAGGCAGAGGCAGGGATGTCACAGGAAACTTTAGCCAGCTACTGGCTGAGGAGGCAGCAGGAGGGCTGCCACGCTTCCCAGCCAATGGGTGCGTTGTTCATTGCTCTTTTACTGCCCATGTTGTGGCATGGATCTGCCTTGGAAAGAAGCCAGCTGGGTTAGTGAATGGAAGAACAAAGTTTATTATGGCTTAACTGTAATAGAATCTTGCTCTGTCTGCAAAGAACAAAGTGCATTATGGCTGAGAACCCAGCTCTCTCTCTCCTTTCTCCCTCTCCTTCCTCCTCTCTACCTCCCTCATCCCCCTTTATTTAATTCTCTCTCCCTCCATTCCTCTCTTACCTCCCTTCTCTCTCCTTCCATCCCTCTTGCTTTCCTTCTCTCCCCCTCCCTTGATTCTTCTTTCCTTGCTTTTCCCTCCCTCTCCATCCCTCTTTCCATGTTTTTTGCTTCTTCTAGACCACTCCTACAATGCATGCCATGCCCCCTAACTAAAATACTCCACCTACAGGCAAAGAGTGTCCCTAAAGATTGAGAATGTTGTCAACTATGGCCCTGGCATTACTATAGGCTTTGGTGGTTAGTGGGAGTAAAAAAAATCCTGTGGTCAGTAGGAGGAAGAATCGTGCCTCATCATTGGTGTCAGTGGGAGAATTAGTTCCCCATCTCTGGGGTCAGTGGAAGGAATAGTGCCCCATCATTGGCATCAGTGGAAGGAATAGTATTCCATCATTGGTGTCAGTGGGAGAAAGAGTGTCTTGTATCTGCGTAACAAATAGTGCACCAAGGGCCAGATAAAGGCAGGCAAAGGGCCACATACAACCCCTGGGCCGCAGTTTAAAGATCTCTGTTCATGGCCAATCTTCTTAATGTGTGTCACATTTTTTCTTTCAGTGTGTAATAACCTAAAGGCCCCTTTCAGACGAAGAGGATCAAGTCCAAGCGGATCCGCCTGCTCAACAGGGAATCTCTGCGCTGATCAACTCCGAGCAGGCTATACAGAGCAGAAACAGCCCACTTTCCTCTACGGGGCGGTTGGATGGAAACATACTACATGTAAGTTACCATCCGATTGTCATCTGATCCATCGGACAGATGGCGAAGGCCACATGCCGTTTTTAGCAGATTTTATTGGATCGGATGCCCGGCAAATGTCTGCTGACATCCGCCACCCCATAGAGAACAATGGGTGGTCTGATCGGGTCTGCCTGAAAAACGGACAGGCAGAAATCCCAAATCGTTCCGCATGTATGAAAGGGGCCAATCAGAGTACATCAGTTACTAATTTGTTAATTTAAAGAGGCATTTATTACTGTGTAGTTGTCTAGAGCCCCAGAGCAGACTCTCTCAGAGCTCAATGGTCAAGTTTTGGACAGTTAGCGTAGCTAGATCAGGGAAGGTGAACAATATACATTTACTGATGTTCTAATGCCAAAACTGATTCCACTTGGAATTATTGACCTCGGTTTGCTTTAAACATTTCTTCCATTTTCAACGTGCAGCCACACCTGAATAGGTTTGCCTATTTACAATCTTTTTATCACCGTGTCCCAGGATTTGGAGGGTATCACAAAACACAGGTGGGAGCTGTACCTACATTCTTATTAAAACCAACACTTATGGGTGTGCTAGAACTAGTTCATTAGTTAGGTAAACAAACATGTTTCCTTAGAGCTTGTTATAATTCAGATGGAAATCACAATGTAAATTTCTTTTGGGCTTGGAAATTAAGAATATTTACGGCCTCCAGGCTGTTCCTGATTGTTCCTATTTAGTCAACCAAGCACTGAATGTCTGTATGAAGTATGAAATTTGTTAATTATAATTGTATTACCACCAATAATATTATAAATCCCATTCCCTGAGTATTAATATAAGTAATGTATAGCTACACTGAGGGTTATTTACGAAAAGGAAAATCCACTTAGCACTGCAAGTGCACTTGGAAGTAAAGTTATTTTCCTTGCATGTCCGAGAGGGGACACGCAAAGAAAATAAAAAACATTTTGGCTTGCACATGATTGGATGATAAAATCAGCAGAGCTTCCCCTCATTTCAGATCTACCCCTTAGATTTAGAGCGACTGCACTTCCAAGTGCACTTGCATTGCAAAGTGGATTTGCCTTTCGTAAATAACCCCCACAGTGTTTTAAAAGAACATTTGACTGGTTTAGTGAATATGGAACCCTTTGATGCCCATCCATATGCTAGAATAAAATTAGTTTGGGAAATGTAATGTTGAAGGTTTACAGGGTATATTTTTGTCTTATTTTATATAAGCAATTATGAAACACACACAGACTAGGTAGTCTCCCTACTTTATTAATTGTAAATATAGACAGGATTAGAAACATTGCAGGTAGACCAACTAAACATTCCATTCATTATATAGTGAATCTCTCATGTAAAAAGATATGCTACATATATCCAAATATGAACTCTGCTTTCTCCACAACAGAGAGGTCACTTTACTGTATGTGAAATAGATGTTCTTATAAAATTTTTATAGCATTTCACAGTTTGGCATCAACATGGATGGCAGCAAAGGGGTCTTCATCGTTGTTGCTGATCTGGAATCGAGCATTGCCATTGTAGTCCACACTGATCTGTCTACCGGTGCATCTAGAACCTTCCTTTTGGCCTGAGATGACATCACAGTAGGTACCAGCAGGAAGACCAGTATACAGAGTAACATCCATGTACCTGCAAGTCAAATAACGGGTATGTTATGACCTTAAAGTGTATTTTACCCCCAAAAGTAAGATGTACTACATCTCCATGTTTATACATGGTACATATAGTTAAAGTATATTAAAAACTATTCCATCACTTTAACCCCTTTATGACCACCCAACACATGTGCAAAGGCAAAAAGGAGGCCGTGCCTCCGAAACATGTCATAGCAACCGCATGCAAGCGTGCTAGAGGAGTTAGCTGTACCCCCGTGCATCCCCTACCCGGCCACGAGTGACGTCACGCAGCGCCGGCTGGTCCGTGCGAGTGTTTGAGCAGCGTGTGATACAAGGAAGTAGGCTTTTTGTGCTTACAGCAACTACCCTTCACCACGCCGCAAGTTGCTGTGAGCCAACTGATCTTCAGACCAGGAGAGGAGGCTTCTATGGAGCTGTACATGCTTTTTTATACCGGATGTTTGTGATTGCAACCCTTGTTTCTATATATTGAATTTTATTAAACGGTAATACACTAGGGCTGGCATGCGCTCTCTTGCCTTATATACTTTCAGATTTATGTCCATCACGATGAGCATGCATTTCCTGTGGGCAGTTGTGTGGCCATGAAGCCCCCCCCCCCCCAGCATTTTTTATTTTAGTGGGGGGGGCTTAAATCTCACACACTGGAAGCGGCTATTAAAAAATGCTGCTGGTTCTTGAGCACAGCACACCCAGATGGGGAGGTTAATTCCCTGCTGTGCATGTTGTAAGACAGCTCACCCTCTGTATCATGTAGTCCAGTCTACCCACCAGCCTGCTGTATGACATATGCAGTAGATGGGGAACTTCCCCAAAGTGTGTGTGTGATTGTAAATGCATATTTTTTTTTAAACAACAAACATGTTAAACATACCTGCTCTGTGCAATGGTTTTGTACAGAACAGCCCGACCTTCAGCTCCTGCTGCTGTCTGAGCCTGTGAGGAGGGAGAGAGGTGCTGCCCTGGTTCACAGCGCTGGTTTGAGATTAGGCTCAGTTAAGTATAAGGGGTGGCTGGGGGGGGAGCTGCACAGAGATTGTTTATTTTAAAGTAGAACGTTAGGCCTAGAATAAAAAAAAGTTCAAAACAGGCAGGAATTTGAATGCGGAAGAGACATGCTTTGTCTCTTCTGCATTAGTTACCTACCTGCCTGTATGCCCTTGAACAGTGAGCCACGCACCCGCAGCTTACTGTAATGCTGTGTACACACGAGTGGAATGTCCGATAGAAAAAGTCAGACGGGAGCTTTTCATCGTATATTCCGATAGTGTGTATGCCCCATCGGACTTTTTATGTTGAAAATTCTGACCGACCTAGAAAGAGAACATGTTCTAAATTTTTCCGACGGAACCAATTCCTATCAGGAAAACTGCTAGTCTGTATGCTGTTCCGACGTACCAAAAACGACGCATGCTCTGAAGAAAGTATGAGATGGAAGCTATTGGCTACTGGCTATTGAACTTCCTTTTTCTAGTCCCATCGTACGTGTTTTAAGTCACCACGTTCTGGATGGTCAGAATTTGGTGTGACCATGTGTATGCAAGACAGCTTGAGCGGAATTCCGTCAGAACTCTGTCGGAAAAACCTTCCGATGGGAAAACCGGTAGTTTGTACAGGGCATGAGAATTTGACAATGCCAAATCTGACTGAACTCCTGCGCATGCGACAGAGTGATGTCATCCCTGTCCGACCAATGGCAGCGGCCAGCAGTCAAGACCCAGAAGCCGGCCACCCGAAGATGTTCGTGGCCAGGTGGGGAGCTCAGGGACGACGCATTGCTGGAGTACGAGTGAGTGAGTATAGTTCCACTTTAAAGTAAAAAACCTACAGCCTTTACAACCACTTTAAAGTGGTGTTCCACCCAAAAAAAATACATGAAAATTCCTAAAAAAAAAATAAAAATAAAGATAAAAAACATTTGGAATTTTTTTTAACTCACCTCTAAATGCCTGTTGCTAGGGGGTCCCTCGTAGTCTGCCTCTTTGAGTGCCTGGGCTGGTGACATCACTTCCCCCTCAGCACAGGAAGCACTCGGCTCTGCTCCCTCCCTCTTGTCAATCACCTGGGACCCATTACAGGTCCCAGGTGACAGCGGCCAATCACGACGCACGGCGCCGCTCACGCATGCAAAGTGGGTGCCCGGCTGTGAAGCCACAGGCCGGCGCCCACAGTTGCAATGCCGGCGCCGCCGAACGGAGGGGGAGGCGAGTGGGGCTTCGATCCCCCGCATCGCTGGACCCTGGGACAGGTAAGTGTCCAATTAAAAGTCAGCAGCTGCAGCATTTGTAGCTGCTGACTTAATTTTTTTTTTAGTGGGCCCTCCTCTTTAAGTAATGCCATCATATACTATTGCTCTTTGCCATAAAATAAACTAGCATATATAAAGTTCCTGCAGGATAGATTTTTTTTTTCAATCTCAAGAAGCCACATGTTTACCCCATGTTTAAAATAGCTACTACCCTCCGAATCTGTATAATCAAATCACAATTCCAGTAATCATATGCACATTTACCAGTCATCGTTGTTAAAGATGATGAAGCCTCTGTTTCCACGACCGAAGGCCACCTGATTACTTCCATTATCCCACCAGTTAGAGAAGGGCTGTCCATCTACCACATTACGGAAGATGGCCATGTTCCTAACAAGGAAAAACACATTACTATTAGGACATTGATTAGCTTAAATTGAAAGAAATGTTAAAGCAGAACCAAGAGCATACGTATAGGAGGGTTATACCCCCTGTCAGTGTTTGTTTTTTACAACTACAGTATGTACCATTGGGGAGATGTCCCTTCCCTTTTTAGCCTACAGTCAAAACAGGAAGTGGGAGAAAATCCCTCCAAAGTGAAGGAGTCCCTGCTTGTCACCGTGGTCACCAGATCTTGTGTCCCCATTGGAATATTTCCCCTCTATTAGGCTCGGTTCACAGTGAGGCGGTTTCAAAGTCACCCGACTCTGAAGCCGTCCCACACAGCGCGACTTCAGCGTGGCTTGCAAACTACTTCTTTAATAGAAGTCAATGCAAGCCGCTCCAAGGTCACCCCCAAGTAGTGCAGGAACCTTTGACTTGAGTCGCTCTGATTAGAACAGTTCCATTGCACTAAATGGAGCATGATTTGTCAAGTCACCTGACAAGTCGCCCGAGTGTGAACCAAGCCTTATTGTTCTGGGGACAACCCAAAATTTGTGCTTTTTTTCATTCTTAGTGATAACTGTTAACAGGACAGATAAAGAGGGTGATTGCCTTAAAAAGGATGCAGACAGAAATAAAAAATTGGCAGTTGCTCTATCCCCTCTCCACTATTAAATGCCCTGACAAAGCAAAATATATGCAAAACATGTTGGCTGGCTGATCACAAATGATCTCTGAACACAAGCTATTGCATGGTCATCCTGATGCTTGATTGTCATTTCTGTAATGTATAAAAATATTTTCAATAAAATGTATACTTTTATATTAACTATTGCTGGATTGGCTCACCGTTAACAGACACATTATCTCCCCCTTTAAAAACCCCATTTCACCAGAGAGCTCTGTCTCTCTCTTCACATTTGTTTTACCTTAGGGATTGGGAGTCCTGTCTGTTTTTCCTGTAAATTAGTCCAACCATTTACTTTCATAGCCCCTCTCCACTATATCCAAAACTGAAAATTTGGCTTCTGAGAGGGCATGTTGGCTAAATGCAAGATTACAGTGTCAATAGAAGAGGTGCTGTAGTGTGCAAGTCTCACACTAGCCTAGCACTATCAACTTTTTTTTTCTTATTTTCTTTTGTTTTTCTTCCTTCTCTCCAGGCATCCAACAGACAGGGGCCAACAATAAACTGCGTATGAAAATGTTGTAGTATTCACTATGGAGGCAATAAAATTTGGGTCACTTATTGCTAGGGGTCTTAATACCCCACAGAAGAGATCACAGATTTTATACAATATGCATAAGCAAAGATTTCAGATACTTTTCTACTACGAATGGTTTGGCCCAAGCATTATGCAGTGTTCGCAGCAAATTCGAAAGCCCCAGAACCCCGTTAAAATGTCTGTGGGACACCAACATGAAAAACCAAAAGTGGTGATTTTAAAGGCTTATATGCAAGTTATTGCCATAAAAAGTGTTCAGGGACCCGGGTCCTGCCCCAGGGGACATGTATCAATGCAAAAAAAGTTTTTTTAAAACAACCGTTTTTTCGGTAGCAGTGATTTTAATAATGCTTAAAGTGAAACAATAAAAATGAAATATTCCTTCAAATATCGTGCCTGGGGGGGGTGTCTATAGTATGCCTGTAAAGTGGCAGTTTCTGTGTTTAGAACAGTACCACAGCAAAATGACATTTCTAAAAGGAAAAAAAGTAATTTAAAACCCTTTGGGTCTGGTATTAATATTAAGGGGAACCCCGAACCAAAAATTAAAAAAAAAAAAAAAAATTGCGTGGGGGGGGGGGGGTCCAGCCAAAATCCATACCAGGCCCTTCAGGTCCGATATGAATTTTAAGGGCAACCCTGTGCCAAAATTACAAAAAAATGGCATGGGGTCCCCCCAAAATCCATACCAGACCCTTATCCGAGCGCACAAACTGACAGGCCGCAGGAAAAGAGGGGGGACAAGAGTGCCCCCCCTCCTGAACTGTACCAGGCCACATGCCCTCAACATGGGGAGGGTGCTTTAGAGTAGCCCCCCAAAGCACCTTGTCCCCATGCTGATGGGGACAAGTGCCTCATCCCCACAACCCTTGCCCGGTGGTTGTGGGGGTCTGCAGGTGGGGGGCTTATCGTAAACTGGAAGCCACCTTTAAGGGGACTCCCAGATCCCGGCCCCCCATATGAATTGGTAGCGGGTCCATTTCACAAAAAAAATTTCAAAAATGGTAAAAAAGATGGGACACTTCGGGACAAGTCCTTTTTTTTTTTAAATAAAGTCCCGCGATGTAGATCCATCTCACGCTGCCCGACGGACCAAAAAAAAAAGCTTGGGAGGCTCCCGCTGAGTGACGCTTTTTCTCGGTGACAGCTGTTATATAGCTGGGGGCGGGGCCACCCAGTGATGTAAATGGGTGACCCCACCCCCTCTGATGCCACCTGACAGAAAGGCGTGGTCGCCCGTTTGTCATCGAGATGATGCGTCACTCGGCGGGAGCCTCCCATGGGGGCGGAGCTGTTGCGGCTTTATTTTAATTTTTTCGGTTGGGTGGCGTGAGATGGATCTACATCGCGGGACTTTTTTTTTTTAATAAAAGTCCCGCGATGTAGATCCATCTCACGCCACCCAACCGAAAAAAATAAAATAAAAAAGCCGCAACAGCTCCGCCCCCCGGGAGGCTCCTGCCGAGTGACACATCTTCTCGATGACAAACGGGCGACCCCGCCTTTCTGTCGTCAGGTGGCATCAGAGAGGGGGTGGGGTCACCCATTTACATCACTGGGTGGCCCCGCCCTCAGCTATATAACAGCTGTCACCGAGAAAAAGCGTCACTCAGCGGGAGCTTCCAAAGCTTTTTTTTTGGTCCGTCGGGCGGCGTGAGATGGTTTTACATTGCGGGACATTTTTATTTTTTTATTTTATAATAAAGGACTTGTCCTAAAGTGTCTCCTGTCTTTTACAATTTGACACTTTTTCTTGTGAAATGGTAGGGGTAAAATGTACCTGTTACCAATTCACATTGGGGGGAGGCCAGGATATGGGGTCCCCTTGTTAAAGGGGTCTTCCAGATTCCGATAAGCCCCCCGCAGGCAGACCCCCACAACCACTGGCAAGGGTTGTGGGGATGAGGCCCTTGTCCCCATCAACATGGAGACAAGGTGCTTTAGGGGAGACTCCAAAGCACACCCCTCATGTTGAGGGCATGTGGCCTTGTATGGTTCAGGAAAGGGGAGCGCTCTCATCCACCCTCTTTTCCTGCTAGGTTGCATGCTCAGATAAGGGTCTGGTATGGATTTTGGGGGGACCCCATGCCATTTTTTTTTACTTTTTGGTTCGGGGTTCCCCTTAATATTCATACCAGACCTGAATGGCCTGGTAATAGACTGAGGGGGGAACCCATGCTGTTTTTTCAATGAGTTTTATCTATATTGCAAAGACCCGACAATTCATTACAGCCACAATCAGGTTTAAATTACTTTTTTTCCCCTTTAGAAATGTCATTTTGCTGTGGTATTGTTCTAAACATGGGAAAACTGCGCCACTTTACAGGCATACTATAGACACCCCCCCCAAGGCACAATATTTAAAAGGAATATTTAATTTTGCTTCAGATCAATCTTAAGTGCCAATTGCATGATCTTCAACTAGTTGATGTGTGGCGGATGTTACACCCAACCAAGCGCGATTATACTTGTCATTCTTTAACTCATAAAACATAAAGTAGGATATACAAGTTTTTTGTTTCGCATAACCTACTTAGTTGGCAACCCCGGGCATACATTGGAACTCAACTTTGGTCAGACCATTTCCCCCTTTTTTTCTTAATTAATGTGCCACAATTTTCTAAACCTGTAGCTTCTTGGAGGCTGAATGAAAGCCTCCTAAAAAATTGACATGAGTGGCGGTTAGACGAGCAGTTTCTCAGATCACATGCGACAGCACAACAACTTAAATGGGAGGCTTTGAAGTGTCATAAGGGGGATCCTCAATTAAGGCACTTCCATCGGGTAAGAGTCCAGGTCCTGATGGCTTTTCAACAGTGTTTTATAAACTATTTCAGGATGTTTTATCACCAATTTTGGACACTACATTCAATTCAGTTTCAGATTCATGTACTTTCTATCATCAAGTGCAGGAAGCTCATATTACTCGTGTTCAAAAAGACAAGAAAGATCATGCTGAATGTTCAAGTTATCGTCCAATTTCTTTAATAAATGTTGACCTTAAAATTTATGCTAAAAAAATAGCAGCTCGTTTACAAGCAGTTATTCCTTCTATTATTGGTTTAGATCAGGTGGGCTTTGTCCCAACTCAAAAAGCAAGGGATAACACTATTAAAATATTATCTCACATTGCCAGCTACAAAAAGTCCCGTTGTTTCTTCTTTCTCTATACTTTTGGCCTACTTTTGGACCCGGTTTATTTATTGAATGGAACCCGTCAGGGGTGTCCCCTGTTGCCACTCCTGTATATACTAGCAATGGAGCATTTGGTGATGACTTTGCGTGCTAACAACTCAATACAGGGTGTTGACATTGTTGGTAAGCAATAAAAAGATGAGATTGTTTGCGGATGATCTCTTGCTCCATATAAGTAATCCAATAATTGCATTTCCGGCGCTTGTAGCCTCCCTGGCAGTATGATTGTATTGTATTATGTCAGATTTTTGAATCTCAAAGCGGTACATTGTTTTGCATAGAAATTTGGCATTTTATAATATAGGCCTGTAATTCTTAGGAATAACCCACTTAAATCTGTCCAAACAAGAGTCTAGTAGACATCCCGGGTATGATAAAGTTTGAAACACAAAATCATAAATTATAATATAATACATAACTATAAATTAAAAAAAAAAAAACAAAAAAAAAAAAAACACTATAAAAATAAAATGAATTTCCCCACAAATCACTATCGCTCAATTCTGCAAGTTTTCTAATTTACTCTTGCTGTTCTCTAGCTGGTCTAAAACCGCTTTTGACGTAAAGGGACACTTTTTGGATGCCATGGACATTCTCAAGTTTCCAGGCAGAAAGAACAGTATATACAATATAAGTGCAGGCAGGGCACTAGACAAAGCACTAGGGACAAAAGGGAGGTGAAATTATTTGAAACAGTAATATAATCTTACAGATTACAGTGTACTGTATGTTATTTTTGTACCTTTTGAATTTTCCGCCGGGCTCTGCCCCATGCGTCGCGATCCTCGCAGGGAACGGAGCCCAGAACACAGAGCATCGAACGGAGGATCCAGCGGAGGACACAGTGGGGGGGGCACTGCAGGATCCTGGGGACAAGGTAGGTTACCTATACCAGGATTCTGCAATGCAATCCCGAGTGTGGCTCAGGGTTACTGCTAATGATAATGAAAATTATACCCGAGCCACACTTGGGATTACCGCCAGGGAGATTAAAGGAATTAAAACTTTTCGGTACTCTAAGCAATTTTAAAATGAACGTGGCAAAAATCACACTGTCTAAATATTACACTTGCAGAGGACAATCAAGTTTATCTTGCTGACAATTTGTTCCAATGGGCCCAGTATTCTATGAATTATTTAGGGATTCAGATACCCAGCCAACTCTATAAATTGTACGAGCTCAATTACCTGCCACTTGTGAACGTCATGCAATCGCGTCTTAAGAAATTGTCACCAATGTGAAACTCATGGCTGGGACGGATGTCACTCTTTAAGATGGACATCCTTCCTAGATGACTTTATATTTTTCAAACAACCCCAATTAGGATCCCACATTCCTTTTTCAGAACGACTTGATCTATTGTACTAAAATATATTTGGCCTAGATTCCCGGCTAGACTCAGATATGAAATCCTAGTGAAGGAGAGGATGCTGGCAGTGCATTTCTGCCACACTTTGAATTATACCATGCAGCGGCTTTACTTAGTAGGGTGCTAGGTTGGTTCCACCATGGATCTCAAGCAGTGGGTTACACTTGAGTCCGATTTAGTGTCTATACCACCGACTTCTCTTCCATGGCTTCTTCCTATTGATCAGCCATGTTCAACACAAGTAACGCCTTTGATTACCTCTTTGTTATATGTATGGGACAAATTTACCCAGGGTCCTCACCAGGTATGGCAGGAAAAAAAAAAAAAAGCTATTCATCCTGTGAAACTGTATGTACATTCTTTGTGTACAAATGGGAGCACAATCTATTTTTTTTAGACTATTTTCTCTCCAAGTGAAATGTTTTTAGTCATACTGAATAGAGTGAATCAGGAAAATACCTCATTGTGGCCACTCAATGGAGTTAAGGCTAATAAATATTTATTTCCAATAATTATCAGTTACATCTAGTGCCCATAATATGGTATTTTTGAGATTCACTCTATTCTGAATGAATAAGAACATTCAACCTGAAGAGAAAATATCCTAAAAGCATTTCATTTTACTTCAATTCACTCACAATTTTGCCTATAAATAGCTCTGTTTTTTTTATAAATAGTGTTTTTAAAGTTAAACAGTATTAAAGAAATTATGGAATTTGAGTTTAAGGAATTTATGGTAACAAAATGTATGTAGAGTTCTGGAAGAAATTTTGATAGCTATTAGAGAACCTTCAAAAAAGTTTCTAGCATTGACATTTTACACAGCCCAATGTGTATAATATATATATTTATTTATTTTCTCACTCCTCACCCCCCACATTTTTGTAAATATTTTATTATATTTTTTCAAGTGATAACCCTCAAGAAATTACACTTTGCTACAATATAAAGTAGTGAGTGTACAGCTTGTTTAACAGTGTAAAATTTTCTGTCCCCTCAAAATAACACACAGCCATTATTGTCTAAACTGCTGGCAACAAAAGTGAGTACACCCCTAAGTGAAAATGTCCAAATTGAGCCCAAAGTGTCAATATTTTGTGTGGCCACCATTATTTTCCAGCACTGCCTTAACCCTCTTGGGTATGCAGTTCAGAGCTTCACTGGTTGTCATTGGAGTCCTTTTCCACTCTTCCATGATGACATCACGGAGCTGGTGGATGTTAAAGACCTTGTGCTCCTCCACCTTCTGTTTGAGGATACCCCACAGATGCTCAATAGGGTTTAGGTCTGGAGACATGTTGGCCAGTCCATCACCTTTACCCTCAGCTTCTTAATCGCTTCAGCCAAGGAAGATTTTACCCCCTTCCTGACCAGAGCACTTTTTGCAATTTGGCACTGCGTTGCTTTAACTGACAACTGCGCGGTCGTGCGACATTGCACCCAAACAAAATTGATGTCCTTTTTTCCCCACAAATAGAGCTTTCTTTTGGTGGTATTTGATTACCTCTGCGGTTTATTTTTTGCGCTATAAACAAAAAAAAGCGCAACAATTTTGAAAGAAATGCAATATTTTTTACTTTTTGCTATAATAACCCCCAAAAATATAAAAAAAATATTTTCTTCAAGTTTAGGCCGATATGTATTCTTCTCAAAAGTTATAGCATCTACAAAATAGGGGATAGATTTATAGCATTTTTATTATTTTTCTTTTTTTTTTACTAGTAATGGCGGCGATCTGCGATTTTTATCATGACTGCAACATTATGGTGGACACATCGGACAATTTTGACACATTTTTGGGACCATTGGCATTTTTACAGCGATCAATGCATTTTTTTTTTTTAGCACCAATTACTGTAAAAATGTCACTGGCAGTGAAGGGGTTAATGTGTTCCCCAATGTGTGTTCTAACTGAAGGGGGATGGGGACTGTGCAGGGAAGATAACAGATCCCTGTTCATACTCTGTATGAACAGACTGTCACTTCTCCCCTCAGAGTACCGGAAACTGTTTATACACACAGTTCTGGGTTCTCCGTGTCTCAGCAGCAATTGTGGGAGTCTGGTGGTGATTGAGACTGCCGGGCACTCGTATCGGCTTGGGGGGGCGAGCGTACGCCCCCTAGCCACAGGGCGAAGCGATGTTACGGTTTGGTCTGAGCACTGACAGGCTGACCCCCCACCCCTTCAACCTCTGCAGAAACGCTGGCAGCACTCATACGTCTATTTCCCCAAAGACAACCTCTGGATATGATGCTGAGCATGTGCACTCAACTTCTTTGGTCGACCATGGCAAGGCTTGTTCTGAGTGGAACCTGTCCTGTTAAACCACTATGGTCTTGACCACCACCATGCTGCAGCTCAGTTTCAGGGTCTTGGCAATCTTATATAGTCTAGGCCATGTTTATGTAGAGCAACAATTTTTTTTCAGATCCTCAGAGAGTTCTTTGCCATGAGGTGCCATGTTGAACTTCCAGTGAACAGTATGAGAGAGTGATAACACCAAATTTAAACACACCTGATCCCCATTCACACCTGAAACTTTGTAACACTAACATGACACCAGGAGGGAAAATAGGGCCCAATTTGAACATTTTCACTTAGGGATGTACTCACTTTTGTTGCCAGCGGTTTAGACATTAATGGCTGTGTGTCGAGTTATTTTGAGGGGACAGCAAATTTACACGGTTATACAAGCTGTACACTCACTACTTTACATTGTAGCAAAGTGTCATTTCTTCAGTGTTGTCACATGAAAAGATAAGAAAATATTTACAAAAATGTAAGGGGTGTACTCACTTTTGTCAGATACTGTGTGTATATATACACATACACACACACCCACCCTCAAAAATCTATTAAAGTGTTGAACCCCCAACAGTAAAATCAGTCTGTATATGCAGTAAAGCATTCTTGTTATACTCACTGTGAAACCTACGAGGTCAATTCTCCGCATTGTGTAAAACATCAGTTTGAACTGATCTTCTCTGATCCTCCCCTTCTTTTACAGTTCCCAATCCATCTGCTGATAGTACAGAGCATTGGAGGCACTCTGCACATGCTCAGTTTGGGGTGGTGTATTGCTAGAGAGAGAACCTGCGAACGGACTGAAAGTTCGCACGAACGTTAGAACCCCATTGACGTCTATGGGACTCGAACGTTCGAAATCAAAAGTGCTCATTTTAAAGGCCAATTTGCATGGTATTGTCCTAAAAAGGGTTTGGGGACCCGGGTCCTACCCCAGGGGACATGTATCAATGCAAAAAAAAACTTTTAAAAAACGGCCGTTTTTTTGGGGGCAGTGATTTTAATGATGCTTAAAGAAAAAAAAAAAAAAAAAAAAAAGTGAAATATTCCTTTAAATATCGTACCTGGGGGGTGTCTATAGTATGCCTGTAAAGTGACGCGTGTTTCCCGTCTTTAGAACAGTCCCAGACTCATAGGATACAAGGGGCGTTAGGAGATATGCAACTGAGAGTCTATGAGTTACACTGAACTATATTGCTGAACATCTGACAGTACCGCTGAAATTATACTATATTGATTTATATTGTTGAAACACCTGAATTGTACTGTTGTACTGTCGAACCAAACTGCCGAACACCAGACAGTACCGCTGAAATATTTGAATTATATTGCTGAAACACCTGAATTGTACTGTAGTACTGTCGAACCAAACTGCCGAACACCAGACAGTACCGCTGAAATACTTGAAATATACTGCTGAAAATACCTGAAATTGCACTGTTGTACTGCCGAATCATACTGTTGAATTCCTGAATGACATTGCTGAACACCTGAATCACTGAAGTATTTTGCTGAAACACTTGAATTAGACTATCGAACACCTGAATTGTTCTGCTGAACATCAGAACCACACTGTTAAACATCTGATAATACTGCCAATTATCTGAAGTTTAGAATTGAATGCTTGAACCGTTCCTTTTGGGTTTTTTTTCTTGCAATTGTCTTGAAGTAAACAGGCAAAGGGAAATAATGGAGTAAAAGAAAGGGAAAGATCACATTGAAATAAAATGAAAAGTGAAAGTAAATGAAGGTAAAAGAGCTGAAAAAAGCAGAATCAAGTGAGCCAAGAAAAACAATAAGAACAGGGGGGGGGGGGGGGGGGGGGGGGGAAATCAGGGGAGAAGAGAAGGAGAAAGAAAGACAAGCTAACAGAAGAATTGTCTCTCAGCCCCCACCTGCTTGCTGCTGCAGGGTTTCTTTTTTTCCCCTCTTTCCTTTTTTTGATTTTTTTTTTGTGTGTTTCTGTCTATGGCAAATGGTACCAACTACAGGCTCGAGGGTACAAACTATAGAAGAAGAAATTTCTTATGAACAAAACTGGAGCATATAAGCTCAAATTGGAACTATACTGCTGAAAATATAAATCTTGCTGAATACTTGAATTAGATTGCACTATATTGCTAAATCACTTGAATTATTTTGCTGAGCACCTAAATATCATGGTTTAAACATTTGATCAACACCGAGGAATGCTGGATGTACTTAAAGTAGTGACACATTTTTGGAAAGCGGGGACCACTCATATCTCATTAAATATTTCTATTATTGGACTGTGGGGAGGACGGTGGGTGCGAGATCGGAGCACAAGTAAGTCAATTTAAGAAGGCTGGGAGATTCTACCATCATTAAGAGACCCCAAACAAGGGGTATTCTGGAAGGCAGCCTCGAAGATCTCACAAATCCAGTCATAGAAACAAACATGAAGGGGAAAACAACAAGAAGTGCGGGAGCAATACCGAAATCACCTAGGACCAGCCTAGGCCCAAGTCCGGGCCCTATGAACAGGTATATACAGCAAGGAATTGGAGAAGGAGAGAAACAAGTGGGTTCAAAGGGCAGACAAATAGATACAAAAGAGAAGGACAATAAGGATAAAAAAGGCCAGTATAAAGTACAAACAGAAACCAGTCACCTCTCAGAACCCAGAACGGAGCCAGAAATGGGAGAGGAAGAAAGAGGAAAGGAGGAAGGACAACAAGGGCCACAGTTGCCAACAAAACAGGATATGGAAAAAATGTTAGCGGCACTAGAGAATTCCTTAAAAGCAGAGATGTCAACACTACATAAAGACATGGGATATATGTTAAACAGAGTGGAAGAAGTAGAGATCAAAGTAGACCTACATCAAAAGAACATAAAGGAACTGGAAGAGGAAATAAATAAAGAAATTAAAAAACGGGAACAGGAACAATCATATAAAATAGAAGACCAAGAAAATAGAAATAAAAGGAAAAACTTGAGAATACGTGGGTTACCGGAAACAGAACAAGCAGAAAACTTAATAGAAAAAATGAATATACTCCTCAACCAAATCCTGGGAAAGGATGCAACCAACATAATAGGAATAGAAAGCGTTTTCCAAGTAAAAAAACCTCAATGGTTCTCAAGGGAAACACCTAGAGATGTAATAGTTCGCCTTGAAAAATGGGAAGAAAAAAAAAAAACAGATCTGGATAAACCTAAAAGAAGAAAACACAAATAGTTTGCGGAAGTTAAATTACAAATATTCCAAGATTTGTCTCAAGAAACGTTGAAGACGACGGACATTAAAACCACTATTAGGAATCCTTCGGGAGCAAGACTTTCAATACAACTGGGGTTTTCCAGCATGTCTAATAGCAAAGAAAAACAGAAGAAGTGCGAGGCTAAGATTTGTGGAGGAGATTCCGGACTTCTGTAATAAACTAGAAATCCCTTCCCCAGAACTGGAAAAAAATGCAAATAGACAGGAGCGAATAACGGCAAGAGATGACCTGCAATGGCAATTAAATTCAAGGAACAGACATCAGGATGTGGAAGCTCGAGGAAATTAATAACTGAGAAAATACCACACAATGGTACAAGGGGCCTTCGAGTGGAAAAGGGGGGTTGGAAAAAAAGGAAAGTGAAAGGATTGGCAAAACATAATAAAAATGCAGGGAGAGAGAGACAGGGACTCATGAAGTGGACAGGGGGTCGCCCCATTAGTGTTTAGGTGAGGGGGGAATAGGGTGTCCCACAGAGCTCCACCTCAGACTAAATAGAGCAGAGGGGGCAGAGCGTGCCCCACAAAACAAAGTAAAATGCTCTCAGCTCTAAAGAATATGGGGGTAAAAATCCCATATCAGAAAAAGGAGGGGAAAGGGAGGGAAGGAGGGAGGGGAAAGGTCTGATCCACATGAGTGGTTACATAGGCGCACCTATTCTGAGATAAGAGATGAGGAGACCGAGTGTCAGCTGGGTGTCCCCTCCACCCGGTCTTCTAAAAGGACCGGGGGGGGGGGGGGTGGGCCGGAGGACGGGCGGGGAAGAAAAAAAAAAAAAAAAAAAGGGGCACAAGAATGGAAAATGTAAACAGTATAAAAATATTCTCCTATAATGTCCGAGGACTAGATTCCCCTGGGAAGAGAAATATTCTCCGAGAACTAGAAAAAAGTAAAGCAGAAAATTTTTCTACAGGAGACGCATATATCCCAAAACTCAAATACCAAAATGTATTCAAGAAACATACCAACATGGTATCAAGGAGACTCGCCAATAAGGGCCAAAGGAGTGGCCATCGGTATAGGGAAAAATGTACGTTTTCTAATAGATCAAAGAAAAATAGATCCGGAGGGTCGATATCTTTTTATTACAGGAACTATACAGGGGGTAAAATATACATTGGCCAATGTCTATTGTCCTAATAAGAACCCTAAAAAATACTTGATCGATATAATAAAAATACTAATGGAATTCAAACAAGGAAAATTAATACTAGCCGGAGACTTCAACTTCAGCATGGACAATAAAATGGACAGTACCTCAATAGTAAGGGACAGAGAAGTAAAACAACTAAAGAAATTAAGAAGAATACTATACGAACAGCAACTAATAGATCCGTGGAGAATTCAGCACCCCAGCACAAAGGACTACACATTTTACTCAACAGTACACAAAAGTTACTCCTATTGGACTACATCATGGTCGAACATAGAAATTTGGAAGAAATAGAAGAAACAAAACTAGGTATAATAACTGCCTCAGATCACAGCCCAGTAACGTTGAGAATGAAAATAAAAGGAGAAGTCCTTGAAAGGGGCCCATGGAGAATCAATGAAAATTTGTTAGAAGATACCGAGACCGAAAAAAGTATCATAGAAGAAATAAAAAGATACTTCGAGGAAAACGATACACCAGAGGTACCGAAAGCAACAATATGGGAGGTGCATAAATCCGTTATTAGGGGCAAATAGCTATAGGGGCAAAAAAAAAAAAAAAAAAAATAAAGGAAAGGAAAAAAAAGATGCAGCAAATTAAGGAAATTTATGAATTGGAACAAAAACATAAAAATCAAATAAATAAATTTTTCAGCCTATTATCTCAAAAGAGAGAGCAATTAAAAGACTGGATGGAACAAGAAGAAAGGAAGGAGTACAACAGAGTAGTACAAGAAAAATTCAAATGGGGTAACAAACCAGGAAAATACCTAGCAAATATGGTAAAAAAAAAAAAAAAAAAAAAAAAAGAAGAAGTCTTTGAATTATATTGAGAAGATTAAAAACGAAAAAGGAGAAGTGGTAAATAAAACTACAGATATAGCGATAACATTTCAAAAATACTTCAGCTCCCTATATGCAATAAAATGAAAGGAAAGTTGGAAAGAAGCGAATATAAGAACAAAGAAGATACAAGAATATCTAAAAAAAAGCAAACTTACCAAAAATAAAAATAGACCAATTAGAAGAACTGGAAAAAAATATTACGCAAGAAGAGATAAAACGGGCATTAAAAGGAAACTCCCGCAGGAAAAAGCCCAGGACCAGACGGGTTCACGGTCAAATACTATAAAAAATTTGAACAGCTGATTCCAAAACTATTAGAGTATATGAATTCCATAGGGGAAGAAGAAGAAATAAGAAGTGAATCATTGCTAGCTCATATTACAATACTACCAAAAGATGGGAAAGACAAAGTTAACTGTTCAAGCTACAGGCCAATAGCCCTACTGAACGCCGATACGAAGCTGTACTCCAAGATCCTGGCCACCAGGATAAAAAAATTAATCCCACTGTGGATCAACCCGGACCAGACTGGTTTTGTCCCGGGGAGAGAGGGGCGGGACAACAGCCTAAAATCAATATTGATGTTGCACAAGAAGGTGCAGAACGAGACCCCATGATGCCTGTCATTGGATGCACAAAAAGCATTTGACAGGGTAGACTGGGGTTTCATGATGGATACATTGCGGCACTTGGGCATCGGGACAAAAATGATGAAGTGGATAACAAACTTGTATAATGGCCCGACAGCAGTCTTAAAAGTAAACGGTAGACTCTCTCCAAGAATTAAGATGCAGAACGGAACACGGCAAGGCTGCCCATTGTCTCCACTATTATACGTATTGGCTTTAGAACCACTACTAGCAACACTCCGCAATAACAGAGGTGGAAGGAGCGAGATTAGGAGGAAAAGAGCATAAGATCGCAGCTTATGCGGACGACATTTTGATGTACGTATCCAACCCAAGAGTGTCACTCCCAAAACATATTGAAAGAAATAAAAAAAGATGGAGAACTGTCAAACTTCAAAATTAATCCAATAAAAAAACGGAAATATTAAATATAGGACTAGAGAAAGAGGAAGTTCAGTTTTTACTAAAAGAATTCCCATTTACTTGGGTAAAAGAATTAAACCACCTTGGAATCAAAATAACTCCTAGAGTCGAAAAGATCTATCAGGCAAACTTTATCCCACTGATCAATGAGGTCAAAGAAGAAATGAAAACGTTAATACAGCCACTTTCATGGATTGGAAGAATAAATATGTTCAAGATGATGATATTACCCAAAATAAATTACAGAATACAGATGTTACCAGTAAAGATCCCCCAGAGCTTTTTTTTTAAGATAATTAAAACAATTTTGTTAAAATACATATGGCTTAATAAAAAACCAAGAATCAAATATACGCTGATTACAAGGAAAAAGGAGCATGGAGGTCTGGCCGCTCCAGATATAAGCAGGTACTATAAAGCCATAGTATTAACACGAATGTTAGAGTGGATAAATGAGAAAAATGAAAAAAAAATGGGTTGAAATGGAAAACATAATAAGCGGAGTCACATTGCATAAGAATATTTGGATTCCACGGAAATATAGAACACTGGACACAGACACACATGAAATAACAAAAAATGTATTTAAAATTTGGGACACCGGGGGCACATGCGCAGCAGCGTCCAAGATGGCTGCTTAGCCCGGGAGCTCCGCGCCACCCTGATCTAACGCCGTCTATAGCGGCGGTGCAAGCCCTCGTTCCGGCCCGGCTCTTGTCCCTGCAGCTTGGGGACACCTCCAGCCACACCTGGATGTCCTTTTCTTCCTCCAGGCGGAATCTCAACGCCCTGAACGGATCCCTGGAGCGGCCCGGCCATCCCAAAATGGCAGCCGTCTCCTCACAAGGCCTGCCCGGCCTGTCAGAATCTATTGCAGATCAGGATCAAGGGGCCCCCCCCGTCATCACAAGCATCGGATGCCACAGTGAGTACTCTCCCGGGGTTCCCCTCTCCAGCATCCACTGACTCTTTGTTACGGAGGACATTTGGAGGGGCAGCTCTCACCCCTCAGCTGGATTTACTTCACAGTCCAAACTCCTGGGACATACAGGCCAGAGATCTCCCTCCCTCCCCTACTGATTTCCCCTCCATGATGGCTGCTTTTTCCCAGATGTTATCTAAAGGCCTATCCCACACAGCTACACAGATCACTGCTTCCATACATGCAGACCTGCAGCTGATTGGTGCCAGAATTGAAGTGATCGAACAAAAATCTGACCAGGCCATACTGAGACTTAACCAAAATACTTCCAGAATCCAGGATCTCCAGGACCAACTGGAATCCGCCACCTCCAAAATTGATGACCTCGAGAACAGGTCGAGACATTACAATTTTCACCTCAGGGGGCTCCCCGAATCTGTTAAAGACACCCACACGGCAGTTCAGGACTTCATCAAAAGTTTAATCCCCAATATTCCGGCTCATCGCTTAGAGCTCGACAGAGCCCACAGGGCGCTACAACCACCTCGTTCAGACGGTCTGCCACGAGACATCATCATGAAACCGCATTTCTATGCAGTCAAAGAAGTGATGAAGCTCTCCAGGTCAGCAGAGAAACTGATGTTCCAAGGTCATCAGGTCCAAATCTTCGCTGATATATCCCCATATACCGTTCAAAAAAGAAGAGCCCTGAAACCGCTCCTACAAGTTCTGGCGAACAAAGATCACCTACAGATGGGCCTTCCCGCTGAGATTAAACTTCTCATACCGCAACAAACCATACAATTTTTCAACGTTCCAAGAAGGGGAACGACTTCTTCATCTGGGTCTGATCACTCAGGACGTCCCACAGTCTTCTGCCTCTCGAGGAGCATCATCTGTCAAGAGAACATCACCCACCAGCCCAGTCTCGCCAGTGTGGCAGAAACAGCTTTCCAAGCGATCGAAAGAGTCCTTTCCCCCATGAGTGGGCCCGCAGCATCAGCAGTCTGTTTTTGATCCTCCCCTGGGTCGATGCTGACGACAGACTTGATGTCAGCTTTTTGGTGACTTTCCTCTTCCGAGTTCTCCCCAGGACTTCCTTTCGGATCCCCATGGGTCCAGATTTTCCAGGGAATAGGTTGTACTGTTCCGTTTTTTTGTGTTTTCTTTTTTGTTTTCCTTTTTCTCTTTTCCTCCCAAAATATTCGAAGCTTTTTGATCACTATTACCATGTGATAGCAGGGCTTGCATTGCCTTGTTTATGTACTGCCATGATTTCAATCAGAGGCGGCGTTGACCGGAGTGGTCGTAGTGCGCCTCTCTCTGGCTCAGATAGGTGAGTGAACAAGGGTTCAGCTATCGGACCCAGACTCTCGACCCTTAGGTCGCAGAATTTTTGCTTTGTTTTGGGTGCCGGTCCAGGCAGGGGAGGGCCCCTCGCTGGTCCGTTGGGATATGGGTAAAAATCTTTTGATGCGATATCTAATGGTTCTCCTTTTCACTCCTCTCTACCTCTTTTCTCTGCTCTTCTATCCTTTCTCCTTCCCTCCCCCTCTCCTCCCCCCTCCTCCTCCGCTACAGGTTCCCGCTGGATCTCCAGTCTGCTGTACCACAGGTCGAGCCCGTCATGCTGCTGGGGATGTCTCCTATCTGCCAGGGACAATTGGGACATCAGGTGAGAGTCACAAACACTTAGCACCACACACATCGCCTCCCCATGACTGACTCCACGCCACTGAATGGGACACTTAAGATTCTCTCCCACAACGTACAGGGCCTTAACTCCCCTGTGAAGAGACGCAAAATACTGCAACAGCTTCACACTCTGAAGGCTGATGTAGTACTGCTCCAGGAAACTCATTTCCCAGCCTCCTATCAGCCCAAATTCCTTCACAAAAGCTTCATGAACTTCCACCTAGCCAATGCTGACAACAAAACGAGAGGAGTGGCAGTCTGCTTCTCCAACAGAACTCAATTCGTAAATGCGAACACCATCAATGACCCAGAGGGACGTTACATACTAGTTTCTGGTATGATTAATTGGTGAGGCCTACACGTTTGTCTCATACTATACGCCCAACACACACCAAGACACCTTTTTTGACACCACACTGAAGGTACTCAAACCGCATTTCGTGGGCACAGTAATATTGGGGGGAGACTCCAATACCCCATTTGACTACTCCTCTGACAAATCAAACCCCCTGCGGCCCAAATCAAAACGGCCCCCCAAACGTAGCCGTCGGGTGGCGCAAATAGTTCGATCTTTTGGCCTGATCACTATCTGGAGGGAAATGAACCCCCAAACTAGAGACTACACGCACTACTCGGTCCCCCACCACACCTTCTCTAGGATTGACCACATATTTGTCCCACCACACGTAATCCCGAGAGTAACCTCCTCCAAAGTTTATGACACTCCACTGTCCGACCACTCGATAATGTCTATGTCACTCAGGGGTGGGTCGGGGGTGAAGGGCCCCTTCCAATGGCGCCTTAATGAAACGCTTCTAAGCAACCCAACCCATTGCACGTTCCTAGACAAAGCTCTTTCCGACTACTTCAGTGAGAATGACACGGGGTCAGTCTCCCCAGGATGTCTTTGGGCAGCACACAAGGCGGTGTTGAGGGGCAGGATCTTACAACTCTCCTCACAACTTAAGAAAGCAAGCAGGGCGGAAGTCTTGCGCCTCACTGCGGATTTCCGCTTGCTGAGTAAAGCCCACAAACACCCTACCCCAGATAACTTGGCCAAACTTGACTCAGCTCGAGTGAAACTCAATCTCTCGCTCACTACTTTCATGGAGAAACACTTACAGTGGTCCGGCGCGCGTTTCTATTACCAATCGGATAGGATAGGCGCTAAGCTAGCTACTAAGCTTAGCCCGAGGATCCGTACCTTGGTATTTCCCAAAATTCGTGCCTCGTCGGGTAATCTAACGCAAAATCCTACCATCATTATGAAATCATTCCATGATTTTTACTCACATCTTTATGAGACAGTACCCCACACTCATTCCAAGGCCAGAGAGCGGTTTCTCCAAGACATTAACCTACCCCAACTACAGCAAACACACCGCGACCTGCTAGACGCCCCCTTCTCCTCCGAGGAAATCTTAGAAACTATTAAATCCTTGAAAATAAACTCTGCCCCGGGTCCAGACGGTTTTTCGGTATGTTATTACAAGAAGTTTGGCCCTCGTCTGGCTCCTTACATGGCACAGTTCAACTCCCTCCGGGATGGAGCCCCTATCCCTAGCGACTTAAACTCGGCTTTTATCTCGGTCATACCTAAACAGGGTAAAGACCCAAGTGAGGTGGGCAGCTACCGCCCTATTTCGTTAATCAATAACGATCTCAAAATAATGACTAAAATCCTGGCAAACAGGATGTCTAACTTTATTGCTCATTATATACATAGGGACCAAGTGGGCTTCATCCCGGGGAGACAGGGACCGGACCAGGTTCGCAGAGCTATTGACTTGATTTCCCTTCTGCAGTCCCGGTGGGACGGAGGCCCTGTACAAGAGGGCTTCTTGCTGTCGCTGGACCTGCAGAAGGCCTTTGATTCCGTGTCGTGGCCCTACATTTTTGACATTCTAGAACGCTGGGGGTTTGGTGACGGTTTTTGCACGATAATTAACACGTTATATTCCTCACCCTCAGCACAGGTGCGACTAATGGGCCATTACTCGGAACCCTTCAATATTCGTAGGGGAACTAGACAGTGCTGTCCCCTTTCACCCTTGATTTTCGCTATTGCAATCGAGACCCTGGCTATAGCCATCAGATCGAACGAGAATATCAAGGGAGTGAAATGTGGTCCTGACGTTCACAAATGCGCCCTATTTGCTGACGACATGCTCTTGTTCCTCACTGCTCCTTTCACATCCACACCTAATGTCCTCAGACTTGTGAGAGACTTCGGTCTCATCTCTGGTCTTCAGGTGAATGTGACTAAATCGGTGGCCCTCAATGTTTCGGTCCCGGTACCTCTCATAGACCAACTCCGACCACACTTTCCCTTCACATGGGCTAGCGACTCAATCCCCTATTTGGGTATCAAGCTGACGAAAAACATTGGAGACCTATATGCCGCTAACTACCCCCCCATGCTCCGTTCTCTAGAGCAGGACCTACGGAAATGGTCGGGGGAGGGCCTGTCATGGTTAGGTAGACTCAACGCAGTCAAAATGACTCTCCTGCCACGCCTTTTATACCTGTTCCGATCACTTCCAATACCGATTAAAAAATCAGTCTTGACCAAATTTCAGTCCGGGGTTATTAGGTTTGTCTGGGGGGACAGGGGCCATCGCTTTGCTAAAGAAATACTATTCAGGCTTCGGTCACAAGGGGGCCTGGGACTACCAAACTTGTGGCTATATTACCAGGCAGCACAGCTAGCACAGTTCTCAGCCATTTACACTAAATCCTGCAGGCCAGATTGGATCTCCATTGGGAGACAAGCGGTACCACATTTCACTCTCGACTTAACATGGAGACCTCCCAAACATAGACCGGCCATCTTAGCCCCCACTCTGTCCCACTCCCTAGCCCTCTGCGACCAATTGCATAACCACGCCAACTTGATTTCCCCCTTAAGGCCTCACACACACACACCTGTTTCACAACCCTGACTTTCCCCCTGGGATGAACATTCATGCATTTCATTGGTGGCTGAACAAAGGCCTTTTCCGAATAGGACACTTCTTTACTCCCAATGGCCCCATTTCATTAGGCCATTGTTTGAGTTCTCTGGAAATGCCTACCTCGGAAAAGTTTCGACTCTCGCAAATACGTCACTTTCTCCACTCACTTTGTACTGATAGGACGAACACTCCTAAGGCCACGATGTATGAGCTATGGTGCTCTTCGTCAACCCCCCAAAGGGGTGGGATATCCATTATCTACGCGTTCCTGGCAGATAGGACGGACACCCCGGCCTACGCTCGATCCTGGGAATCGGACCTGGACATACAGTGGGTCCCTGCTAAGTGGTTCCAAGCCTTCAGCAGATCATCGAAAGGTATCTTAAATATGGCCTTGATTGAAGCCAACATTAAAATCTTTACTAAATGGTACTACGTCCCAGCCAGGCTCTCCAGGATATTCCCGGACTCCTCCCCCCTCTGCTACAGAGGTGACGGTCATATTGGCACAATGCATCATATCTGGTGGACTTGCCCCCGCATACGGAGTTTCTGGAATAAATTCCTCCATATTCTAAGGAGAGTATCTGGGGCAGAGGTTCCACAGGACCCCAAATACATTCTATTGAATTGCAAAATACCCAACACTTCTAACAATACACAACAACTTATATTCTTTATGTGCTTGGGAGCCAAAGTTACTCTAGCGAAAGCCTGGAAAACTCCTTTGGTGTCCATATCGGCCACCAAACGGAAGATCTCTTGGATAATGTCACAGGAACAAATCGTCGCTAAACTGCGTGACACGGTCCCACGTTTTGAAGGGATTTGGGAACCTTGGGCTAGGTATGTCGGTATCTCACTTTACCCAGGTCACCTACTAACGTAGGGGAGAGTCCGGCGAGATTACCACCTCTCTCCATTGACCGCACCCCCCCTCCCTCCCTCTCTCTACTAATGGCTCCCTTTCTCCTCTTCATCTTTGCTCTCTATTCTTTCCTTTCATGTTCTACCCTCATCTCTCTCATACCAGCTAATGGCTAATAACGGTCTTCCTAGGCCAAAACTTACTCATTTGTTCTTTTAGGCTGTCCTAAACTACTCACTTAGCGTATCAGCCTAGATGGCAGCCAGTCACTCTTAGGATGCTATCCTGGACGATGTGTCTGTCAGCTCCGTCCGGGGGGCTGCTGCGCCTGGGTTTCTTTCCAGTGCGAGCACTTTCCCAGGGGATCTGACAGGAGGTGGGGAGGCACCCCCTTTGGTGGGAACCCTGAAGCTCTCGCACGCCACAGTGTGCTCCCATGGGGGTGGAGTGATGATCTCCGGGGCCTTCCTGGGGGGAGTCCCCAGTTTGAAATTCTTCTCAGGTTGTCCGTTCTCCTAGCAGAAATTAACAATTCATTACTAAGACAGTAAACTAGCCAGGAACTTTGCTCTACCTTGATACATCTGTGTAAGTGCTATGTTGTTCCTGCTATGTATCTCCCTCTTTTGACTGCCTTGGTCATTGAGGAGTATTAAGTGGTATGTTTTGTTCATAATATACTTGCATTGCAAAATTTCAATAAAAACATTGAAACAGAAAATTTGGGACACCATCCACTTAAAGAATGAATGGAAATACAATTCACCACTACTAGCACTCACAGGATCAAAATTTCTTCACCCCCGGGAAGGAAATATTTGGAACTCAAGGAAAATGCAATCCACAATTGAAAGATCACCAGAAATGGCAAAATAAGAGCACGAGCAGAATTAGAGGAAAGGAATGGAAGGAAGATGAATGAATGGAATTATAATCAATTAAGGCACTTAGTAAGCACAATACCACACCCACTGAGAGACGAAACGAAACTAACCGCACTGGAAAAGCTATGTAGCAATGAAATACCATTGAAAACGGAACATCAAAAATTTATAGTACACTGACAGATTTGGAAGCACAAGAAAGACCAGAATACATAAAACAATGGGAAAAAGAAATCAACTTAAAAATAGATAACCAAAAAGTGGAAAAAATGATAGAAACGGGATATAATAAGGCCTGGGACATGAAGACTATCGAAATGAACTACAAGCTAGTATCAAGATGGTATATGACCCCAGTAAGAGTACATAAATTTCAAGAAGACAAAACCTCTTTGTGTTGGAGAAAATGTGGCCAAATAGCAATGATCACACACATATGGTGGGAATGTCCAATAATAAACGGAGTACTGGAAGGAAGTGTTAAATAACATAAAGGAAATAACTGGAGAAGAAATAGAACAAAATATCTGGACTTTCCTCTTCCATATTTATAATAAACCTAAGAAACAATATATGAAATCAATAGTACCTAACCTCCTGAAGGCCTTGATTCCCAAGAATTGGCTAAAATGTGGAAAACTAGAGAAAAGAAATTGGCTAGAGGAAATAGATTATTACTACAAAATGGAAGGAGGAGAGAAAAGGGACAATAGTAGATGGGAAAGTTGGAAAAAATACAAAGTCTCAGACATTTATTTAGACAAGAAGAAAGAAAGAATAGGTGCAGAGCCAAGTGGATAAATAAATAACATAAAAGAATGGACCAGACACAGGAGAGGGGGAGGGGGGGGGGAGGGGGGAAATAAGAGGGATTGGGAGAGAATAAGATAACAGTGGGTTCATATTTATAGGAGGCGTTTCGTCGTTGGTTTTTAAAAATCAATAAATACCCTTGAAGGGAAAAAATAAAGATGTGACGAAAATAATCCACAATGATGTGAAAAATGAGAAGAGATAAAGTTTGACACATAAAGTTGAAATAATGTCTCAGAAAAAAAAAAAAAAAAATTTAGAACAGTCCCTGCACCAAATGTCATTTTTAAAAGGAAAAAATCTCATTTAAAACTGCTTGCGGGTTTAATGTAATGTCGGGTCCTGGCAATATGGATGAAAATCAGAGAGACAAATGGCATGGGTACCCCCCAGTCCATTACCAGGCCCTTTGGGTCTTGTATGGATATTAAGGGGAACCCCGCACCCAAATTAAAATAAGGAAAGGTGTGGGGCCACCAGGCCCTATATACTCTAATCAGCAGTATACAGGCGGTGCAAACAAGACAGGGACTGTAGGTTTGTTGTTAAGTAGAATCTGTAATTTTGAATGGGTACATTTTTAACGCATTTAGCTCCAGCCAAAAAATCTTTAAGCTTTTTAGAAAACATAGGGAAGGGTTATCACCCTGTGACATTTGTTTTGCTGTCTTTCCTCCTCTTCAGAAGATTTCACCTCACTTTTTGTCCCAATGAAAACTGTTTTTTGAAAATTTGGGGTTTTTTGTGGAACAAGGATTGGAAAGCATCAGTGGAAAGGAGAAATGTTTTTCCCATATTAACTCTTACAGGAGAGAATTTCCCTTCCTAGGGGTAGATTTCATCTCACTTCCTGTTGTCTCCTTCCGTTTGCAAGTAGGAGTCGTTTGTAAGTTAGATGTTTGAAAGTAGGGTCCTGCCCTATATACTCAGCAGAAATTTGGGCCTTAGGTGTTGTTGTGGCCGCAACACTGTAAGCCCTCACAGGGATCAAGAATTGTAATTACATGCCCCTGTTGAACAGGAGCTGAAAAATTAGGCCTTAGCCACTGGTGCCACAACACTGCAACCCCTCACAGGACACTAGTTGGAACGCAGGAACGAGCCCTGCTGCAAAGTATTGCATCAAAAATTGTAATTACACGCCCCTGTTAGACAGGGGCTGAAAAATTGTGCCTTAGGCACCGGTGGTGGCGCCCAGAAAATGTTCTTACAAGCCATCAGCGTGATGATTGAGGAGGAAGAGGAAAATTACTCAGGGATAGTCACTCAGTATCAGCATAGGCAGTCTTTGAAGGGATCTGAGATTTCAAAAAAAATTATTTGGTTACATCAGCATCAGGTGCTTGGTAGCTGGTGGTGATCCAAGACTGATTCATTTTTTATGAAGGTCAGTCGATCGACCGAGTCGGTGGACAGACGCACCCTGTGATCGGTTACCACGCCTCCAGCAGCACTGAATGTGCGTTCCGAAAGAACGCTGGATGCAGGACAGGCCAGTAGCTCAATTGCATACTGTGCAGGCTCTGGCCAGTGATCCATCCTCAAGACCCAGTAACCCAGAGGATTTTCGGTGGGAAAGGTGTCCAAGTCTGATCTTGCCCCTAGGTATTCCTGCACCATGTAAAACAGACGCTGGCGATGGTTGCTGGAACCGATCATACCTTGGGGCTGCGGACCAAAAAATTATCTGAACGCATCGGTCAGACAGCCACCTTCTCCACCGCTCCTTCTTTGACTGACCGAAGCCTCAGCAACACGTTGTCCAGAAACAGGAGTTTGTAACCTCCCAGTCTCTGGGAACGCGTTGCACAGACATTTCTGCAAGGCCTCCCGAAGATGTTTCATCCTCTGCTCCCTCTGCGATGGCAAGATAAGGTCCGCAACCTTACCCTTGTAACGTGGATCAAGGAGGGTTGCCAGCCAGTATTGGTCCTTCTCCTTGATACCACGAATACGAGGATCCTTACGCAGGCTTTGCAGGATGAGGGAGGCCATGCAGCGTAGGTTTGCTGAGGCATTCGGTCCAGAGTCCTCTGGGTCACTAAGGACGACATGGTCCGCAGCCACCTCCTCCCAGCCACGTACAAGTCCATGTGTTTCTTGGGACTGATCCCTTAAAGACTGCTGCTGATGCTGAGTGCCAGGCTCCACCTGCATACTGACACAATCTTCCTCCTCCTCATCCTCTTCCTGTGTGATCGGCAGGCACGCAGGAACACTGTCTGGATAAAGGGGGCCTTGAGAGCTAAGGAAGTCCTCCTCTTCCTGCCTCTGTTCTGCCTCAAGTGCCCTGTCCATTATTCCACGCAGCGTGTGCTCCAACAGGTGGACAAGGGGGACAGTGTCACCGATGCATGCACTGTCACTGCTCACCATCCTCGTGGCCTCCTCAAAATGGTGACAGGACAGTGCATGCATCCCTGATCATGGCCCACTGGCGTGGGGAAAAAAAAAACCAAGCTCCCCTGACCCTGTCCTGGTGCCATAGTCACACAGGTACTCATTGATGGCCCTCTGCTGCGTGTGCAGCCGCTGCAGCATGGCCAACGTTGAGTTCCACCTGGTGGGCATGTCACAGATTAGGCAGTTCTTGGGCAGGTTAAACTCCTTTTGGAGGTCCGTCAGCCAAGCACTGGCATTATATGACCGGCGGAAATGCACACAGACTTTCCTGGCCTGCCTCAGGACATCCTGTAAGCCCGGGTACCTGCCCAAGAACCGCTGCACCAAGTTAAGGACGTGAGCCAAACAGGGCACATGGGTCATTTGTCCCTGTCGGAGGGCAGAGAGGAGGTTGGTGCCATTGTCGCAAACCACCATTCCTGCCTTAAGTTGGCGTGGCGTCAACCACCTCTGAACCTGCCAGTGCAGAGCTGACAGAACCTCTGCCCCAATGTGGCTCCTGTCCCCCAAGCACACCAGCTCAAGCACCGCATGGCATCTTTTGGCCTGCGTACTTGCGTAGCCCCTTGAATGGCTACGGAGCACCGCTGGTTCCGAGGACAAAGCACAGGAAGAGGCCATGGAGGAAGAAGAAGAGGGGGTGGAGGAGAGAGGTGTGTCACAATCATTAGCATTTTGGAGGTGTGGTGGCGGAACAACCTCCAACACTACTGCACCTTGTCCTGCATCCTTCCCAGCTGCCAGCCGAGTCACCCAATGCGCCGTGAAACTTGGGTAACGTCCCTGTCCATGCCTGCTGGACCATGAGTCAGCAGTAATATGCACCCTACCGCTGACCGCCCTGTCCAGTGAGGCATGGACATTGCCTTCCACATGCCGGTAGAGGGCCGGAATCGCCTTCCGTGAGAAAAAGTGGCGTTTGGGTACCTGCCACTGAGGAACCGCACATTCCACAAACTCACGGAAGGGGGCAGAGTCTACCAACTGAAAAGGCAGCAGTTGAAGTGCTATCAATTTTGCCAAGCTAGCATTCAACCGCTGGGCATGTGGATGGCTGGGAGCAAACTTCTTTTGGCGGTGCAGCAGCTGGGGCAGGGAAATTTTCCTGGTACAATCTGACGTCGGTGTACCAAAAGCAGATTGCCCACAAGTACTTGGCTGTGACACACCTAATTCTACACCTTCATTCCTCTCAGTGCAGGTCTCAGAGAGGACTGAAGGTCTAGTGGGGTTGGAAATCTCAGCTGATGAGGAGCAAGGAGAGGTCCTCTTTGTTCTTTGGTGTGGGTCTTTTAGATACGCTTGCCAATGAACTGCATGGCAGGTCAACATATGTTTGGTCAAGCATGTGGTACCCAAGCGAGAGACATATGTTGCAAATAGCACTCGTCTCAAAAAAAAAAAAAAAAAAAAAAAAAAGGAGAGAAAGAGAGAAAGAGAAAGAGAGAAAGAGAGAAAGAGAGAAAGAGAGAGAGAAAGAGAGAAAGAGAGAAAGAGAGAAAGATCTCTCTCATCCCCTATATTTACAGTCCAACACACCTGTCCAAAAGGCAAGTTTTTTGTTTACAGTTAAGAATCTATAAAGATGTGTTTGTGCCTGGAGTTCCACTTTAAGTGGAATAATATTGGTTTAATATATACAGACATCTCATTAGGCAATATCTCATTATACATTGATATTGTTTATTTGTTGGGCCTAAGATTTTTCATAGTTACGATACATAGCAATGTGTATTTCAACCCAAAAAGGATATTCACCATTCAGATTTAACCTCCCTAACGGTATTCCCGAGTGTGATTCGTGAATTTTCAGTACCAAAAGCGTTAAGCCCGAGCCACACTCAGGATCGTATCACAGGATCCAGGCAAAGTTACTTACCTTGTCCCCAGGATCCTTGTCTTCCCGATGTGTGTGCGAGCCGTGTCTCCGCTCAATCAATCATTCCCTCCGAGCGTTGCGACGCACGGGGACAGAGCACGGCGCCAAATTCAAAAAGTTAAAACACATTACACATACAGTAATGTAATCTGTAAGATTACAGTGTACTGTATCATCATTTCAAAACCCTTTTGTGCCTAGTGGTTTATCCAATGCCCTGCATGCAGTTTTATATTATATATACTGTTCTTTCTGCTTGGAAACGGGAGATTGTCCATAGCGACCAAAAAGTGTCCTTTTACATCAAAAGTGGTTTTAGACCAGCTAGAAAACAGTGATAATAAATTAGAATCACTTGCAGAATTGAGCAATAGTGATTTGTAGGGAAATTCGTCAAACACTGTAAGTAATGACAAGTGACAATTCTGCAACTGGGCAAATTTCAGTGTTTTTGCTTTGATTACATTGAATCATTTTTATTACTATATTATTTATAGTTAATTATATTATAATTTATGATTTTGTGCATCAAACTTTATCATACCCGGGCTGTCTACTAGACTCTTGTTTGGACAGATTTAAGTGTGTTACTCCCAAGAATTACAGGCCTATAATATAAAACGCCAAATTTCCATGCAAAACATTGTACCACTTTGAGCATCAAAAATCTGACATAATCATACCGCCAGGGTAGTTAATCTGAGGTAAATGACCAAATACTCACTTAATCTGACGCCATCTGTGCTCACAAACCCAGTCATTGCCACAAGTGGTGTCTGCATTGATGGTAACCGACTTGGTAGAGCCATCAGAGTAACTTGGAGGTCCAATCCAGTCATTTTGATCCTATCAAAGTGAAAATTTAAAAAAAAAAAATGTGATATTTATTAAAAGTGTATCAAAAGACAGTAATTTTAATCGTGATCTATTGTGTGAGAGGTAGTGCATCTTACTTTGCCATTCACCCAGTTTCTTGACCATCTGAAGCTGGACATTATACGTGTAAAACCATAAGGATGAGCCAACATGAAGCCAAGAGCCATCTTGTAAGGACTGGAATGAAAAATCGTAAGAAAAAAATAGATGGGTACTATTTGTGTTCATTTATAGAGGATCTTGTGCCATCACCATTTTTATATGCAATGGGGAGATTTACTAAAACATGCAAAATCTGGTGCAGCTCTACATAGAAACCAATCAACTTTCAGGTTTTACTGACAAAGCTTAACGTATATGTAAACCTTGTGACACAAACCATTCAGCTTAAAATAAAAAAAAACATTTTTGTATGGATACACAAAAACATTAAACACTTTTCCCTCTGTTCTCAGCAGCATAAGGGCTGGGGGAGGAGAAGCAGCAGTACACTGAACTTCCCAGTTAATTGATGAGCAGGGAGGGTGTGTCAGGACAATTCTGATCATTGGAAGAGAGCACACCGAGTTCCCAGCAGTGGCGGCCCATCCATTAGGTGTGCACGGGCTAATCTACATGCAGGGCACGGGAAGCATGGATTTCTATGTGTTTTTTTTTTCTTAAGCACGTGATTAGAGCCAGAGGCTCCAATTGGCTTTGAAAAGGGTGGAGCCCACCCACGTGTGACATTAGCAAAATAATATTTGCTAATGTCTTCCTGCTTCTCCACCCGGCCAATCAGGAAGCGGGTTCTGAGACCTGATTTGCCAGGGAGTCTCAGGACCCATTTCCTGTTCGGTCAGGAGGGGAAAACTGTCTGTTAGGCTGTGAGGAGAAGCCCCGGCTCTTCCCTTGGCTGGAGTGAGAAGCAGCAGCCCTACCCTTCATCTCCTAAGGTAAGGCCAACTTCCTGTCCCTCACCCACATGCGGAGGGGGTGGCGTCAGCAGGTGGTGGTGGTGCGAGTGAGGGGGTGGCAGCGGTGGTGAGAGTGAGGGGGGAGGTTTGTTTGCCACCCCCCAAATATATTGAGCACCAGCTGCCACTGGTTCCCAGTATAGCTAGAGAACTGACCATGGGGTGTTCTCCTGCTTAGTGTGGTCAGTTTTTAATAGGAAAGCAGAGGGACTGTCAGGAACACCAGGGATTTCACATAAAAGAAGCACACAGCGGGCCCCAATTAGGAATAGGAAATGTTGGGATTACATACTCTTTACGTGAACAAACTGAAGTTAGAAGCTGATTGGCTACCATGCACAGTTGAGCCAGATTCTGCGTGCTCCAGTTTTAGTAAATCTCCCCCAATGTATTATTTGGTCATAATACAGCCTGTTTCTGATATACTAGTTACCTTATATGGTAATGTGCATTTCATTTGGTTCACGTAGAACCCTCTTGTATGGGTTCATGTAAAACCTGGTGCATACAGAATCTTATGCAGCTGTGCATAGTAACCAATAAGCTTCTAGGTTTTATTGTCAAAGCGTAACTGGACAAGCTGAAATTAGAAGCCGATTGGTTATTATCCACAGCTGCACCAGATTCTGTGTGCACCACTTTCACGAAATTTCTTCCATAGTGAACAAGAATATCCAAACTTCCCACAAAACTGTTAGGGCTCATTTACAGTTGCTTCGGCTTCACACATTAACGGCTAGTTTATACTTTCTTCAAAACAAGGCTTCGGACATGCTTTGTTAAAGCTCTCTGAACGCTAGTCAAAGCTCCTGTCACTAAATAAAATGGTTAGCTTAGTCCTGTTTACACCTTGCTTTTGCTTCAAAAATTATACCCCATGTTGATTTAGTTGTGCTTCAAAGCCCCCATAAAAGTCTATGGCAAAGCTCACTTGAAGCCCCACTGAAGCACCACCAAAGCCTCATAAAGCCCCACCAAAGGCTCATCGAAGCCCCATTGAAGCTCCACCAAAGCCTCATCGAAGCACCAAGCAAAAGCAAGGTGTAAACAGGACTGTAAGCTAACCAGGCGTATATTGATTGGTTTGCACAAAACTCATTGCGTCTACAAACTATGGGATAGTTTTGAGGACTTTATTTTTTGCTTTTGCTAGTAATGGCAGCGATGTGCAATTTTTAGCGGGACTGCGACATTGCGGCAGACAAATCTGACCCCCTTTTTGGGGACCAGTGACATTACATTGATCAGTGCTATAAAAATGCACCGATGTAAAAAGGACACTGGCAGGAAAGGGGTAAACAGTAGGGGGTGATCAAGGGGTTAAATGTTTTCCCTCAGTGTGTTCTAACGGTAGAGGGGTTGGGCTGGCAGGGACATGACAGATCACTGAGAACAGTAGATCTCTCATGTCTCCTGTCAAAATGGGGATCCGCCTGGTTTACAAAGGTAGATCACCATTCTGCCTCTGTACTAGGCGATTGCGGGTCCCCAGCAGCCATAAAGTCTGCCTGACCTGAGGGCACGCTCCCGCAGCGTGGATTCTTTCCTAAATCTACATAATATAACTGGGTACTGACATTTATAGGTAAAGTTGATCCAGGGAAAATTTGATTGCCTCTCGGGGGATCAGGTAGGAATTTTTCCCTGCTGTAGCAAATTGGAGCATGCTTTGCTGGGTTTTTTCACCTTCCTCTGGATCAACTGTTGGTGAAGGATTGTGTATATGGGATTGTACTTTTTTTTGGTTGAACTAGAGGGACTTGTGTCTTTTTTCAACCTGACTAACTATGGAACTATGTAATATAAATATAAGTGGGGAGAGTGGGCACCCCCGACTTGTGCCATTTTTGATGGGGAAAGGTGAGGAGAACTCTCCATTCACGTGCACCCATGCGAAAAGAGCAAGGTACAAGGTGTTAATCCAGGAAGGCATGTGGGGGCCGAGGCCACTAGCCCCTATCAAAGGCTTTTTCTGTCTCTGTGGAAAGTATAAAAATGTGTGGTCTTTTTTCTAAAGGGGCAAATGTAGAAGATTAATTGTATAGGTAGTCCTGTCTCTGGCCTCCCTGGAGAGCTTAAAGCCCAGTGGATGAGCATGTGGGTGATGTACCAAACGTACAGTGAGGATTTAATGCTGATGGATTTTTTTGGAAAAGAGTTTACCAACATCAAGACGTCATTGTCTGTAATATTTCAATTACTTTTTATTAGTTATAGTAGTGAATTTGAGAGGGTATGGCTAGTTTTAAAAAAAGGTTTTACTTATTTTTTTTTGTTTAGCATTTACTGATTAAAAAGGTCCAAAGGGACTCTTTTTCCCACTGGGTTATGTTGCACATAACTGGAGATTAAGTAGTTGTTGTGAGGGAAGCCCACTGTTATTTGGACCATTTGGTCTTTTGCTCTGAAAAGATCAGGCGATCAAATGCCAATGGACATTTGAAATGGTATCAGGGAAGCATGGTAGACACTTAAAAACCCTTTTACTATAATTACTACTAGTCTATAAACCTACTACACTAGGTTGTTAACTTTGGAGAGATGGGGAGCCAAGTGCAATGGGACAGTACGTGGTTCATTGTGCCAACTCAACAATCTAATTTGTAAAATAATTTTTCTTTGTTAACAAATTTGGATAGTATTCTGGATTTTCTCATTTGCTTTTCTTCCAGTCACCACCTTTGCGTGGGTTATAACTTTCCAGAAATGTCACCATGGACCTGTGTATGGCTTTAGCTAAATACTACCTAATCAAAACTTGCTCCTAATATTTTCTTGCCTGCTGAATGAATGCCATTTCTGGCACATCACCTCTTCCCAGAGGTGCAAATATGAGGGGTCAACACTTAGGATGCATTGCTGGTGACTAGATACTACTTAATCTCAGCTTTTTAGGAAAACCCATTATATATATATATATATATATATATATATATATATATATATATATATATATATATATATATATATATATATATATATATATATATATATATATATATATATATATATATATATATATATATATATATATATATATATATATATATATATATATATATATATATATACACACATACACACACACATACACACACACACACACATATATATATATATACATACATACATACATACATACATACATACATACACACATATATATATATATATATATATATATATATATATATATATATATATATATACATACACATATATTACACACACTCCTTTACACAAACACACAAAAACAGTCTTGAGTTATTTGTAAATTTTACCGAGGTTCCCAAAAAGTAAGTATAGAAGCTCCACCGGCACCGTGTCCTCTCTGGTTGTCATGGTTGTCAATAAAGACCAAGGCTCTATCATTTGGCATAAAGCCCCAACCTTCTCCCCAGTTCCTACAGAGGGACAATAATGAACAGCATTTTAGAAAAATAATTTAACACATCAGTTGCCTTTTATTGATATTTTTACCAAAGATACAATCTTTTAGAAAAGCTTTTCAACAAGTTGGGTTACTGCCATATTTAAAAAAAAAAAAAAAAAAAAAAAAAAAAGCTATATTCTATGCCAATTGTACAGTGAGTCACAAAACGTGATAGAAACAGAAAAGAAAAGAAAGCAGAGACTCAAATTACTTCTAAATAGTAGCAAAGTTAAAGCAGACCCAAAATATTCATTAAGAACAACAAATCAGTATAAAAATAAAAAGTACCTATTGAAATTTTCTTAAAGGAACCTTGTGCTAGGTTTCTTTGGGGTTTTATAACCCATCTGGAGACCATTACTGTATGTGTATTGGAATTTATTTATATTAATTAACTTCTTTGCAAAGATAATGAGTAATATAATAGAAACATTAAAGATAAAAGGCAGCAACACAGAAGAAAAAAAAAAAAAAAAAAAAAAAAAAGAAGGACAGCAAGGTAAGGAAGAGTGGGATAGGAAGTAAGGATTAGGAGACATCTATCCCTTCAGAGGTAGTAGCAGAGTTAATAGGGAATGTTAATTATAGGCATCATTAGGCATATTTAAGTGAAGTGCACATTTTGATTTAGTAAGAGTTGCATACAAACTGGCTTTTACTTTGGCTTGTTTCCTCATTTGTGAAGGTATTTGAGAAAGAATGGTCAATGGTTACCTTTTCAATCATTTTCTACTTGCTTCCACTACAATGACTTGAATGTAGCAGCAAAGCAATATAAAAGGTTGACTCAACATATCCAACAAAAAAATTAACGTCTTTTACTCTTACCTTAAATACGACATCTTTTCTCCATTCCACTTGCGGATGACTGTACCAAGTTTGGCTCCATATTTAAATTCAGTGACACGGCCAATTCCAAAGTATTGACTGGCAGAAATGGCCTCACCGCCAAGATCAATTACCTGAAACATGTTATGATATTTTTGCAGAATCAAGGGGCAAATCCATCCATGTAAAAGATTAATGTATTGTCACAAATGTAAAAAGGTAATAGGTACACTTTAACTCTACATCTCGTGGTTTATAAGCCGTATATGTTGGAACAGTGATCATTGTCTCTTGGGATTTGAATTTTACCAGTGAAAAGCTACAGGTATTAAAATGCATGGTTGCTGGGGTCAAGGACTACTAATATGATTATTCATACTTAAGGTATACCAGCTATGAAGTGCCTGGTAAGAGACTTTTTTTTTCTTTAAAAACTGGCTTGCCAGTGTGTAAATAGTCACATGTCTTTTGTTTGCATTTGCAAACTCCACAGGTTGGTCTGTGTTCACTTGTAAAGTTGATAGAGCAATCAAACTTTCTACTCCATTACAATCGCAACACAATCAAAGTAATGGTGGTTCTCACGAGATGAAACTGAAATTAACTGAAATTGCCACATTCATACAGGACGGAAAATTTTGATCACATTTTGACACGATATCCCAAGCATTTGTGCCCTGCACCCCATACTGACTACCACTTACAGCTGTTAAGACTTATTCATTTATGACCTGTTAAGGAAAAGGAATTCCCACATTCAGAAGCCAAAGGCAAACTTCTTCATTTGTGGATGCATGGAAGACAAGACATATGTGCATAGTTTAGAAAAATCTGACAGACACCTCCATCCATGCTAAACTGCTAATGTATTCACCAGCTATCAAGACCAATGATTGCTGAATACCAGAACAGTGACTGCATCTGACTGGATGCAGTCACTGTTCAGCCAACAAGGATGAGAATTCTATAATAAAGTTTTTCTCAAAAAGGTAGTATACTACTATAATCGTTTTATTTTTTTTTGTCTACATGCCCAATGCTCGTGCAAACAGTTTTTAGAAAAGCGCTTTAAAGGCTTTGATTAATCCATAATTTGTAATTTAGTTTAGCAGATTGCTTTAAAGACAATAACTATAATATTGTTGGGCTAGAAACAGTAGCTTTATAAACATTTGTAGGGTAAACTTACCACACTAATATTATCTACAATGTAGGTCCACAGAATATACTTCAGGATAAAAAATAAAAAAAAAAAGATTTTTGTAGTATTTTATACTTGAGATTACCTCTTGAAAAATGAAAGGTCTAGCTCCACCAGGGAACCATCTGGTGTTGAGGTTTGTCAGTCTGTCTGTAATCGCTTTAATATCTCCAGGCCACATGTGTTTTGCAGCATCCAATCTAAAACCAGCTACTCCAATATTAATGAGATTGTTCATAAAGTCTGCAATCTTTCCACGCACATAATCCTTTTCTAGAGCCAAGTCCAGAAGGGCAACAAGTCTGCAATCTCTAACCTAGATGTGGGAAAATTTCATTATTTGTTGGCCATTTATAAATTCCACTGTGCCACATAAGATAATGTGCATATGGCTACAAAGATAGATACATTAGACATACAGGGAGACACAAAGAAAGATGAATTACAGGTTTTCTACCTGATAAGGATCACCATAGTTTTCAATTTCACCGCTGCCAGTCTTACACTTTCCATCATTGAAATCCCAACTAGAATATGGAACAGCAGGGAAATCTCTTGAACCTGCATTGAAAGAGCTGCCACAAGTTGAATGAGTGCCTGCACCCATGCCAGAGCCACACATGTGATTAATGATAGCATCCACATAGATGTATACCTGTACAAGAAGTAACCAAAATAATATTTTATACAAATGTCCAAAGTGTCTGAAACTTTATGTGTATAAAGATGTATTATTGGTACATTTACTGTAGTATAACAAATTAGGGATGTCAGTTAAAAAAATTAGGCCAAGTACTTGTGTACTAACTACTACACCAATCGATTGTTGTACTGAATGGTACTGTACTTACAGGACTGGTAATTGGCCAACGATCAAACAGATCGAAACTCTAACTTGAAGTTTACTAATCAGGTGCAAAATTAGAATCAATAATGCAAAACAGGGGCAGAAGGCAGCTAGCATGCATATACTGCAGAATAAAACAAAGACGATTATAAAAGCAAACATGTACTCTTCACAGAAATATTCTTACAGCCTAATCAGGGTAACACGTGGTTACATAGCATAGTCTCTATAAGATGCTATAAAAAGAGTCTAGCTGAGAATCGCTGCTTCGGTAAAACAGTTTAGAACACAAATGGCTGTGCTGTAGGTCATGGATGTGGCCTGTTCTAGTTCCCCCGGTTGGCAACTAGATGCCACCATAGCTTTTCGAAAGAAATTCAGCTTAGGAGCTGCTTGGGTTAAGTGGCAGCTCTGCCTGCTAGGAGTGGGTTACTCTGGGTAAGGATATATTAGGAAGGCAGTTTCCTTTGTCAGTTGCCACAAAGTGAGCGATTACTGTTTTTTTCTGTGATTGAACTGGACCAGTTCAACATGTATGCAGCTGGGCCTTTTTAAAATTTAGCTTTCCCTTGGGGGGGGGGAGCCTGCAGTAGTATAAGGAAGTTGAGAGACTATTTGCATCTTCCTGCTCTGGGATGCTGGACTCTGGGGCCCCCCCTCCTGTGAGCAATGGGTCTCATCTCTCTTCTCATGCAAGAATTACCAAAACTTTGCTGGACTGTTCAGAACTTAAAGATGAGCTCCAGCCACCCCACCAAAAAATTAAGTCAGCAGCTACAAATACTGTAGCTGCTGACTTTTAATATTAGGACACTTGTCCAGGAATCCTGTAATGTTGGCACCCCAGAGGATTTTTTTAATCAGTTCTCAGGTGCTGCCGCCACCATTCCTTGTTAGGGAGACAGGCAGTGAAGTCTTACGGCTTCACAGCCGGTACCTACTGGGCATGCGCATGTGAATGGCCCAGCAGCGGGGGGGGGGGGGAAGGAGGAGGGGGCCCGAACTTCCAAGGGACCTCACCGCAGCGAGGTCCCTTGGAAGTAGGAATGGGTACATGTCAAAAATAAGTACCCGCTCTCCCCCCCCGAAGGTGCCAAATGTGGCAGCGGAGGGGGGAGGAAGCAAACAAGTGGAGCTTCCCCCTTTGGGTGGAGCTCCGCTTTATGGTGAGTGCTGCCACTCTCTACCCACTTCCGGTCCTTAGGATCTACCCGTGTGTCTTTGGACAGAAAGGAAGATATCTTGGTCATCACTGCAGCAATAATTAAAGTGGATGTAAAGCTTCATTTTATTTTTTTTATATAAAAACAAACATGTTTATACTTACCTACTCTGTGCAATGGTTTCACCAGATTTGATTGACAGCAGCAGGAGCCAATCGCTATCAATCTGTCCAATGAGGAGAGAGACAGGTGGACGCCGCTGCTCGTGCACATCGCTGGTTCGGATGGGCTCAGGTGAGGGAAAGGTGGGTCTAGGGGGCAGCTGCAGCAGAGAATGTTTTTTCCCCTTAATGCAAAGAATCCATTAAGGTTAAAAAAAAAAAAAAAAAAAAAAAAAAAAAAAAAAAACTTAAGGCATTTTAGGGCCAGCGATTTCCTACAAAGTAAAAGTAATTAAAGCGGCTATACAGCCGCTGGATCACTTTTGCAGGTGGCAGACGGAGGTTCTCCCCTCCCATTGCCACCTGTAACAAGCTCTCCCATCCTATCAAGGGTACCAATAATGGGACAATGTCAGTTCTTTTCATTCTGTCTTGGGCATCGGATTTGGCTGCCAATGCCCAAGACAGAGTGAAAGGAACTGACATTGTTCCTTCCTCTCTGTGATGTCAGAAACTGGAGGGGATAAGGGTTTAGTCACTTCTGGTTTTGGATTGTTGTAAACAAGCCATTATGGCTTGTAATAGCATTTGATGAAACCGATCTCAGTTTGATCAGATGCTTTGGATCTATCCCTTGTGATAATAAAGTTGATCCAAAAAAAAAAAAAAAATAAATAAAAAAAAAATAATGAAACGAAAAAAAAAAAATTAAAGCGACCCTTTCCACTCCGTACAAAGGCGATTGCGCACATAGGTAATGCACACATGTGTAAACGGTGATCGCACCACAGATGTGAGGTATAAGTCTAAACTGGTAACCAGTAAAGGCTTTTAGGGTATCGCCTACAGAGAATTTTTAGTACCGTAGTGTGGTGCCGTTCCACAGGTGTGCGCAATTTTAAAGCGTGATACAGTGGGGCAAAAAAAGTATTTAGTCAGGCACCAATTGAGCAAGTTCTCCCACTTAAAAAGATGAGAGGCATGTAATTATCATAGGTATACCTCAACTATGAGAGACAAAATGTGGAAACAAATCCAGACAAGCAAATTGTCTGATTTTTGAAAGAATTTATTTGCAAATTATGGTGGAAAATAAGTATTTGGTCACCTACAAAACAAGCAAGATTTCTGGCTCACAGACCTGTATCTTCTTCAAGGAGGCTCCCCTGTCTTCCACTCATTACCTGTATTAATGACACCTGTTTGAACTTGTTATCAGTATAAGACACCTGTCCACAACATCAAACAGTCACACTCCAAACTCCACTATGGTGAAGACTAAAGAGCTGTCGAAGGACACCAGAAACAAAATTGTAGATCTGCATCAGGCTGGGAAGACTGAATCTGCAATAGGCAAGCAGCTTGGTGTGAAGAAATCAACTGTGGGAGCGATAATTAGAAAATGGAAGACATACAAGACCACTGATAATCTCCCTCGATCTGGAGCTCCATGCAAGATCTCACCCCGTGGGGTCAAAATGATCACAAGAACGGTGAGCAAAAATCCCAGAACCACACGGGGGGACCTAGTGAATGACCTGCAGAGAGCTGGGACCAACGTAACAAAGGCTACCATTAGTAACACACTACGCCGCCAGGGACTCAGATCCTGCAGTGCCAGATGTGTCCCCCTGCTTAAGCCAGTACATGTCCGGGCCAGTATGAGGTTTGCTAGAGAGCGTTTGGATGATCCAGAAGAGGATTGGGAGAATGTCATGGGGCGGTAGGACATACTGACGTATCGCGTACTGTCCCCGGAGAGTCACGGGCGCTCGCAGGCTGGCTGGCTACTTGTTTGCTTGATTTTAAACACCAGTTTGTAAGGGTTACTCTTTTTTATTAAGAAAATTTTATCTACGGTATTACGCTATGGGAAGTACTTTTTCTTTCATGCCCTGATGTCTTGGTACCGGAGGGCTCCTTCCACCAATTGATTGTATATCGATCCTGGACCTGTGTTCCCTGGGAGCTTATCATCTGATACTTCCTAGAAAGGCCCTGGCTGGGTTTAAGCCGCAAGCTCTCTTGCTTGCCTCTGGTAAGCGCGCATTTGTTTTGGTGTATCAATATCACTGGTGATGGAAGATTGCACTTTTGTACTCTGAACCCAGCTTATGGCATATTGTTTGGACTTTGTTAACCCTTCTTTCTCCTTGAATATCACCATATTTTTGTGCACTTATCACCATTATCATTATTTATGTGACAATCACATTTTGGCTTATTTTTTAGCGCAGCTATTGTTTACCTAGTCACTGTGCATATGTTCTGTATTTCATATGTTAGCTGCTGCTTTACACAGCTTTTGTTTGATTTTTTGTTCTTTTTGAGTGCGGTATTGATACCCTTTTTTCTATACCATCAGTAACACTACGCCACCAGGGACTCAGATCCTGCAGTGCCAGACGTGTCCCCTTGCTTAAGCCAGTACAAGTCCGGGCCCATCTGAGGTTTGCTAGAGAGCATTTGGATGATCCAGAAGAGGATTGGGAGAATGTCATATGGTAAGATGAAACCAAAGTAGAACTGTTTGGTAGAAAACACAACTCGTTGTGTTTGGAGGAGAGAGAATGCTGAGTTGCAACTAAAGAACACCATACCTACTGTGAAGCATTGGGGTGGCAACATCATGCTTTGGGGCTGTTTCTCTGCAAAGGGAACAGGACAACTGATCCATGTACATGAAAGAATGAATGGGGTCATGTATTGTGAGATTTTGAGTGCAAACCTCCTCCCATCAGCAAGGGCATTGAAGATGAAACGTGGCTGGGTCTTTCAGCATGACAATGATCCCACAACACACTGCCTGGGCAATGAAGGAGTGGCTTCGTAAGAAGCATTTCGAGGTCTTGGAGTGGCCTAGCCAGCCTCCAGATCTCAACCCGATAGAAAACCTTTGGAGGGAGTTGAAAGTCCGTGTTGCCCAGCGATAGCCCCAAAATATCACTGCTCTAGAGGAGATCTGCATGGAGGAATGGGCCAACATACCAGCAACAGTGTGTGACAACCTTGTGAAGACTTACAGAAAATGACCTCTGTCATTGCCAACAAAGGATATTTAACAAAGTATTGAGATAAACTTTTGATTTTGACCAAATACTTATTTTCCACCATAATTTGCAAATAAATTCGTAAAAAAATAAAAAATAAAATAAAATAAAGACAATGCGATTGTCTGGATTTGTTTCCACATTTTGTCTCTCATAGTTGAGGTATACCTATGACGACAATTACAAGCCTCTCATCTTTTAAAGTGGGAGAACTTGCACAATTGGTGGCTGACTAAATACTTTTTTGCCCCACTATATGTAAGGTATCTGTTTACACGGCGTAACCTCACCTTTTAGGTTTTACCTAAAATGTATGCATTATATTGGGTTTTGTGTGCACTGAATTTTTTTTAAATGTGTGACAAAAAATTGCAACAGCAACCATTTTATTCTCCAGGGCCTCTGCTCAAAAAGGTATAATGTTTGGGAGTTCTAAGTATTTTTCTAGCAAAAAAAAAAAAAAAAAAAAAAAGCAGATTTTTGCATGTATGAGAGAAATGTCAGAATTGGCCCAGACTGGAAATAGCTAGGAATGGCTGAAGTGTGTCAATATCTTTGCTTCAGAAAACTGTTAAAATGCATTCCTGTTGATTCCTATTTCTTTAAGCCCTATATTAGGGACTAGGGATGAGTTTCGAGTTCGAGTCGAACTCATGTTCGACTCGAACATTGGCTGTTCGCAAGTTCGCCGAACAGCGAACAATTTGGGGTGTTCACGGCAAATTCAAATGCCGTGGAACACCCTTTAAAAGTCTATGGGAGAAATCAAAAGTGCTAATTTTAAAGGCTAATATGCAAGTTATTGTCATAAAAAGTGTTTGGGGACCTGGGTCCTGCCCCAGGGGACATGGATCAATGCAAAAAAAAAGTTTTAAAAAAGGGCCGTTTTTTCAGGAGCAGTGATTTTAATAATGTTTAAAGTCAAACAATAAAAGTGTAATATCCCTTTAAATTTCGTACCTGGGGGGTGTCTATAGTATGCCTGTAAAGGGGCGCATGTTTCCTGTGTCTAGAACAGTCTGACAGCAAAATGACATTTCGAAGGAAAAATTCCATTTAAAACTACCCGCGGCTATTGCATTGCCGACAATACACATAGAAGTTCATTGATAAAAACGGCATGGGAATTCCCCAAAGGGGAACCCCGCGCCAAAAAAAAAAAAAAAAATACGGCGTGGGGTCCCCCCAAAAATCCATACCAGACCCTTATCCGAGCACGCAACCTGGCAGGCCGCAGGAAAAGAGGGGGGGGGGGGGACGAGAGTGTGGCCCCCCCTCCTGAACCATACCAGGCCACATGCCCTCAACATTGGGAGGGTGCTTTGGGGTAGCCCCCCAAAACACCTTGTCCCCATGTTGATGAGGACAAGGGCCTCATCCCTACAACCCTGGCCGGTGGTTGTGGGGGTCTGCGGGGGGCTTATCAGAATCTGGAAGCCCCCCTTAACAAGGGGACCCCCAGATCCCGCCCCCCCATGTGAAATGGTAAGGGGGTACTTACCCCTACCATTTCGCTAAAAAACTGTCAAAAATGTTAAAAATGACAAGAGACAGTTTTTGACAATTCCTTTATTTAAATGCTTCTTCTTTCTTCTATCTTCCTTCATCTTCTGGTTCTTCTGGCTCTTCTTCCGGCGTTCTCGTCCAGCATCTCCTCCGCGGCATCTTCTATCTTCTCCTCGGGCCGCTCCGCACCCATGGCATGGGGGGGGGGCTCCCGCTCTTTTCTTCATTTTCTTCTCCGGGCCGCTCCGCATCCATGCTGGCATGGAGGGAGGCTCCCGCTGTGTGACGGCGCTCCTCGTCTGACAGTTCTTAAATAACGGGGGCGGGGCCACCCGGTGACCACGCCCCCCTCTGACGCACAGTGACTTGACGGGACTTCCCTGTGACGTCACGGGGAATGCCACAGGGAAGTCCCGTCATGTCCCGTGCGTCAGAGGGGGGCGGGGTCACTGGGTGGCCCCGCCCCCGTTATTTAAGAACTGTCAGACGAGGAGACGCCGTCACACAGCGGGAGCCTCCCTCCATGCCAGCATGGATGCGGAGCGGCCCGGAGAAGAAAAAGAAGAGAAGAGAAGAAAAGAAGGAGAAGAGCGGGAGCCTCCCCCCCATGCAATGGGTGCGGAGCAGCCCGAGGAGAAGAAGATAGAAGACGCCACGGAGGAGATGCTGGACAAGAACGCCGGAGGAAGAACCAGAAGAGCCAGAAGAACCAGAAGATGAAGGAAGATAGAAGAAAGAAGAAGCATTTAAATAAAAGGAATTGTCAAAAACTGTCTCTTGTCATTTTTGACAGTTTTTTAGTGAAATGGTAGGGATAAGTACCCCCTTACCATTTCACACAGGGGGGGGCCGGGATCTGGGGGTCCCCTTGTTAAAGGGGGCTTCCAGATTCTGATAAGCCCCCCGCCCGCAGACCCCCACAACCACCGGCCAGGGTTGTGGGGATGAGGCCCTTGTCCTCATCAACATGGGGACAAGGTGTTTTGGGGGGCTACCCCAAAGCACCCTCCCAATGTTGAGGGCATGTGGCCTGGTACGGTTCAGGAGGGGGGGCGCACTCTCGTCCCCCCCCCTCTTTTCCTGCGGCCTGCCAGGTTGCATGCTCGGATAAGGGTCTGGTATGGATTTTTGGGGGGACCCCACGCCGTTTTTTTTGGCGCGGGGTTCCCCTAAAATCCATACCAGACCTGAAGGGTCTGGTATGAAATTTAGGGGGAACCCCACATTTTTTTTTTTTTTAATTTTGGTTCGGGGTTCCCCTTTGGGGAATTCCCATGCCGTTTTTATCAATGAACTTCTATGTGTATTGTCGGCAATGCAATAGCCGCGGGTAGTTTTAAATGGAATTTTTCTTTCGAAATGTCATTTTGCTGTCAGACTGTTCTAAACACAGGAAACATGCGCCCCTTTACAGGCATACTATAGACATCCCCCAGCTACGAAATTTAAAAGGGATATTACACTTTTGTTTGACTTTAAGCATTATTAAAATCACTGCTCCTGAAAAACGTCCGTTTTTAAAACTTTTTTTTGCATTGATCCATGTCCCCTGCGGCAGGACCCAGGTCCCCAAACACTTTTGACAATAACTTGCATATTAGCCTTTAAAATTAGCACTTTTGATTATTCATGTTCGTGTCCCATAGACTTTAACGGTGTTCGAACGAACTTTTTTCCTGTTCGCATGTTCTGGTGCGAACCGAACAGGGGGGTGTTCGGCTTATCCCTATTAGGGACATCTCCTGGAAACTAGCCCAAGAGGCAAAGAGAGGCCCATTGGTGTAAAGCTAGGTTCATACTTGTGCGACCCCTGTTCTGAGGGAAGGGAAGTCCAATTAAATTAATGGGCTGCCCTACCCACGGAAGGCAGGTAAAAAAAAAAAAAAAAAAAAAAAAAAGTCCTGAACCCCCACACACAAAGGAGAGTAGGATAGTTCTCTTGGAGGGGCCTGTGCCCATGATATACTGTGAAGTTAAGTTCACTACTCCTGGTTCCGAGCAGGAACGGTTTAAAGAGCGGGCATGCAATTATTATCATAAACAGCAGTAAAGACTAAGGTAGTTCTAGTAACACAAGCATACAGCTGGAAGGATCCGAGGCCTGAGGACACAGGGGGACCCCAAGGAACTTAAGTACAGTGGTAGCAATTGGGGAGGTGCTCCCCACAGTGAATGGATCTTTTGGATAAGTTGTGGACTATTAGGCTCCTGTCCAGCTACCTGCACACTGGTTTTGACAATGTGAGGGCCTCTCACCTGGCTGCAGATCACTTACCTGGCTACCTCTGCCTCATCAGGGGTGGCCTCACTAACCTGCTGAAGAAAGGAAGCTCAGAAACGTATCTTTCCTAGACACAGGAATAGGAATGCAGGTAATTGTGGGAAATGGAGTTAAAGTGGTCTTTACCTGCATCTGAGCATGGTGAGTAAACGGGCACTCTGGTATTCTACTTTAGAGGGCAGATATAACATTTCAACAATGTTAAAAGCCAAGTTCACATTTTTTTTTAATTCCAGCTCCTTTATGTACCAATATAGCATTAATGTACTTATTTTGCAAAAATAAACAGCTTTCCATTTATTCTACACACGCTTACTTCACTCTTCAGAGCTGTTTAAAAACCCAGCTCTATTACTTCTGCCTTACTTCTTGGACAGACTTTAGACCATGACACAAGGAGATGACCAGCTGAGGGTGGATGATGCAGGGTGTGTGCTAATGAGATCAGCTGGTCAACTCCTTCCTGTGTCATGACCTAAACAAAACAAAAATAAACATGGCTTAATAAACACAAATCTTCCCACAAAGCATTGCAATTTACAATCACAATATTGCTATTTTTCATTAGTTGCTGTTTATGCTTACAGCACCTACCAATTATGATTTGCATTTAACACATTTGTTGTAGAGCTGAGCCATCTGAAAAATTTGTATGTATATTAAATTATGTTTTACTATTAAACATAGTCTTAAAAAATTATTAATTATTGATCCTCCTACCCCAACATTGTTACATCTGGACACCATGTCTCTGAACTGCTGCTCATTGCCAGATCTGGTACAGAGTTTGTAGCTGATAGGCTGGTATCTTTCATACCAGGGTCTCCAGGGATTGCTAACAATAACATTCTCATTTGGTGGAGAAATCTGTAAAATACAAAAACAAATACAATGTGCTGAAAATACTTTAGAAATCTGCATTATACCACTTAGTTTAAAAGTCTTTTTTATTAATCGGATATAAATGGTTACATTACAAATACAGTATATGGATTCACTTTAATTCCACATAGATAAGATTATTATGCAATGTAATAGACCAATATAATAACATTGGTTGTTATAATACTAGCTATGGCCAATCTGTATATGGAGTAGCAAAATGTTGTCAAGTTAAGATTTTTGGATAAAATTTGAAAGTGATTTGCATTATGCTTTTTAGACCCATAAACCTGTGTTAGGATTGTATTATACTTCCTACCCCCCATGACAATCGTCTTGTGATGCCTCCTAACCCAGTCAACTTGATAGAGTTACGTCGGCCATACATGGATCAAAAGGGACCTGCCAAATTTCGATCCATGTATGGGCAGGCTGATTTTACCCAAGTCAATCCATCAATCGATTTGATTACAACCAGCCTGTCGGATTTTTGTCATGCAAATACTGCTGACAGCAATAGCCTCTAGCAGTAATTGTTTTCTGGTGGCCGGGATGGCTCTCTACATCCCTCTACCAGCAGAACACAATAGGGCTGTGGGAGGTTTCCCCCCCCCCATCAAAACGAACTCTGTTGATGGGGGAATCAAGCTATTTAAAATCAAATCATCTATAGGTTGCCTTAGAATCACATTAAGGCTACCTTCGCACTGGGGCCGCCGAGTGTTAGCACTAAAGCACTGCTCATTTTAGCGGCACTTTTTGGCTACTAGCGGGGCGCTTTTAACCCCCACTAGTGGCCGAAGAAGGTTAAAAGCGCCTGATGTTGAGGCGCTTTCGAATCATTTTTAAGGTGCTTTGGAAGCGCAGCCCATTCGTTTCAATGCACAGGGAGTTTTGGGAGCAGAGTATACACTGCTCCCAAACCGCCCCAAAGATGCTGCTTGCAGGACTTTTCAGAACGTCTCACAAGCGCACCGCCTCAGTGTGAAAAGTCACACTGAAGTTAATGGCAGGCGGTTTTTTAGGCATTATTTAGAGGCTATTTCTAGCGCTAAAACACTTGAAAACTGCCTTAGTGTGAAGGCAGCCGAACAAGATCAAAATTTATAATCACACAAGACACACCCTGAGTCCTCTAGAAGAATGAGTGCACTGTGGTCCTTCTCTTTTAGCAGCTTAGGCTGAGTGGGTGAACTTTACGTATACAGAACACTATTCCACTAATTAAAATGCACAAACTAGGCAGGTACAGCAACCGGCCCAGTGCGCAGGAATGCAATATAGTATTTTTCATATGAATGTGTTACTGACAGTCAGCAACATCATGTGTTTCTGGCTGTTTGCCTCCTCTAAAAACTCTGGCAGCCTAGACCTTGATCTATAATGGATATGCAGAAACTTGTCTCTGCTTATGTTCAAGTAAAAGACCTAAGAGGGATAAAGAGAAATCCAACTTTAGTTTCAAGGGAAATAGACATCCGCATTTGTTAGTATATAAAGTGCTGTGCAAACTGTGGGCACTATATAAATCTATTAAAATAATACTATTCATAATAATACAATTTTAACTTAGTGGAAGAAAACCAGCACAAATAATAAGTCTGTGCAATTTACTTCACATTAAGATCTATCAAACTGACATTTCAGGGACACACAGGTCACTATTACCAAGGATCCTGATAAAGGAGACCTATATGCCCTTGAAATATTGATCTGCTACATGTGCACTTGAAGATATCTGTGTAAAAAAGTGGCAGAGGGCTGGCCTTTTCTTTGATTTGTTTTGGATGGTCCCACTGTTGGCCGTCACCCAAGAAATTCTGGGGTTCCTGATGTAAGAATGTGGGATGATAACACATGAAGCATATTCTTTTGTTTGTTTAATATTTCAAAAGGCAAACTATGCCAAGTTTATGATTAAAACCAAGGCCGCCTTAGTACAGAACACTCTTGCCTTCCTCAGAGTCTACCACAAATATCTAAATTGAACTGGATTTTAACTAAACTTGGCACTAGTATGGCTGCCTGTATGGGCCCCTGTGGCAGGGACATTAGTGTACATGTTCCAATAAGGAAATAGGCTAATGTGAAGGTTGCTTTCTACACTGTGTACTCTGTGGATTTCAAACGGTTTCATCTAGATTTAAATGAAAGGAAAAAAAAATAGGCTCTACTTACGGTAAACTGATTCTACTTGTCCTAATTTTGTTTGCAAGTAAAAAATTAAGTTAAACATCTGAATAAAATGTATAATGTTTCCCTGCAGCAGATATTTGAAAAGAGCCCTAATATGTGTAAAGTTGTAAGAAGTAATTTTGCATTGGAGAATGTAAATGGGAAAGGATTAATGGGCATGGTGGCTGGACACAGACATTCAGAATAAGGGATTATTTAATTCAAATCCAATTCAAGGGGAACTGGTGATATCCCAAAATTAATAAACTACAGAAACCTATCAGCAATTAATTGTTTCAAAACAGCTGTATGCTAAATTGAAATCTAACTGCTTTGTTTGCCTTGCTGCTTTATGCCGATTATTATAAGCATTCTCTGTATTGCCTCTTTATTGGGTTCTCAAATATCATAGTAATTACAGTTTCCACATACCAGAGAATATCCTTTTCTTTAAATACAAAATGGTTTCTTTTGGAATTGCAATCCTTGTCAAATTTGTTTATTGTTTTAAGCAGAATAAAAGTGAACAATTGCGAATCAACAGACATAGGACCCTTTCACACAGGCTGTCCGATCAGATCCGCCTGTCAGTTTCTCAGGTGGACCCGATTGGACCCTCTATTCACCCCTATGGAGCAGCGGATGTCAGCGGTGACATGTCCGCTGACATCTGCCTCAACCTGATCCGATCCTGTCCGTTAAATCCAGACATATGGCGGTCACATTTTTCATCCATCTGGCAGATTGGATCCGATATGATCGGGTGAAAACGGTCAGGTGGTTCATTTTCTGATAATTTCCCCATAGAGGACAGCGGGAATCGGTCTGTCTCCGCTCTGCACAGTGAGTGGAGACAGACCTGTCATCTGCTTGCTGAACGGGGATCAAAAGCGGAGTCCGCCAAGTGGCGGCACATGTGTGAAAGGGGCCATAGTGATACAAAATTAGACAAGAGATTATCTGGTTACATCAACTTAGAGATTAGCATTCAAGATTTAGGACCAACAGTACAATATAATAAACAATGCGATAAGTGCGGCGCTAAAAATTAAGAAAAATAATTGATGAAAATTATTGGGAAATACTGCAAAATAAATCCAAAAAATGTTTTTGAAAATTGAAATTGAATAATAAATCTAAAATACAGCAAGTATAATGGTGCAATACTCAACAGTGATAATTCAAATAGTAAATGAAATAAAATAATAAACCTAAAAAAAGAAAAAAAAAATCCAAAAAAGAAAAAAAAAATAGGAAAAAAAAGAAAAACAAAAGCAATGTCCCAAAGTGATCATTAAGGAAATCCATATGTAGTGTGCCTCCACAGGAGAAAAGGTGAATTGCAGAAAACAGAAACAGTGACTCCAATCTTCCTAATACGGACTAACATGTGTTCAGGTCAACACCCAAAAGTGAGGTAGCTTGCTTAGCAAAAAGCCATGACTGCTGTTAACAGTCTCTCCCAGCACAGGGACGTTGAAAGTCTCCCCAGAACTTATTAGTCTCCAGATGAGCCGTTCTTTCTATTAATGCTCTTCCCCCACACTGAGTTCACTCTTCTGTTCAAACTGGCAGGACGATCCACACCTGGGCGGCCCCTTCCTCAGAGCTGCCGGTGTCCTCCCAGGTGTGGATCGTCCTGCCAGTTTTAACAGAAGATTGAACTCAGTGTGGGGGAAGAGCATTAATAGAAAGAACGGCTGATCTGGAGACTAATAAGTTCTGGGGAGGCTTTCAACGTCCCTGTGCTGGGAGAGACTGTTAACAGCAGTCATGGCTTTTTGCTAAGCAAGCTACCTCACTATTGGGTGTTGACCTGAACACGTTAGTTCGTATTAGGAAGATTGGAGTCACTGTTTCTGTAATTCACCTTTTCTCCTGTGGAGGCACACTACATATGGATTTCCTTAATGATCACTTTGGGACATTGCTTTAGTTTTCTTTTCCTATTTTTCCTTTTTTGAATTTTTTTCTTTTTTTTAGGTTTATTGTTATGTTTTATTTCATTTACTATTTGAATTATCACTGTTGAGTATTGCACTATTATACTTACTGTATTATTTTAGATTATTCAATTTAAAAAAAAAAAAAAAAAAAATTGGGGTTTATTTCACTATTTTGCAGTATTTCCCAATAATTTTCATAGTTCAATTATTTTTCTTAATTTTTAGCGCCGCACTTTTCGCATTGTTTATTATATTGGAAGTTTTTTGGTATTAAACTTTGGGTGCTGGCTGCTTCACACGCTTTATTATTTGTTAATTATTGAGTGCAGCGTTGACCTTAGGGTCTTTTTTTCAACAGTACAATATACCAGATATCCATTAGACAATCCTTATCAGAGGTCTAGAGAGACAAAAAAAATAGAGTATCACTTTGCTCAATGTAACAATTTGTCTAGCTTACATCTACTAAACAAAAGATGTGTACCTATTGCCAAAACATCTTTTTTTTTTTAGCCTTGGATAGAGTGAGGAAAGATTAGAATCTGTCAGATCTTACTGCTGTCCCGAGTTCCTTACTCATTGTCCCAAGGACAATCTTTTTACCAGACAGGAAGTGAAGGAAACTCTACAACACAGTCGTTTTTTTTTATAGGTTAAAGGGGTTGTAAAGGTAAAAATTCTCACCTTAATGTATTCTATGCATTAAGGTGAAAAAACTACTAACAATACCGCCGTCCCCAGCCCCCCCCCCCCCCCCGTTTTACTTACCTGACCCCTCGAAATTCGGCTGCTCGTTCACGTCCTCGATTCCGCTGCTCAGCCTGGCCGCTGATTGGCTACAGTGGATGGATTGGAAGTAGCGCAGCCATTGGCTCGCGCTGCTGTCAATCACATCCAATGATGCGGCGCGCTGTGGGGCGGGGCCGAGTGATACAGCGAGCGGCTATAGCCGCCGGCTGTATCACGGGAGCGCTCCCGCAATAACTAACCACCATGCGAGGGAGCTCGCATTAAAGGTGGTTAATTACTGCGGGGAGGAGCTGAGACAGCCGCCGAGGGACCCCAGAAGAGCAGGTTCGGGGCCACTCTGTGCAGAACGAGCTGCACAGTGAAGGTAAGTATAACATGTTTGTGATTTAAAAAAAAAAAAAAAAAAAAAAAAAATTACCTTTACAACCCCTTTAAGTAGGGGATCAATAGTACCCCTGTTCACCTTGCATTGTTGTATGTTTCCCTGTTTTACATTTTCTCTTCCTTCCTGTTTTAAAAGGTTTGCCCCAGAACAGAAATAAGAGCCCTTTCACACTGGGGCGGGCGTCGGCGGTAAAGCACCGCTATTGTAAGCGGCGCTTTACCGTCGGTATGCGGTCGCTAGCGGGGCGGTTTTACCCCCCGCTAGTGGCTGAGAAATGGTTAAAAATCACCACAAAGCGCCTCTGCAGAGGTGCTTTGCCGGCAGCATAGGCGCGCCGTCCCATTGATTTCAATGGGCAGGAGCGGTATACACTCCGCTCCTTCACCGCTCCGAAGATGCTGCTAGCAGGCATTTTTTTACCGTCCTGCCAGCGCATTGCTCCAGTGTGAAAGCCCTTGGGGCTTTCACACTGGAATGAAAGCAGCGGCACTTTCGGGTCGGTTTGCAGGGTCGGTTTGCAGGCGGGTCGGTTTGTTAGCACCTGCAAACCGCCCCAGTGTGAAAGGACTCTAAAGGGGAAAATCTCCCCAGTGGAGCCCCAGATAGCAGTAAAGTCTGTCAAGGGATCTAACCCTTCCCCACTGTATCCAAAACTAAAAAAAAAAAAAGGCTTTAGGTAAAGATACACTTTAATAGTTTCACAAAGCAACTGTTGTAACTGTGAAAAAAAAATACATGAGATTCTAAGTTTTATCTGGGTAATGTTTGAGGTATTGTATACTTACTTGGACTCCTCCAAATCCATTGGGTCCCAAGTATCTTTCACACTCTGCTGCAATGTCATCCCATTTCCACTCAAACAAGTGGACAATTGTTGTCCGACCAGCTCTTGTGTTGGGGTTGTATTGGGCTGAGCAAAGCCCCACTGTGATCAAGAGAACTAGGAGCTTCATCCTGCCTGCTAATGTTACAACATGCTCTCCATCTACTAGTTTTATAAATGGTGGGCGTTGCATAACTGTGTCAAATGACCACCTGTGATTGTTTATAGTGATACAAGTAGCCAGGTGATGATATTATAAAAATTCCCACAAGCAGGCTTGTTTTTCTCAAATGCATGCAGTGTTTGTTAAAGATCAACAAGGAAAATAGAGTTCATCAATTATGTTTTGCCCTAACTTTTGGAGATTAAATAGGGGGGAAAAATTGTTCTTAAACTTGTTATTTCAGATGCTTTTTTTTTTGGGATCCGGTGGTATAGTGTGGTAGTATGATATCTTACACACCATTTTGTTACTTGGTTGGACAATTAAAGGTCAGCCAAGATCTCACTAACATTCCTTAAAGTGCATTTTCACTTTTCCAGCTAAGATGGGATGCCACTTATGCTGGCCATACACTATACAGAAAATCGGTCAAACCCATTTTCGAAAAACGAACGTTCGACCGTGACCGCAAACGATCGTACCATCATATAATGACCGATAAACTGTTCAGTGGACATGAATAAATAATTTTTTTGTTCGTTTTTTTTACATATACCTAGTGCAGACAGTTCGGACGGGAAACACATTAACCTTGCAATTTATCATACGTTCGGCAGAAATTTACCAAACTTCCCGTTCGTTTTTTTACCACAAAAACGTCACAAACGATTATCGATTTGTGCCCATTAACTTGCCAAAAAAAGGAACGAAGTGTCTATACGAACGATTTTTCGGCCAATTTTTCGTATAGTGTATGGCCAGCATTACTTTATACTTACATTTCCCCATTCAGGGCCGGACTGGGAATAAAAACCAGCCCTGGAAAAAATGTCATACTAGCTGCATAGCATTATTATAACAGCCCAACATCATAACCATCATAACGTCATTAGTTCCTTATTCATGAAAGAGGAAACCATGCATTTTAAAGCACATTTGAAGAGTATATTATATACAGTATCTCACAAAAGTGAGTACCCCCCTCACATTTTTGTAAATATTTTCTTCTATCTTTTCATGTGACAACACTGAAGAAATGACACTTTGCTACAATGTAAAGGAGTGAGTGTACAGCTTGTATAACAGTGTAAATTTGCTGTCCCCTCAAAATAACTCAACATGTAGCCATTAATGTCTAAACAGCTGGCAACAAAAGTGAGTACACCCCTAAGTGAAAATGTCAAAATTGGGCCCAATTAGCCATTTTCCCTCCCCGGTGTCATGTGACTCATTAGTGTTACAATGTCTCAGGTGTCAATGGAGAGCAAGTGTGTTAAATTTGGTGTTATCGCTCTCACTCTCTTATACTGGTCACTGGAAGTTCAACATGGCACCTCATGGCAAAGAACTCTCTGAGGATCTGAAAAAAATTATTGTTGCTCTACATAAAGATGGCCTAGACTATAAGAAGATTGTCAAGACCCTGAAACTGAGCTGCAGCATGGTGGCCAAGACCATACAGCGGTATAACAGGACAGGTTCCACTCAGAACAGGCCTCGCCATGGTTGACCAAAAAAGTTGAGTGCACATGCTCAGCGTCATATCCAGAGGTTGTCTTTGCAAAATAGACGTATGAGTGCTGCCATCATTGCTGCAAACGTTGAAGGGGTGGGGGGTCAGCCTGTCAATGCTCAGACCATACGCCGCACACTGCATCAAATTGTCGTCCCAGAAGGAAGCCTCTTCTAAAGATGATGCACAAGAAAGCCCACAAACAGTTTGCTGAAGACAAGCAGACTAAGGACATGGATTACTGCAACCATGTCCTGTGGTCTGATGAGACCAAGATAAACTTATTTGGTGCAGATGGTTTCAAACGTGTGTGGCGACAACCAGGTGAGGAGTACAAAGACAAGTGTGTCTTGCCTACAGTCAAGCATGGTGGTGGGAATGTCATGGTCTGGGGCTGCATGAGTGCTTCTGGCACTGGGGGGCTACAGTTCATTGAGGGAACCATGAATGCCAACATGTACTGTGACATAATGAAGCAGAGCATGATCCCCTCCCTTCGGAGACTTGGCTGCAGGGCAGTATTCCAACATAACGACCCCAAACACACCTCCAAAACAACCACTGCCTTGCTAAAGAAGCTGAGGGTAAAGGTGATGGACTGCCCAAACATGTCTCCAGACCTAAACCCTATTGATAATCTGTGGGGCATCCTCAAACGGGAGGTGGAGGTGCGCAAGGTCTCTAACATCCACCAGCTCCGTGATGTCGTCATGGAGGAGTGGAAGAGGACTCCAGTGGCAACCTGTGAAGCTCTGGTGAACTCCATGCCCAAGAGGGCTAAGGTAGTGCTGGAAAACAATGGTGGCAGCACAAAATATTGACACGTTGGGACCAATTTGGTAATTTTCACTTATTATTTTGAGTGGACAGCAAATTTACACTGTTTTACAAGCTGTACACTCACTACTATACATTGTAGAAAAGTGTCATTTCTTCAGTGTTGTCACATGAAAAGATATAAGAAAATATTTACAAAAATGTGAGGGGTGTACTCACTTTTGTGAGATACTGTGTGTGTATATATGAGTGGGAGCGTTCAGAGATGAGGGGGAGGCAATCCATTCGTGCCCCCCTCCCTCGCGATCGCTCCCAGCCAATCGGATCATTCCCCTGCCTCTGTATAGTACACAGAGGCAGAGGAAATAATGTCATCTCTCCTCGGCTCGGTATTTTCCTTTCCGGCGCCGAGGAGAGAAGACTGCAATGTGAGTGCACAAACACACACACACAGTAGAACATGCCAGGCACACAATACACCCCCCTTTACCCCCCCGATCCCCCCCCAATCACCCCCCAATCACCCCTCTCCCCCCCATCACACTGACACCAAGCAGTTTTTTTTTTTTTTCTGATTACCGCATGGTGTTAGTTTGTGACAGTTAGTGTGGTAGAGCAGTTAGTGTTAGCCCCCTTTAGGTCTAGGATACCCCCCTAACCCCCCTAATAAAGTTTTAACCCTTTCACCACTGATCACCATATAACCGTTACGGGTGACGCTGGTTAGTTTGTTTATTTTTTATAGTGTCAGGGCACCCGCCGTTTATTACCTAATAAAGGTTTAGCCCCCTGATCACCCAGCGGTGATATACGTCGCCCCAGGCAGCGTCAGGTTAGCGCCAGTACCTCTAACACCCACGCACGCAGCATACGCCTCCCTTAGTGGTATAGTATCTGAACAGATCAATATCTGATCCGATCAGATCTATACTAGCATCCCCAGCAGTGTAGGGTTTCCAAAAACGCAGTGTTAGCGGGATCAGCCCAGATACCTGCTAGCACCTGCGTTTTGTCCCTCCACCCGGCCCAGCCCAGCCCACCCAAGTGCAGTATCGATCGATCACTGTCACTTACAAAACACTAAATGCATAACTGCAGCGTTCGCAGATTCAGGCCTGATTCCTGCGATCGCTAACAGTTTTTTTGGTAGCATTTTGGGGAACTGGCAAGCACCAGCCCCAAGCAGCGTCAGGTTAGCGCCAGTACCGCTAACACCCATGCAGGCACCGTACACCTCCCTTAGTGGTATAGTATCTGAACAGATCAATATCTGATCCGATCAGATCTATACTAGCGTCCCCAGCAGTTTAGGGTTCCCAAAAACGCAGTGTTAGCGGAATCAGCCTAGATACCTGCTAGCACCTGCGTTTTGACCCTCCGCCCGGCCCGGCCCAGCCCACCCAAGTGCAGTATCGATCGATCACTGTCACTTACAAAACACTAAACGCATAACTGCAGCGTTCGCAGAGTCGGGCCTGATCCCTGCGATCGCTAACAGTTTTTTTGGTAGAGTTTTGGTGAACTGGCAAGCACCAGCGGCCTAGTACACCCCGGTCGTAGTCAGACCAGCACTGCATTAATACTTGGTGATGTGGCAAGTCCCATAAGTGCAGTTAAAGCTGGTGAGGTGGCAAGCACAAGTAGTGTCCCGCTGCCACCAAGAAGAAGACAAACAGGCCCGTCGTGCCCATAGTGCCCTTCCTGCTGCATTCGCCAATCCTAATTGGGAACCTACCACTTCTGCAGCACCCATACTTCCCCCATTCACATCCCCAACCAAATGCAGTCGGCTGCATGAGAGGCATTTTCTTTATGTCCTCCCGAGTACCCCTACCCAACGAACCCCCCCAAAAAAGATGTTGTGTCTGCAGCAAGCGCGTATATAGGCGTGACACCCGCTATTATTTTCCCTCCTGTCCTGACAATCCTGGTCTTTGCATTGGTGAATATTTTGAATGCTACCATTCACTAGTTGAGTATTAGCGTAGGGTACAGCATTGCACAGACTAGGCACACTTTCACAGGGTCTCCCAAGATGCCATCGCATTTTGAGAGACCCGAACCTGGAACCGGTTACAGTTATAAAAGTTAGTTACAAAAAAAAGTGTAAAAATATATATATATATATATATATATATATATATATAAAATTAAAAAAATAGTTGTCGTTTTATTGTTCTCTCTCTCTCTCTCTCTATTCTCTCTCTATTGTTCTGCTGTTTTTTACTGTATTCTATTCTGCAATTTTTTATTGTTATTATGTTTTATCATGTTTGCCTTTCAGGTATGCAATTTTTTTTATACTTTACCGTTTATTGTTAACCATTTTTTTGTCTTCAGGTACGCCATTCACGACTTTGAGTGGTTATACCAGAATGATGCCTTCAGGTTTAGGTATCATCTTGGTATCATTCTTTTCAGCCAGCGGTCGGCTTTCATGTAAAAGCAATACTAGCAGCTAATTAGCCTCTAGACTGCTTTTACAAGCAGTGGGAGGGAATACCCCCCACCCCCACCATCTTCCGTGTTTTTCTCTGGCTCTCCTGTCTCAACAGGGAACCTAGGAATGCAGCCGGTGATTCAGTCAGCTGACCATAGAGCTGATCAGAGACCAGAGTGGCTCCAAACATCTCTATGGCCTAAGAAACCGGAAGCTATGAGCATTTCATGACTTAGATTTCGCCGGATGTAAACAGCGCCATTGGGAAATTGGTAAAGCATTTTATCACACTGATCTTGGTGTGCTCAGATGCTTTGAGGGCAGAGGAGAGATCTAGGGTCTAATAGACCCCAATTTTTTCAGAAAAGAGTACCTGTCACTACCTATTGCTATCATAGGGGATATTTACATTCCCTGAGATAACAATAAAAATGATTAAAAAAAAAATGAAAGGAACAGTTTAAAAATAAGATAAAAAAAAAAATAATAATAAAGAAAAAAAAAAAAAGCACCCCCCCTCCTGCTCTCGCGCTAAGGCGAATGCAAGCGTCGGTCTGGTGTCAAATGTAAACAGCAATTGCACCATGCATGTGAGGTATCACCGCGGAGGTCAGATCGAGGGCAGTAATTTTTGCAGTAGACCTCCTCTGTAAATCTAAAGTGGTAACCTGTAAAGGCTTTTAAAGGCTTTTAAAAATGTATTTATTTTGTTGCCACTGCACGTTTGTGCACAATTTTAAAGCATGTCATGTTTGGTATCCATGTACTCGGCCTAAGATCATCTTTTTTTTATTTCATCAAACATTTGGGCAATATAGTGTGTTTTAGTGCATTAAAATTTAAAAAAGTGTGTTTTTTTCCCCAAAAAATGCGTTTGAAAAATCGCTGCGCAAATACTGTGTGAAAAAAACAATGAAACACCCACCATTTTAATCTGTAGGGCATTTGCTTTAAAAAAAATATATAATGTTTGGGGGTTCAAAGTAATTTTCTTGCAAAAAAAAATATTTTTTCATGTAAACAAAAAGTGTCAGAAAGGGCTATGTCTTCAAGTGGTTAGAAGAGTGGGTGATGTGTGACATAAGCTTCTAAATGTTGCGCATAAAATGCCAGGACAGTTCAAAACCCCCCCAAATGACCCCATTTTGGAAAGTAGACACCCCAATCTATTTGCTGAGAGGCATGTCAAGTCCATGGAATATTTTATATTGTGACACAAGTTGCAGGAAAGAGACAAATGTTTTTGTTTTTTTTTTGCACAAAGTTGTCACTAAATGATATATTGCTCAAACAAGCCATGGGAATATGTGAAACTACACCCCAAAATATATTCTGTTGCTTCTCCTGAGTACGGGGATACCACATGTGTGAAACTTTTTGGGAGCCTAGCCGCGTACGGGACCCCGAAAACCAAGCACCGCCTTCAGGCTTTCTAAGGGCGTAAATTTTTGATTTCACTCTTCACTGCCTATCACAGTTTCAGAGGCCATGGAATGCCCAGGTGGCACAACCCCCCCCCCCCAAATGACCCCATTTTGGAAAGTAGACACCCCAAACTATTTGCTGAGAGGTAAAGTGAGTATTTTGTAGACCTCACTTTTTGTCACAAAGTTTTGAAAATTGAAAAAAAGAAAAAAAAAATGTTTTTTCTTGTCTTTCTTCATTTTCAAAAACAAATGAGAGCTGCAAAATACTCACCATGCCTCTCAGCAAATAGCTTGGGGTGTCTACTTTCCAAAATGGGGTCATTTGGGGGAGTTTGTGCCACCTGGGCATTCCATGGCCTCCAAAACTGTGATAGGCAGTGAAGAGTGAAATCAAAAATTTACACCCTTAGAAATCCTGAAGACGGTGATTGGTTTTCGGGGCCCCGTACTCGGCTAGGCTCCCAAAAAAACCCACACATGTGATATCTCCGTACTCAGGAGAAGTAGCTGAATGTATTTTGGGGTGCAATTCCACATATGCCCATGGCCTGTGTGAGCAATATATCATTTAGTGACAACTTTTTGTAATTTTTTTTTTGTCATTATTCAATCAATTGGGACAACAAAATTCATATTCAATGGGCTCAACATGCCTCTCAGCAATTTTCTTGGGGTATCTACTTTCCAAAATGGGGTCATTGGGGGGGGGGTTGTACTGCCCTGCCATTTTAGCACCTCAAGAAATGACATAGGCAGTCATAAACTAAAAGCTGTGTAAATTCCAGAAAATGTACCCTAGCTTGTAGACGCTATAACTTTTGCGCAAACCAATAAATATATGCTTATTGACATTTTTTTTACCAAAGACATGTGGTCGAATACATTTTGGCCTAAATGTATGACTAAAATTGGGTTTATTGGATTTTTTTTATAACAAAAAGTAGAAAATATCATTTTTTTTCTAAATTTTCGGTCTTTTTACGTTTATAAGAAAAAAATAAGAACAGCAGAGGTGATCAAATACCATCAAAAGAAAGCTCTATTTGTGGGAAGAAAAGGACGCAAACTTCGTTTGGGTACAGCATTGCATGACCGCGCAATTAGCAGTTAAATCGACACAGTGCCAAATTGTAAAAAGTGCTCTGGTCAGGAAGGGGGTAAATCCTTCCGGGGCTGAAGTGGTTAAAAGTGGTAAAATTGATCCATCATCAAGGGTCACCCCAGGAACGTGGGGGGGGGCTCTGATTTCCAGAGACCACCTTCCACAGAAGGGGGGGGGGTTATTGATATAAGGGGGAAACTATCAGTGCCCCCTTATATTATTGTATTCACTCCCCCCTCAGACTTGCCTGGCGGCGCTGTCACTGACCTCTTTTTAGGTACAAAAGGCAGGGCTGAGTTAGACAGCTCCAAGTTGGTGACTCTGGCTTTATCCTATAGTCTTCTCTCCACAGTCCACACACGTTTTACTTCTCCCATGACCCCCATCCTGGCGGCACTCCGACTCTTGACTCCTCTCCAGACTCCCCCTCAGAAACTGCAGACATGATATAAGACAAGAGATGGTCAGAGGTTGCGAACATGGTACAAGAGATGGTTAGAGACTGAGCACAGAATAGAAGAGATGGCTAGAAACTGTGGACAGATACAAGAGATGGCTAGAGACTGAGGACACAATACAAGAGATGGTCAGAGACTGAGTACAGGATACAAGAGATGGCTAGAGACTGAGGACTTGATACAAGAGATGGCTAGATTTATATACACTGCGCATGCGTGAAACTCCGCCCGCCTCTGACGTTCTTTCTAGTCTATTCTTCACCCTTTCTTGTTCGGCGCAGTGGGGGAAGAGCACATGGTGGAGACACAGCAGGTGCGTGCTAATTACAGCAACGAGGAGGAGGAAAGCCTGGAGCCAGAAACATCCCGATCCCAGAGGAGACGATTTAAGGCCTCAAACATGTCCTTTGGGGAAATGTTGGAGATGCTCGACATCCTGAAGAGGGCCGACTATGATGGGAAGTATGGACCTTACCCCAACCCCAATGTCAAAAAGGCCAAGATCATGGCGAAAGTAGTTAAGAGTCTGCAGAAGAATTTTGGTGTACGACGATCCAAGGATCAACTCTGGAACCGGTGGTCGAAACCTCAAATTAAGTGAGCACGATCAGTATAGAAGGATCAGGAGAGTGCTGCAAAAAAGTAAGTTGTTGTCCTGTGTTCCTATTCTTGATTTTTCTAATGTTCGTGCTGCTCCATGTGCTTTTCTTTACTGTTGTACAGTTTAAAATGGCAACTTTCATGTTCATGGGCACATTATTCGTTCATATGAAACATTGTTCGTTCAGCATAGAAAACACCATGTTTTGGACATATGCATTTGAATACATTTTTGCTAGCCTAGTTCTCTACAAATAATTTTGGTGTCTAGATGGGTTTGTAACTAGAATTAACTGCAAACTAGATTCTGTGTAAGGAGAGGACACTCAGCAGCTGTTTACACATCTGGACGCTGGAGCAGTAGTGTGGGACACCAGAACACCCTTTTTATTAGGGGGTCCCACACAGGTGCTCCAGTGTATACTATAGGGGTGACTCCATCTGTGAAGCTTGCACAAAACAGGTAAGTATTCCACTTGACAATAGACAATTGTACCCCACTTCCAAGCAATGTTTCATATTCCTATGTCTGTCATCAAATATCTGTGTGCTAAGTATAACTTTTTTTTTTACATAGGGGAGAAAAGACTCGGACACCACTGATCCGAGGAGACAACAGACCCCCCCACCTCATGAAGAAGGAGAAATCCCACAAAGCCAACAGGAGGAGGAGGAAGGAGACGTAATCGAAATAGTCACCGCAACAGGTGAGTGTCTGTAACCACAGGCTCAGGTAAGAGATGGATGCCGGCATATTTATAATACATGGTGTGTTTTTGTTTCTATATTTTTAGGTGATCGTGATGTTGTGGATGAAGGACATTTCACCAGTGAGAGTGCCCAGATCCTGATCGGGGAGATTATGGGGTGTAATAGGGATTTGGAAAACATCCAGAAAAACATCAATGATGTTCATAACAAAATGGTGAACATCATTGATGTTTTAGGGAGAGTTTAAAACACCTCCAAATCCCTGACTTTTTTGTTGTTTTTTTAATCGAAACATTTTTTGCACCTTTTTTAACATATTCTCGAAAAGCCAAATTTTGAAGATGCACACAGTGTGTCAACATGTGCTATCTGCCATCACGGGAAATCAATGTAGGCGTTTTGTGGGTGCAACCCCTTCCTCAATAATAAAGTAGCTGAGAGGAAGGGGTTGCACCCCCAAAACACGTCCCTTGATCCCCCATCATGGAAGCTAGCACATGTTGACATTCTGCAATTTGTGTGCATCTTCAAAATTTGGCTTTTCCAGGGGTGACACCCCATCTGAACTCAATATCAAACACAGTTTATAAATACTCCTGTCTGATATTGCCTTCAATTTCTAACAAAGTTGAACTTTGAAAGTTCCAGATTTGTGTATTTCTTGTTGGTTTTAAACATGCCTGTTTTACCTTAAATGGACATTTTTACTTTTATTAATGTGACCCAAAAAATTGTTATAAAACAAACATGTTGGTTTGTTTTAAAAACCTTTTATAAATGCATATGTGCTGGTATTAAAAAGATTGATAATCAAGAATGTGTGGATTCTTCTTTCAATGCTCCAAAACTTTTGTTGTGGTAAAATTGGTGTTTTCTGTGACAATGGGGGTTATTTCCTAAGGGCAAATCCACTTTGCACTACAAGTGCAGTTTCAGTGCAGTCTCAAGTGCACTCGTAGTGCAAAGTGTATTTGCCTTTAGTAAATAACACCCAACAGTGCTTTCTAATGTTACACATTCGCGCCATTTTCAGGACTACACACATTTCAGTCAGGGTCAGCTAAAAGAAACACAAGCAGTAATAAATGTCAGCAAATATTTTAGTAGGTAAACAAATTTTTTTATTTAAAAAAAAGGCTCAGACATTGTCTGGCATATTGATGGCCCCCCTAACCACAAAGTATTCAAGGTATCTTAGACGGACCTTGCGGGCACTCAGAGGGGGCAAGCCAGGATGGCCAACCTCAAGCGCCGTCAGGGTTGGTTCATTTACATGAATTCCGGCCTCAGGCCTCACTGAGGCAGCAAAGTTGGCAGAATTTCTCCTTAAAAAGTTGTGGAGAACACAGCACACCAGGATGATATGATTCAGTTTATACTCCGCCATGTGTATGGGTGTAAGAAATATGCGGAACCGGCTGGCCATGATTCCAAACGTGTTCTCCACCACTCTTCTGGCTCTGGCCAGCAGGTAATTAAAAACCATCTTGTCTGGGTTGAGGGTCTCCATAGGGAATGGCCGTATAAGATGGTCCCCCAGCGCAAACGCTTCATCCGCAACGAGGACGAATGGGAGTCCTTCCACATTGTCTTCTGGAGGTGGCAAGTCTAAGCTGCCATTCTGGAGACGCCTGTAGAACTCCGTCTGGGTGATGACTCCACCATCTGACATCCGGTCATTCTTCCCCACGTCCACATACAGGAACTCGTAAGTAGCCGAAACCACCGCCAACATCACAATACTATTGAACCCCTTATAATTGTAATAGTATGACCCTGCGTTGGGTGGTGGGACGATGTGGACGTGTTTCCCATCAATTGCCCCTCCGCAGTTAGGAAAGTAAAACCAGAAAAATAAATTAATCATTTTGCACATAAACATGGAAAGCAGATTAGACACAAACATTCTTGGCCAACATCAGTATAACAATTATTTTAGGGAGTATTTAAAGACAAAAGTATAAGGTGAATATAGGCCCAGGAGAGCATGCTGGGGAGTAGGGATGAGCTGAACACCCCCCGGTTCGGTTCGCACCAGAACCTGCGAACGGACTGAAAATTTGCACGAACGTTAGAACCCCATTGACGTCTATGGGACTCGAACGTTCGAAATCAAAAGTGCTCATTTTAAAGGCTAATTTGCATGGTATTGTCCTAAAAAAGGTTTGGGGACCCGGGTCCTGCCCCAGGGGACATGTATCAATGCAAAAAAAACGTTTAAAAACAGCCATTTTTTCGGGAGCAGTGATTTTAATGATGCTTAAAGTAAAAAAAAAAAAAAGTGAAATATTCCTTTAAATATCATACCTGGGATGTGTCTATAGTATGCCTGTAAAGTGTTTCCTGTGTTTAGAACAGTCCCTGCACAAAATGTCATTTTTAAAGGAAAAAATCTCATTTAAAACTGCTTGCGGGTTTAATGTAATGTCGGGTCCTGGCAATATGGATGAAAATCAGTGAGACAAACGGCATGGGTACCCCCCAGTCCATTACCAGGCCCTTTGGGTCTTGTATGGATATTAAGGGGAACCCCACACCCAAATTAAAATAAGGAAAGGTGTGGGGCCACCAGGCCCTATATACTCTGAACAGCAGTATACAGGCAGTGCAAACAAGACAGGGACTGTAGGTTTGTTGTTAAGTAGAATCTGTTTGTCATTTTGAACGGGTACATTTTTAACGTGTTTAGCTCCAGCCAAAAAATCTTTTTTAAGCTTTTTGGAAAACATAGGGAAGGGTTATCAGCCCTGTGACATTTGTTTTGCTGTCTGTCCTCTACAGAAGATTTCACCTCACTTTTTGTCCCAATGACAAATGTTTTTTGAAAATGTGGGTTTTTTTGTGGAACAAGGATTGGAAAGCATCAGTGGAAAGGAGAAATGTTTTTCCCATATTAACTCTTATGCCCCATACACACGGTCGGATTTTCCGATGGAAAATGTCCGATCGGAGCGTGTTGTCGGATATTCCGACCGTGTGTGGGCTTCATCGGACATTTTCCATCAAATTTTCCGACACACAAAGTTGGAGAGCAGGAGATAAAATTTTCCGACAACAAAATCCGTTGTCGGAAATTCAGATCGTGTGTACACAAATCCGATGGACAAAGTGCCACGCATGCTCAGAATAAATAAAGAGATGAAAGCTATTGGCTACTGCCCCGTTTATAGTCCCGACGTACGTGTTTTACGTCACCGCGTTCAGAACGATCGGATTTTCCGACAACTTTGTGTGACCGTGTGTATGCAAGACAAGTTTGAGCCAACATCCGTCGGAAAAAATCCTAGGATTTTGTTGTCGGAATGTCCGAACAAAGCCTGACCGTGTGTACGGGGCATTACAGGAGAGAATTTCCCTTCCTAGGGGTAGATTTCATCTCACTTCCTGTTGTCTCCTTCCGATTGCAAGTAGGAGTCGTTTGTAAGTTAGATGTTTGAAAGTAGGGGCCTGCCCTATATACTCAGCAGAAATTTGGGCCTTAGGTGTTGTTGTGGCCACAACACTGTAAGCCTTCACAGGACCCTGCTGTGAAATATTAGATCAAGAATTGTAATTATATGCCCCTGTTGACCAGGGGCAGAAAAATTGGGCCTTTGGTGCTGGTGGTGGTGCTGGTGCCACAACACTGTAAGTCCTCACAGACACTCTAGTTGGAACGCAGGAACGAGCCCTGCTGCAAAGTATTGCATCAAAAATTGTAATTACACGCCCCTGTTAAACAGGGGCTGAAAAATTGGGCCTTAGGCACTGGTGCTGGTGCCACAACACTGCAACCCCTCACAGATACTCTAGTTGGAACGCAGAAATGAGCCCTGCTGCAAAGTATTGCATCAAAAATTGTAATTACACGCTCCTATTAAACAGGGGCTGAAAAATTGGGCCTTAGGCACTGGTGGTGGCGCCCAGAACCAAAAATGTTCTTACAAGCTATCAGCGTGATCATTGAGGAGGAAGAGGATAATTACTCAGGGATAGTCACTCAGCATCAGCATAGCCAGTATTTGAAGGGATCTGAGATTTCAAAAAAAATTATTCGGTTACATCAGCATCAGGTGCTTGGTAGCTGGTGGTGATCCAAGACTGATTCATTTTTATGAAGGTCAGTCGATCGACGGTGGACAGACGCACCCTGTGATCGGTTACGAAGCCTCCAGCAGCACTGAATGTGCGTTCCGAAAGAACGCTGGATGCAGGACAGGCCAGTAGCTCAATTGCATACTGTGCAAGCTCTGGCCAGTGATCCATCCTCAAGACCCAGTAACCCAGAGGATTTTCGGTGGGAAAGGTGTCCAAGTCTGATCTTGCCCCTAGGTATTCCTGCACCATGTAAAACAGACGCTGGCGATGGTTGCTGGAACCGATCATACCTTGGGGCTGCGGACCAAAAAATTGTCTGAACACATTGGTCAGACGGCCACCTTCTCCACCGCTCCTTCTTTGACTGACCGAAGCCTCAGCAACACGTTGTCCAGAAACTGGAGTTTGTAACCTCCCAGTCTCTGGGAACGCGTTGCACAGACCTTTCTGCAAGGCCTCCCGAAGATGTTTCATCCTCTGCTCCCTCTGCGATGGCAAGATAAGGCTTGCAACCTTACCCTTGTAACGTGGATCAAGGAGGGTTGCCAGCCAGTATTGGTCCTTCTCCTTGATACCATGAATACAAGGATCCTTACGCAGGCTTTGCAGGATCAGGGAGGCCATGCAGCGTAGGTTTGCTGAGGCATTCGGTCCGGAGTCCTCTGGGTCACTAAGGACAACAACGTCCGCAGCCACCTCCTCCCAGCCACGTACAAGTCCATGTGTTCCTTGGGACTGATCCCTGCTGCTGATGCTGAGTGCCAGGCTCCACCTCCATACTGACACAATCTTCCTCCTCCTCCTCCTCCTCCTCTTCCTGTGTGATCGGCGGGCACGCAGGAACACTGTCTGGATAAAGGGGGCCTTGAGAGCTAAGGAAGTCCTCCTCTTCCTGCCTCTGTTCGGCCTCAAGTGCCCTGTCCATTATTCCACGCAGCGTGTGCACCAACAGGTGGACAAGGGGGACAGTGTCACTGATGCATGCACTGTCACTGCTCACCATCCTCGTGGCCTCCTCAAATGGTGACAGGACAGTGCATGCATCCCTGATCATGGCCCACTGGCGTGGGGAAAAAAAACCAAGCTCCCCTGACCCTGTCCTGGTGTCATACTCGCACAGGTACTCACTGATGGCTCTCTGCTGCGTGTGCAGCCGCTGCAGCATGGCCAACGTTGAATTCCACCTGGTGGGCATGTCACAGATTAGGCGGTTCTTGGGCAGGTTAAACTCCTTTTGGAGGTCCGCCAGCCGAGCACTGGCATTATATGACCGGCGGAAATGCACACAGACTTTCCTGGCCTGCCTCAGGGCATCCTGTAAGCCCGGGTACCTGCCCAAGAACCGCTGCACCAAAAAAGTTAAGGACGTGAGCCAAACAGGGCACATGGGTCATTTGTCCCTGTCGGAGGGCAGAGAGGAGGTTGGTGCCATTGTCGCAAACCACCATTCCTGCCTTAAGTTGGCGTGGTGTCAACCACCTCTGAACCTGCCCCTGCAGAGCTGACAGAACCTCTGCCCCAGTGTGGCTCCTGCCCCCAAGCACACCAGCTTAAGCACCGCATGGCATCTTTTGGACTGCATACTTGCGTAGCCCCTTGAACGGCTACGGAGCACCGCTGGTTCCGAGGAAAAAGCACAGGAAGAGGCCATGGAGGAAGAAGAAGAGGAGGGGGTGGAAGAGAGAGGTGTGTCACAATCATTAGTAGTGGCATTTTGGAGGCGTGGTGGCGGAACAACCTCCAACACTACTGCACCTTGTCCTGCATCCTTCCCAGCTGCCAGCAGAGTTACCCAATGCGCCGTGAAACTTAGGTAACGTCCCTGTCCATGCCTGCTGGACCATGAGTCAGCGGTAATATGCACCTTACCGCTGACCGCCCTGTCCAGCGAGGCATGGACATTGCCTTCCACATGCCGGTAGAGAGCTGGAATCGCCTTCCGTGAGAAAAAGTGGCGTTTGGGTACCTGCCACTGAGGAACCGCACATTCCACAAACTCACGGAAGGGGGCAGAGTCTACCAACTGAAAAGGCAGCAGTTGAAGTGCTAACAATTTTGCCAAGCTAGCATTCAACCGCTGGGCATGTGGATGGCTGGGAGCAAACTTCTTTCGGCAGTGCAGCAGCTGGGGCAGGGAAATTTGCCTGGTACACTCTGACGTTGGTGTACCAAAAGCAGATTGCCCACAACTACTTGGCTGTGACACACCTAATTCTACACCTTCATTCCTCTCAGTGCAGGTCTCAGAGAGGACTGAAGGTATAGTGGGGTTGGAGATCTCAGCTGATGAGGAGCAAGGAGAGGTCCTCTTTGTTCTTTGGTGTGGGTCTTTGAGATACGCTTGCCAACGAACTGCATGGCAGGTCAACATATGTCTGGTCAAGCATGTGGTACCCAAGCGTGAGATGTTTTGGCCACGCGAGATACGTTTGAGACATATGTTGCAAATAGCAGCGGTGCGATCTGATGCACTCGTCTCAAAAAAGGCCCACACCAAAGAACTTTTTAAATAACGCGCAGAGACTGCAGCGCCCTGCACATGTGGAGCTTAGGGGTGTGATGCAGTCAATGTGCTGCCTTTAGGCTGGCCCCTGGAGGGCATCCTGCCTCGTTGGTGATGTGCCGCCTCCTCCTCCTCCTCCTCCTCTCTCCTATCAGGCACCCACGTTGAGTCAGTGACCTCATCATCCCCTCCTTCCTCATCACTGGAGCAAACCTGGCAGTATGCTGCAGCAGGGGGAGCATGACTGCCAGATTGCTGTCCTTCTTGGGCACCCCCTCTGTCCGTGCTCATGTTACTGCCTTCATCGAGCTCAGTATCATCATCAGAGCCTTCCAAACGCTGGGCATCCTCCTGGAGCATGTACCCAACACTGTGGTCAAACAGTTCGTGGGACTCCTCAGGAGGACATGGTGGGGCTAGGGAAGGAGTCACTGATGACATTGAGCCGAGGGAAGAGGCCGCTGCTTTGCCAGACAAAGTACCCTGAGCATGGGTGAGAGAGGATGAGAAGGATGAGGACGGCTTGGTCATCCACTCGACCAAGTCTTCCGCATGTTGCGGCTCAACAGGGCCAGCTGCCGAAAAAAAGGCCAAGTGTGTCCCACGGCCACGTGCTGATGAGGATGCACCGTCTCCACGACCAGCACTAGACACAGAGCCTGCTTGCCCTCTCTTATTGGCTTGTGACTGTCTGCCTCTCCTTCTTGGCCTTCCAGACATACTAATGGCCTGTAGCTGCACTAAGCTGGGATATATATATATATATATATATATATATATATATATATATACATACTGATACTGCAGCTAGCAAAATCAACTGCCTGCCTGTAGTATGAGAACATCACCAACCTTCTACAGGTAGCTTTAGCTGAACACTGCGCAGAGCTCGCAAAAAAATAACTTGTAGGTTTAGCTGAACACTGTGAGGAGGACGCACCACACTAACTTGTAGTTTTAGCTGAACACTGTGAGCAGGACGCACTACACTAACTTGTAGTTTTAGCTGAACACTATGCAGAGGTCTCACTACACTAACTTGTAGTTTTAGCTGAACACTGTGAGCAGGACGCACTGCACTAACTTGTAGCTTTAGATAAACACTGTACAGAGGTCTCACTACACTAACTTGTAGTTTTAGCTGAACACTGTGAGCAGGACGCACTGCACTAACTTGTAGCTTTAGATGAACACTGTGCAGAGGTCTCACTACACTAACTTGTAGTTTTAGCTGAACACTGTGAGGAGGACGCACCACACTAACTTGTAGTTTTAGCTGAACACTGTAAGCAGGATGCACTGCACTAACTTGTAGCTTTAGATGAACACTGTGCAGAGCTCGCAAAAAAATAACTTGTAGCTTTAGATGAACACTGTGCAGAGGTCTCACTACACTTACTTGTAGGTTTAGCTGAACACTGTGAGGAGGACGCACCACACTAACTTGTAGTTTTAGCTGAACACTGTAAGCAGGACGCACTGCACTAACTTGTAGCTTTAGATGAACACTGTGCAGAGGTCGCAAAAAAATAACTTGTAGGTTTAGCTGAACACTGTGAGCAGGACGCACCACACTAACTTGTAGTTTTAGCTGAACACTGTGAGCAGGACGCACTGCACTAACTGTAAATAGTCTAGCTGCCTGACTGTGGTACTAATAGGATCAAAAGAACAACAGCAATTTTCTTCAGGTAGCTGTAAATACTGTAACAAGACAAGCCTGCCTGTCAGTAAGAAGATAACAGGAACGGATCTAGCTAAACTGAATACAGTGTATATATATATATATATATATATATGCAACACCTGGGATGCATATATATATACACAATACACTGTAAGTGCAGCTAACTCACTGATTGTCCTGCCTAATCTATCTAACTCAAATGAAATGATACTGTCTCTCTGTCTATCTATCTCTCTTTCAACGCCCGAACACACACTACATAGGGCCGCCGTGCAGGCTGCCTTATATAGTGTGGGGCGTGTTCTAAACCCCCTGAGCCATAATTGGCCAAAGCCAGCTCTCTCTACCGACGGCGCTGTGATTGGCCAAGCATGCGGGTCATAGTGCATGCTTGGCCAATCATCAGCCAGCAATGCACTGCGATGCCGCAGTGAATTATGGGCCGTGACGCGCCACACGAATTTGGCGCGAACGGCCCATAATGTTCGGAATTCGGCGAACGACTGAACAGCCAATGTTCGAGTCGAACATGGGTTCGAATCGAACACGAAGCTCATCCCTACTGGGGAGGTAAGTGAAGGCAAATATGTATGAAGGACCAAAAAAAAATTACATAAAAATCCAGCATGCATGTAGACAAAGGGGACATTCACAGCATATTACAATCATGGTAATTAGAGAATAAGGAAAGAAATACAATATATTAACAAACAATCTATACAATAAAATGTGATGTTAAAGGATAAAAATCTTACCTTAATATAGTCCTTCTGCAGGACCTGGATGATGGCAGAACAGGTCTCTGGGATAATGATCCCCAGAGCCTGGGGGGAGATGCCTGTCGAGAACTTGAGGTCCTGCAGGCTTATCTCCGTCGCCAAGTACCGCAGGGTGGCGACGAGCCTTTGCTCCGGAGTGATGGCTTGCCTCATGCAGGTATCCTGCCTGCTGATATAAGGGGTCAGCAAAGCCAACAAATGGTGAAATATGGGTCCGTCATCCTGAGAAAGTTCCTGAAATCGTCAGGATTATTCTCACGGATCTCACGGAGCAAAGGCATGTGACAGAACTGGTCACGCTGGAGCAACCAATTCTTGGTCCATGAACTCCTCCCCACCCTGTTCATGGACTGGGCTTGTGTCAAGGTAAGGACCCCAACACCAAGCCCCCGCACAGCACGAACTCTACGAGGAGTACGTATACGCAACATGGCTAGAAAACGGTCGGCTGCTCAGAACGAAGTAACAGGACGCACTGAGGAACAGCAAGGCCTGTGAAGAGCGACCTGAAAATCAGTAACGAACAAACACAATGACAAGTCAATTGTACTCGCTGCACACACTGAAGAACAGATACAAACCCACAAGCACATACTGAACAGCAGAAAACGAGTTTGAAAAAGCGCAAATTGTCTCTCACCAAACTTTTACTAACACGAGATTAGCAAAAGGAGCCCAAAGGGTGCCGTGCTTGGTTCTGAACTGCCCTTTTATAGTCTTGTCGTACGTGGTGTACGTGACCGCGTTCTTGGCGATCGGAAATTCCGACGACTTTGTGCGACCGTGTGTATGCAAAACAAGTTTGAGCCAACATCCGTCGGAAAAAATCCGGAAAAATTGTTTTTTTTTGTCGGAATGTCCGATCGTGTGTACGGGGTATTAGTGTACTGTGTACCCTGCACAGTTGCACCTATAGCTACCTGAAGACAAGTGCTGGTGTGCTTCTTCTGATTCTGTTAATACCACAGGCAGGCATTCTGCTAGCTGCTGTATAATCAGTATATATATACATCCCAGTTTTGTGCAGCTACATCTCACTGCAGTGCAGGCCATTAGTATGTATGGAAGGCCAACAAGGAGAGGCAGACAGTCACAAGCCAATAAAAGAGGGCAAGCAGGCTCTGTGTCTAGAGGCAACAGGTCATGGACACGGTGCATCCTCATCAGAACGTGGCCACGGGACACGCTTGTCCTTTTTTTTCGGCAGCTTTCCGTGTTGAGCCGCAACATGCGGAAGACTTGGTAGAGTGGATGACCAAGCCGTCCTCATCCTCCTCATCCCCTCTCACCCAGGCTCAGGGTACGCTTTTTGGCAAAGCAGCTGCCAACACGGCCTCTTCCCTCGGCTCAATGGAATCAGTCACTCCTTCCCTATCCCCACCATGTCCTCCTGAGGAGTCCCCCAAAGACAGTGACCACAGTGTTGGGTACATGCTCCAGGAGGATGACCAGAGTTTTGAAGGCTCCGATGATGGTACTCAGCTAGAGGAAGGCAGTAATTTGAGCCCAGACAGAGGGGGTGCCCAAGAAGGACAGCAATCTGGCAGTCATGTTCCCCCAGCTGCATCATACTGCCAGCTTTGCTCCAGTGATGAGAAGTGAGGAGATGATGAGGTCACTGACTCCACGTGGGTGCCTGATAGGAGAGAGGAGGAGGAGGAGGCACATCACCAACGATGTGGGCCTTTTTTGAGACAAGTGCATCAGATCCCACTGCTGCTATTTGAAACATATGTCTCAAGCGTATCTCGCGTGGCCAAAACATCACCCACTTGGGAACCACATGCTTGACCAGACATATGTTGACCTGCCATGCAGTTCATTGGCAAGCGTACCTAAAAGACCCACACCAATGAACAAAGAGGATCTCTCCTTGCTCCTCATAAGCTGGGATCTCCAACCCCACTATACCTTCAGTCCTCTCTGAGACTTGCACTGAGAGGAATAAAGGTGTTGAGTTAGGTGTGTCAAAGCCAAGTACTTGCAGGCAATCTGCTATCGGTACACCAACGTCAGATTGTACCAGGCAAATTTCCCTGCCCCAGCTGCTGCACCCCCGAAAGAAGTTTGCTCCCAGCCATCCACATGCCCAGCGGTTGAATGCTAGCTTGGCTAAATTGCTAGGACTTCAACTGCTACCTTTTCAATTGGTAGACTCTGCCCCCTTCCGTGAGTTTGTGGAATGTGCGGTTCCTCAGTGGCAGGTTCCCAAACACCACTTTTTCTCATGGAAGGCGATTCCGGCTCTCTACCAGCATGTGGAAGGTAATATCTTGGCCTTGCTGGACAGGGCGGTCAGCGGTAAGGTGCATATTACCGTTGACTCAGGGTCCAGCAGGCATGGACAGGGGCGTTACCTATCTTTCATGGTGCATTGGGTACTCTTCTGGCAGCTGGGGAGGATGCAGAACAAGGTGCAGTAGTGTTGGAGGTTGTTCCGCCACCACGCCTCCAAAATGCTACTACTGGTGATTCTGCCACACCTCTCTCCTCCACCCCCTCCTCTTCTTCTTCCTGTGCTGATTTGACTTTGGAACCAGCGGTGCTCCTTAGGTGTTCAAGGGGCTATGCAAGCACACAGGCAAAAAGATGCCATGCGGTGCTTGAGCTGGTGTGCTTGGGGGACAGGAGCCACACTGGGGCAGAGATTCTGTCAGCTCTGCAGGGGCAGGCTCAGAGGTGGTTGACGCCATGCCAGCTTCAGCCAGGAATGGTGGTTTGCGACAATGGCACCAACCTCCTCTCCGCCCTCCAACAGGGACAACTGACCCATGTGCCCTGTTTGGCTCACGTACTTAACTTGATGGTGCAGCAGTTCTTGGGCAGGTACCCGTGCTTACAGGATGTCCTGAGCAATGCCAGTGCTCGGCTGGTTGACCCCCAAAAGGAATTTAACCTGCCCAAGAACCACCTAATCTGTGACATGCCCACCAGGTGTAACTCAACGTTGGCCATGCTGCAGCGGCTGCACACGCAGCAGAGGGCCATCAATGAGTATTTGTGCGACTATGGCACCAGGACAGGGTCAGGGGAGCTTGTTTTTTTTTCCCCATGCCAGTGGGCCATGATTAGGAATGCATGCACTGTCCTGTCACCATTTGAGGAGGCCACGAAGATGGTGACAGTGCATGCATCAGTGACACTGCCCCCCTTGTCCACCTGTTGGAGCACACACTGTGTGGAATAATGGACAGGGCACTTGAGACAGAACAGAGGCAGGAAGAGGAGGACTTCCTTACCTCTCAAGACCCCCTTTATCCAGACAGTGTTCCTGCATGCCCGCCGATTACACAGGAAGAGGAGGAGGAGGATTGTGTCAGCATGGAGGTGGAGCCTGGCACTTAGCAGCAGTCTTCAAGGGATCATTTACAGTCCCAAGAAACCCATGGACTTCTGCGTGGCTGGGAGGAGGTGGCTGCGGATCATGTCGTCCTTAGTGACCCAGATGACTCCGGACCGAATGCCTCAGCAAACCTACGCCTCATGGCCTCCCTGATCCTGCAAAGCCTGCGGAAGGATCCTCGTATTCGTGGTATCAAGGAGAGTGATCAATACTGGCTGGCAACCCTCTTTGATCCATGTTACAAGGGTAAGGTTGGGAACCTTATCTTGCCTTCGCAGAGGGAGCAGAGGATGAAATATCTTCGGGAGGCCTTGCAGAAAGGTCTGTGCAATGCGTTCCCAGAGACTGGGAGGTTACAAACTCCTGTTCCTGGACAACGTGTTGCTGAGGCTTCGGTCAGTCAAAGAAGGAGCGGTGGAGAAGGTGGCCGTCTGACCGATGCGTTCAGACAATTTTTTAGTCTGCAGCCCCAAGGTATGATCGGTTCCAGCAACCATCGCCAGCGTCTGTTTTACATGGTGCAGGAATACCTAGGGGCAAGATCTGACTTGGACACCTTTCCCAATGAAAATCCTCTGGGTTACTGGGTCTTGAGGATGGATCACTGGCCAGAGCTTGCACAGTACACATTTGAACTACTTGCCTGTCCTGCATCCAGCGTTCTTTCGGAACGCACATTCAGTGCTGCTGGAGGCTTTGTAACCGATCACAAGGTGCGCCTGTCCACCGACTCGGTCGATCGACTGACCGTCATAAAAATGAATCAGTCTTGGATCACCACCAGGTACCAAGCACCTGATGCTGATGTAACCGAATAATTTTTTTTGAAATGTCAGATCCCTTCAAGACTGCCTATGCTGATGCTGAGTGACTATTCTGTTATGCTGAGTGACTATCCTCTTCCTCCTCAATGATCATGCTGATAGCTTGTAAGAATATTTTTGGTTCTGGGTGCCGCCACCAATGGCTAAGGCCCAATTTTTCAGCCCCTGTTAACAGGGGCGTGTAATTACAATTTTTGATGCAATATTTTGCAAGGAAGGTTCGTTGCTGTGCTCAACTAGAGTATTTGTGAGGGGTTGCAGTGTTGTGGCACCAGCACCAGTGCCAAAGGCCCAATTTTTCTGCCCCTGTTCAACAGGTGCATGTAATTACAATTCTTGATCTAATATTTCACAGCAGGGCCCGTTTCTGCGCCCACCAAGAGTAACTGTGAGGACTTATGCCCCGTACACACGGTCAGATTTTCCAACGGAAAATGTGTGATAGGACCTTGTTGTCGGAAATTCCGACCATGTGTAGGCTCCATCACACATTTTCCATCAGATTTTCCGACACACAAAGTTTGAGAGCAGGATATAAAATTTTCCGACAACAAAATCCGTTGTCGGAAATTCCGATCGTGTGTACACAAATCTGACGGACAAAGTGCCACGCATGCTCAGAATAAATAAAGAGATGAAAGCTATTTCCCACTGCCCCGTTTATAGTCCCGACGTACATGTTTTACGTCACCGCGTTCAGAATGATTGGATTTTCCGACAACTTTGTGTGACCGTGTGTATGCAAGACAAGTTTGAGCCAACATCCGTTGGAAAAAATCCTAGGATTTTGTTGTCGGAATGTCCGAACAAAGTCCGACCGTGTGTACGGAGCATTACAGTGGCACCAACACCACCACCAAAGACCCAATTTTTCTGACCCTGTTCAACAGGGGCATGTAATTACAATTCTTGATCTAATATTTCACAGCAGGGCCAGTTCCTGTTCCCACCAAGAGTAACTGTGAGGGCTTACAGTGTGGTGGCAACACCAACACCTAAGGCCCCAATTTCTGCAGAGTATATAGGGCAGGCCCCTACTTTCAAATATCCAACTTACAAACGACTCCTACTTGCAAACGGAAGGAGACAACAGGAAGTGAGATGAAATCTACCCCTAGGAAGGGAAATTCTCTCCTGTAAGAGTTAATACGGGAAAAACGTGTCTCCTCTCCACTGATGCTTTATCAACAATCCTTGTTTCACTAAAAACCCCAAATTGTCAAAAAACATTTGTCCTTGGGACAGAAAGTGAGGTGAAATCTTCTTAAGAGGTGCACAGACAGCAAAATAAATGTCACAGGGGTGATAACCCTTCCCTATGTTTTCCAAAAAGCTTAAAATAGATTTTTTGGCTGGAGCTACACTTTAAAAATGTACCAGTTCAAAATTACAAACAGATTCTACCTAACAACAAACCTACAGTCCCTGTCTTGTTTGCAGCGCCTGTATACTGCTGTTCAGAGTATATAGGGCCTTTCCTTTTTTTAATTTGGGTGCGGGGTTCCCGTTAATATCCATACAAGACCCAAAGGTCCTGGTAATGGACTGGGGGGGGGGGGTACCCATGCTGTTTGTCTCACTGATTTTCATCCATATTGCCAGGACCCGACATTACATTAAAGCAGCAAGCAGTTTTAAATGACTTTTATTCCTTTAAAAATGTAATTTTGTGCAGAGACTGTTCTAAGCACGGGAAACACGCACCACTTTACAGGCATACTATAGACACCCCTCAGGTACGATATTTAAAGGAATATATCATTTTTTTTTTCACTTTAAGCATCATTAAAATCACTACTCCCGGAAAAACGTCCATTTTTAAAACTTTTTTTGCATTGATACATGTGCCCTGGGGTAGGACCCGGGTCCCAAAACCCTTTTTAGGACAATACCATGCAAGTTAGCCTTTAAAATTAGCACTTTTGATTTTTTCAACTTTAAGATTTTTATTAAAAGTTTTTTGTACAAATACAAATATAGTAGGTATACAAAGATGTTCATATTTTCAAGAAAGAAATAATGTAAGCACATCTGAGTAGATTAGGTTCTTGAGGTAAAACAAAAAAGAATAACTGTGGAGTCTTTAATCTGAGTTGTAGTGCCTGGAGAGTTCGGTTAGGGAGATAAAATTAACATTAAGAGCCTGTCACCCCTACCGGGAACACACTGTGAGCAGGCTATATGTATGCCCTTCCAGGACTGGTGAATGCGACCCAGAATATGGTCGCCTCACATTGGTTACAAATCGATAGCAACAAAAGTACTTGAACCTAAAGCCATTGATAACAATACCAACATCAGTTAGAATATAGTGGATGTAACAGCTTCGTATAAACATTAAATGTTTAATCAAACCAAATTAAAAAAAAAATATATAACCAAACATAACTATTCAGTATTTATAAAACGTAAGTTCCTGCACTGGATGTAATGTAACACCAATAGACGTGGTCTTTTTCCAATTACCAATTAATTTTAGTTTCATCAACGCAAGACGGGATTGTGCTTTGATAGCCAGTTATCCCAGAATTTGTGGTAGGTATGCGCTCGACCCTCCTTGTATGCCAGCATACGTTCCATGAGGCTTTGTGAGTTCACCCTGGCGATAACTTCCTTTATACCTGGTGGGGTAGTGGATTTCCATTTCGCTGCTATAGATATACGAGCTGCAAATAGTATATGTACCACCACTTTTCTGTGTGTATATGGGAAGGAGTCTATCCCCAGGCATAGTAGTGCTAGTTCTGGAGAGGGAGTACATTGGGAGTTGGTTGTGTCTGAGATTAGAGAGAATACGTCTGTCCAATAGTTTTTCAGAACTTTACAGTGCCACATGACGTGTAATAGGTTTCCATTATTATGACAATTCCTCCAGCATAGTGGGGATAAAGAGGAGTTCATAGTGTGTAGGTGCATGGGAGTTATGTACCATCTATGAAGAATTTTATGGGAGTTGTCCCAGTGGTCTACACACACTGAAGATGTACTATTGTATTTAATAGCTGTGAGCCATTGTGGCAGTGTAAAGGACTTTTGCAGTTCTATTTCCCACTTATGCATGGTTGGGAGCTTGGTTCATGTAGTGTGGAAGTTGCAGTATCTATAGCACAGCGATATACCTTTAGCAGTAGATTTGTGCTTGTTCATTAGAAAATTCCATATAATTAATGGAATTTTTGTGGTAGTGGTTGGGTATTTTTTATTATATTGTTTAATTTGTTGAATCATAAAGGTGTCCACTGCTGTAGGGTTCACTAGATCTGCAGTGTCGTAGTGGATGCCTTTTTGTTTCCAGTGGTGAGTTGAAAAGTTTGGTATGAGGTATGCATAGGCTGTGAGAGGTAAATGCAGTGTGTGGGATGGTTCATCTGTAAAATTATTTTTAGTCAGGAGGGACCAAGCCTCGAATGATGCTTGTACTGTTGGGTAGGCCGGTATTACGGGTTTATGATGAATTGTGGATGCCATAAGAAGCGCTGTAAGGTCATGACCTGGTGTGACATGTTGTTCTATGTGGGACCATAGGTTGTCCTCTCGACAGGAGAACCAAAACTTCAGTTGGTCCAATAAGGAAGCTTGATGGTAGGCATAAGCATTTGGCAGACCCCCTCCTCCGAGTGTTCTCGGTTTATATAGAGTCGTCAGTGCAATTCTGGGTTTTTTGTGTTGCCAGATAAATTTGTTCAAGAGTGACGCTAAATCCGAGAAAAATTTTTGTGGAATTGGGATCGGGATGGTTCTGAAGAGATAGAGTAGTTTGGGAAGTATTTGCATTTTATATGCAGCTATACGTCCAACCCAGGTTAGGTAAAATTTAGAGATTTGGGAGAATTCTGCCTGTATGTGTGCTAGAAGGGGAGGGAAGTTGGCAGTGTATAATTTAGATATAGGGTGAGTCAATTGGATACCTAGATAGTTGATAGAGGGTGAGTCCCAATTGCAGGGGAATATTTCTTTAAGGTTGTCTTTACTGTTCTCATGTATATTTAGAGGTAGGGCATAGCATTTGGAAGTGTTGAGTTTGTAGTATGTTATATCCCCAAAGTGATGTAAGAGTTCTGTGGCTTTGGGTAGGGAGTACTCAGGGTTGGTCAGGGTAAGGATTATGTCGTCTACAAAGAGCCCTATTTTGTGTTCTTTAAGACCTACCTGGAGTCCTTTAATTTCAACAGTATTTCTGATAAGTTCTGCTAAGGGTTCTATGGCTAGGGAGAATACTATAGGGGATAGGGGGCAACCTTGACGGGTACCATTGGTAAGGTTGAAAGAGTCAGAAAGTATACCAGATGCATATACTCTGGCTGAGGGCTTCGAGTAAAGTGACATGATGGCTGAGTGTAAAAATCCATTTAGGCCAAATTTGGAGAGCGTGTGAGATAGGTATGTCCAATGGACTCTATCAAATGCTTTTTCTGCGTCTAGGGTTACGAATATACTGGGTGTATGTTTGATTTCTGCGTATCTAAGTAAGTTAATCATTCTTCTAGTACTATCCGGGGCCTGCCTTCCTTTGACAAATCCCACCTGCTCCAGTCCTATAAGGGTGGGGGTTATATATAATAATCTGTTTGCTAGTACTTTGGCGAAGATTTTTAGATCGGAATTTAGTAATGAGATGGGTCTGTAATTATGTGGTAAGGAGGGGTCTTTTCCTGGTTTTGGTATAGTCACTATAATAGCTTGAAGCATTTCACTGGGAAATGTACCAGTATTTGCAGCTATGTTGAAGAGGTCTACTAGTTTGGGGGCGAGCGTTGATGAGAACGCTTGATAGTATTCGGCTGAAAAGCCGTCTGCTCCAGGGGCTTTATGTTTAGGTAAATGTTTAATCACTTCATGAACTTCAGCCGCAGTAAAGGGTTTGTTTAATAGTTGTAGTGAATTTGTGTCTATGGAGGGGAGGTCAATCTTTCTGAGGAACTCATTAATTTCAGTCTCAGTGGGTTGGTGAATGTTCTTGTCTAGTTTGAGATTATATAAAGATTCATAATAATCTTTGAAGGTATTGGCAATATCTTTAGGATTGTGATATGAATGATTATTATTGTGGTGTTTAATCACCGAGATGTTTGTGCGGTTGTGCCTCTTCTTTAGTTGAGAGGCTAATAGTTTCCCTGCCCTATTGTTCAGAGAATAATATGAAAGCTTGAGCCTTTTAAAGTAGAGGTCATAGTCAGATTTCAATGTTTGTTTTAATTCTTCCCGACAGGAATTTAGTTGCTGTAATAGAGAGTGGTCATTGTGTTTTTTGTGTTTATTCTCTAGGTCAGCGATTCGTTCTTGAAGTCTCGATATAAGTTGCGTTTTTTTCTTTTTTTCCCTGGCTGCTATTTGAATCAGTAAGCCTCTAGAGAAGGCTTTGTGAGCGCACCAAACTGTAGTCGGGTGGATTCCCGGTTGCTCATTAAATGTAAAATACTCTTCAAGTTGTTCATTGACTTCTTTTTGAATTCGGGGTTGGGAGAGGAGGTAAGTATTATTGCGCCACAGAGGTGTAAAAGTAGTCTTGGCTGTGTCTAGTAATTCGACCGTTATGGGGGCGTGGTCGGACCAGGTAATATTGTGGATATCTGCCTTTGTCACCTTTTGTAATGTGTATTTGTCTGTAAGAAAGAAATCTATCCTGGAATAATTTCTATGGACTGGTGAGAAGTAAGTGTAATCCCGCTCTGTGGTGCGGAGACATCGCCAAGGATCGTATAATTCTTCTTCTAGGCAATAGTTACCCAGGGATGGTCTGCGTCTTCGCCCCACAGAGGAGGAGTCAAGTACATCATTTAAAATTAAATTAAAATCTCCACATATCAACAGGTTACCCTTTTTCAACCTTTTAGCTTTTTGTAGAGTTTGACGAAGAAACTTCATTGTTTTCTTGTTAGGGGCATACAGATTTACTAATGTATAAATATTGCTATTGATTTCAGCTATTAAGATAATATACCTACCATGGCTATCTAGCTGTTTATCTATTAATTAAAATGTAATAGAATCCTTAATGGCTATAAGGACACCATTATGTTTACTAGAGTCATTTGCTGTGAAGACATGTGAAAACTTGTTGTGGGAGCATTGAGGGGGGTTCTGATCCAAGAAATGTGTTTCTTGCACACAAAGAATGTCACAGTTCATTTCTAAGGCCGTCTTCCATAGCATACGACGTTTAAATGGGCTGTTGAGACCTCTTGCGTTGATGGACATCACTTTAATGGACATTGTTAACTTCAATGGTGCTCTGGCGACATCTAGTGGTGCATGGAGGTATTTGATGTGATTTAGGAATTGATTCCAGTGCAGTGGAGTGGGCTAGTACATTTATGTGAATGTTCCACAAGAATGTAGGATTGACTAACAAAAAAATAAAAACGAGAAACAGAAAAAAGGAATACAAAACATTAAACTTCAATTGGATGGATTCGGGAATATCCCAAAAACAATAGTGGGGTAAAATCATGAAAATAATTTCCAGTGCAGCCGAACATCAGGCGACTTGTATGGTAGGATATATATGCGTGTTTTCAATTGGTGAACCAAGGAGAGATTCTTTCGAAATTTTTCCAGGTAGTTGGCCTCATATGTTGAGCACGGTGGTGGTCAGCCGTCACGGTACCCTTTAGTGTTGCGGTAGGAATTAGAGCCTGATCTGGAAGTCGCAGAATCCGAGGATTCTGGGTAGGCTTCACGGGGAAGGAGTCCCCAATTGCGCATCAGTTCCAAGCCCTTTTCCAGGGACGAAATGGTATACCATTCGTTATCTTTTTCCAGCATGAGCTTAGTGGGGAAGCCCCATCTGTAAAGTATTTTATGATTCCTCAGCAGTTTTGTGATAGGAATCAGGTTGTTCCTGGCCTTCATGGTGGCTTGGGAGAGGTCTGCATATATTGTGATCCCTGCATAGGGGTCTGGAAGTGTATTATTTTCTCTGGAGAATCTCATAAGTTGGTCTTTGATGTGGAAGAAATGTATTCTGGCAATGACGTCTCTTGGGATCTTCTCAGGGAGATGAGGTGGTTTATGCAGTCTGTGGGCTCTGTCAATAATGACATCTGCAAGTGTAAGGGACGGCATAGCTTTTATCATTAATTGTTGGAGAAAAGTGCGCAATTCAGATGGTTTTACCGACTCGGGGATCCCCCTAAATTTCACGTTATTTCTGCGTGAGCGGTCCTCGAGGTCTGTGACTTTTAGGTGGAGAGCTGTGAACTTGTCTGCTAGTTCCATGTGAGCATCCACAAGTTCATTTTGAGCTTCATAGAAATCACTCATTTTATTCTCTACATAATTAACCCTGTCCACCAGAGCTGTCAGTTCTCTATTTGTGGATCGTGTAAGCTTAGTAATATCCTGCTGGATTGCTCCTCTCAGGGTAAGGATCATCTGTTTCATCATTGTATCAGTCAGAGGCAGACCAGAGGCAGGCAGGGCGTCCAGCTTTTGTGAATACATGTCAGTTTGCTCCATGTCCTGTACCTCTGTGTCTAATTGATTTGTGTCATCAGCGGGAGAGCTGAGTCTCCTTTTTTGTTTAAGGGGACTGTTTGAGGCAGATGGGGGTGATAGAGGAGTAGTGCCTGACACAGGCAACTCACCAGTGTCAGTACAGGCTGTTTCACTGTGAGGACGGCTGTGCTGAGGAGAGACGTCTCCCGCGCCGGCGCCATTTTGAGAGACTCTGCCCGGGACTGTGGTGTAGAAGTCCGTTAGTTTCCTGGGTCCCTCTCTCTCCTTGCGTTTGGCCATCATTAGGATCGGTATCCCCTTGTGTTCCGCTGCCTGAGGGGCCGGTTTTCGGGTGTCACACGCCGCTATTAGTTGCTGAAAGTCTCCTGATGTGACGGAGCTCTCCTCACACTACACCATCAGCTCCGGCCGCCGGCTCCGCAATCCCAGCACTTTTGATTTTGAACGTCCGAGTCCAATAGACTTCAATGGGGTTTTAAAGTTCACGCAAATTTTCGCTCCGTTCGCAGGTTCTGGTGTGAACCAAACCGGGGGTGTTCGGCTCCTCCCTAGAGAACAGACTGGGACAGATTCACTCCAACATTGTTCAAAAAAGCTTGCAGTCAGCCATGACACTGCAGCTTGAGAAAGATCTAAAAAGTGAGAAATATTTTTTTAAAAATTGGAATAGTGTATTTATAGGAACAAATAATAAGCATAAAGTGGGATTTTCCCAAATTGACTGCATACGTTGAAATATGCTTTAAAGAGTAACTTCACGGGGGGGCGTGGCCGGATGTGAGCGAGGCAGCTAGCTGTTCTTCAGAGCTCCATACATCCTGATCATAATCCGCAACATTGGAGCATTCCGATCTGTTCTAAAACAGAACCGGCACCTGGGGGAAGGTGAGAGGATCACAGAGATGCCTTCCGCGGCCTCTAAAATTCATCAGAAGGGCCATACAGAGCAGCGCCAGACCCGCTCCGCTAAGGGGAAGGACAGAGGCTCTGCCCCCGCCATCTTGTCTTCCCGGAAGCCTGAACAGCGCGCCCAGCACACAACAACCAAGATGGCACAGGCAGAGGACACAGAGGAGCTGCTGGCTGATACAGAGGGGGTTGAGGAGCAGGCTGTGGCGGTGGATGCGGAGGCGATCACAAGACCGTTCCTGGAAGCCATCAGCGCTAGTAAGTCAGAATTAATGGGGAGAATTGACCACTTATCATCTGAATGCACATTGATCAGACATGATCTTGACAAAATTAGAGGTTGGCTGACCACAGTGGAGGACAGGGTTTCTGGGGTAGAAGACACATCCCACACTCAGAGCAACCAGCTTGCTGAACTCCGCGGCCTGGTAAACTCCCTGCAACGCAGAGCAGATGACGCTGAGGACCGCCAAAGAAGAAACAATGTATGGGTGGTTGGCCTGCCAGAGGGAGCAGAAGGGGACAGGCCAGCGCTATTTGCTGAAGAGTTCTTCGCAAAGCTCCTCTCGCTGGAAGATTTACCCCCCACATATATAGTGGAAAGAGCGCATAGGGTCCCCACTGGAAAAAGACCACCAGGAGCCTTCCCAAGACCCTTTCTGATGAGATTCCTAAACTATAGGGATAGGGACATGATCCTGACGCAATCCAGGAAGGCCAAAGAATTAAAATTTGAAAATGCCAAGATAATGCTGTTCCCAGACTTTTCTGCAGCCACGCAGCAACAGCGTTGTTCCTTTAATGATGTACGCAAACGTTTACGGGAGAAGGAGGTGCAATACAGCATGCTATATCCCAGCAGGCTCAGGATACAGTATAAAGGCAATGTGAGATTCTTTGATAATCCCGCTGAAGCATGTGAATGGATGGACAAAGAACTCTCCTAAAACCAGTGATTAGAGAGAATGCTACCTGGGTGGACAGATGCAGTTTAACCTCTTTAAAGGCACCACTGTTTGAAAGCAAGGTTGTTTTTTGCTAAAAATCATTCCCGCTGTTGGAGATGGAAGTGTGCCAATTGGTCATGTATCGGATCCAGCGCCAGGAAGATACGTCATGAAGCTAAAAAATGGAGAACTTATGACCGCTCCTGGAGTTAACATCACACCCAGAAGGAGTCAACATATGACTACAGGGCCTGGGAGTTCGGAAATATCCTGGTTCCAGTCTCCAGACTTTTAGAACAGTTTGGTAGAAGTAATGACCACCTTTCTGAAGGTCTCCGTTTCAATTGGTGTTGACACCTACGAAGCTGATTTTCATTCTTATTCTTTTTTCGGATCTATTTCTTTATTTTTCTTTTTTTTTGTTCCTGTTTGCCGTTTGGGTGGGAAATATTTCACCAACAAAGGGGTGAGGTGGTCCTCCTGAAGGATGTCTAATGGAGATCACTCCAGTCATACCCGCCCCAAAACTCAATAGCGGGCGGGGGGCCTTGTAGGGACTCTCGACTAAGTCCCCTAATTCTCTAAAGTTTACAGGCTCCAAAGAATATGTTGCCCAGAGCATTTTGAAGGAAGAAGAGTACTACAGTAGAAGAGCTGTCAGACTTTCGTCGTATGCGGCAGATGTCCACGTTATTTTTTGTTTTTTTGTTTTTTGGGATAAAGCTACATGCCAGACTTTTTTATGTTCGGTTGGGGTTGTTCACTGGTATAATAGCAGGGGGGGAGGATTACATAACTAGTTGGTGTTCAATGCAAAGGAGGGAGAAGTTTTCTTTAAAAGGTGGTAACAAATTTTATTATCATTCCAATGACAGGGACGGATAATTTGCACATAGTGTCTTGGAACGTTAGATGCCTAAACAATACGTTTAAGAGAGCTTCATTGTTCCAATACCTAAAGCAATCAAAACCGCACATTGTGTTTTTACAAGAGACACACTTGGATGGTGGCAAGGTAATGTCTCTCCGCAAACCATGGATACAAAAAGCTTTCCACTTTCCACTCCACCTACTCCACTTTTGCCAGAGGAGTATCCTTACTGGTTAGCAAGGCAATTCCATGTAACGTACACCAAATTATAACAGACCCCAATGGCCGCTATGTGGCAATGGTAATGGATGTGTATTATAGTAGGATACTACTGGTAAATGTTTACATTCCTCCTCCTTTCCAGATCCAGATGCTATATGATATGTTGACCCGATTGGCCCAGTTTCTGCATCTCCCTCTGCTCCTGATGGGAGACTTCAATGCGGTACTTGATGCGGCATTGGACTTGTCCAATCCGGGCAGGGTGAGTTCGGCGGACCTGTGTGGATGGGCCTCTGCGGCGGGCCTAATAGAATTATGGAGATGGAAACATCCGACGGATAGATGTTATTCTCACCTGTCATCGACACATAGGTCGGCAGCGAGAATCGATCTAGCTTTTGGTAGCAATAAAATCTTACAATATGTGGGTAATATTGAATATCTGGCCGGAGGCCTTTCTGATCATAATCCTCTCTCTCTTGCTCTGTCCCTTCCAGCCGGGGCAAGGGGGGGAGGATGGCGCCTCTCAGCCATCTGGTTGCAAAACGAGCAGGTGGCAACCCACATAGAGGAAGCCACTAAGTCATACTGGGCGGTTAATTCAGAGTCTGCTGAACCAACCACGGTGTGGGATGCTTTCAAAGCAGTAACTAGGGGGAATGCATATCAGCTATAAAAACTGCAAGAGTAAATGAGAATGAGGAAATGGAAATGTTAAAACAGGGTGAGAGGGATTGTGCTGAGGTTCACGCTAGGACTAATAATGGGTCCTCCTATGAAGCTCTGCTAGAGGCGAGACGGCGACTATCTCTACATGTGAAGGGTTTAACTAGCTCAGACTTGACAAGGGCGGCACATAGGGTGTTTGCAGAGGGGGACAAGAATGGCAAGCTCCTGGCTATGCTAGTGGCTGACCAATCACCCATTGCTCATATACCGGTCATTAAAAACAAGCAGGGTGTTTTGGTCAATGAACCGACCGCCATAATGCAGGAGTTTATTGACTTTTTCTCCTCCCTATACTCACCAATCCCTAAATATAATGCTGAAGAAATGCACATGCTATTAGAGGGGCTACCTATCCCGAGATTATCAGACGGTGATTGTCAATTATTAGAAGCAAACATAACAATTAAAGAAATACAGGCAGCAATATTTGCTTTCCCGCCTAACAAGGCTCCGGGGCCGGATGGGTTCCCCAAAGATTTTTACAGGGATAACGTAGAACAGTTGGCATCCAGACTTAATTGGCTACTGGAGTATTGTCACAAAATTTTTTCCTTCCTAACTCTATGCTAGAGGCATATATTATCCTGTTGCTAAAGCCAGGGAAAGACCCTACGGACTGTGCGTCTTACAGGCCAATAGCACTTTTAAACACAGACTTAAAGATTCTAACAAAAATTCTTGCGACAAGACTAGCGACGGTAATCCCGGCCATAGTAAATATCGACCAAACGGGATTTATGCCAGGTAAATCGACAGACACAAACCTGAGGAGACTATTTACTCACTTGCAGCTACCACCCTCAGACTCGGAAACAAGGATTGTAGTATCCATAGACATAGAAAAAGCATTTGACTCGGTCGATTGGAACTTCATGTTTAGGGTGCTGGAGGCTATGGGATTCCCCTTTTCCTTGATAGGCAGAATATGCCTTATAAAAATGAAAATTTTACCGGTAATCCTGTATTTTCTCAGACACGCCCCGGTTTGGATACCAAAGGCTTACTTCAAGCGTATAGATAGTTTGATAGTCTCATTTCTGTGGACCCCTAAGCTTCCCCGGGTGGGTCTCAAGGTTCTCCAGGAGCCAAGTTCACAGGGAGGATTAGCGTTACCGGATTGGCATAGGTACTATCTGGCAGGACAAATGGTGTTTGCCCGCAGATGGCTACTGTCTGACGATGGGGACGTGGCTGCGGTTTTAGAGGCGGCTCATCTTGGGTCATACGAAAGCCTACGACTGGCCTTATTCAGGGGCACAAAAACAGACCTACCACTTACAGAGACAATGATAGCCACAATTAGAGCCTGGGGATTGGCGGTAAAATTAGCATCTCCTAGTTACCTGGGTATCTCCCCGTCCTCACCATTATGGATGAATCCTCTATTACCACAATTTTACAGTTTGCCGGACCCAATGATATGGGCAATAAAAGGTATAAAAACACTCAAGGACATCACATCATTTGGTGAACTTCTGACATTTTCACAGCTCAAGACCAGACATGACCTGCCGAATTCTTACCTCTTCCGTTTCCTCCAAATCAGGCACGCATTCCAAAAACAATTCAAGGAGCTGAGAGTGGAGTCCCTGCCCTCAGCTCTTGAATCTCTGTTGACAGCGGAGGAATTATCTAAAATTCTCTCAGTAACATATAAGGAATTTTTCAAAACTACTCCTAAGGCAGTTCTTAAATGTAGAACTAATTGGGAGACAGAGGTTCCGGAACTACAAGGGGAGGACTGGGATGACTTATGGACACAACCTTTTAACTACTTAGTTTCAGCAAGGAATAGATTGATACAATTTAAGTTTTTACATAGAAGTTATTATACCCCGGCCAGGCTTGCAAAAATGTATGGTGGAGACACAGCAAAGTGCTGGATATGTTCTTTCTCTCCAGCAAATGCGGAACACATATTTTGGTCATGCCCACTCATTCAAATATATTGGAAGGAAAACACGCAGTGCATCTCAGACCTGGTCTCAGTTCCCATTCCAGTGACAATTAAGGTTTGCTTATTGGGGCTGGTAGAGGACCTGGTTCCAACCAGGGCCTTGAGAACGCTAATTACCATTCTCTTATTTTATGGGAAAAGAGCGATCCTACTTAAATGGAAGAATAAGAATGCTCCAGAGGGTAGGTTTTGGAAACAGATAGTCAACAGTATGCTTCCGTTTTACAAGTCAACATATAGAGCGAGGGGTTGCGAGAAAAAGTTCGACAAAATATGGAAGGTATGGTGGGAATCTAGCACTACGGTGGGATAAGAGACATATTCCATGGTATATACGTATGTGAGGAGTAAAACTCAAATGGTAAAATCTAAAGACACAGTGTGCTATACTTGCATGAGGGGATAAATGGCTGAAACTTTAGGAAATAGAATGGAAGGTGGAAGTTACTGTGATACCAGAAATGTATAAGTGTGAAGCATAAGACTAAGCACGTATCTAGCTAAGTAATATCCTTGAGCTGTGACAAGTTTTTGGGAGGGGTGGGGGGTGGAAGTGGAAGGGGTATGGGGTAGGCTTAGACTGTATCTGTTAGGATTTAGACATGTTAGGCCCTGCGAGGCCAAAGTTCACTGGGAGGGTGTCACGTTGACGCACCCAGTTGTACATTACTCTATTGCAAAAACTCAATAAAAAGAATTTTTTTAAAAAAAGAGTAACTTCACTGTTGTTGAGAAAAAAAACAATCTTCTCTGGGTGATCAATGTACATTGCAGAGATTTTACCAAACTTTGTAGCAGATTCCTAACTTTTGCTGTGATGAAATAACTCTTTGTTTCATCATACTGATCACACACTCATTCTGAATGAGAGGATCTGATTCATTATTAATCAGCTGATGCACTTTCTGTGTTCTAATGAGGAAATCTGCAGTGTCTGCATCCCTTGAGATGTAATTGACCCTTGGGGAGTATCTCACCAAAACTGACATTTCTGTTGCAAAAAGGTGCCCAAAATTTGACTTATAATAGTGTAGACTTCTAGGAAAATCAGTGAGCCAATCCCACAAGCAAGAAGATACATTTTTGGAGATGTTCTGTGCACCAACTGTACAACTATTATTAAACACTTCAGCTCTTTCACATAATTCTTGTATTTGATCCAGGGCAATTTACATATTCCAGCTATGTACCTATTGATGTCCACACAAATATAAATAAATAAAATAAATACCATACTATCTAATGTGATTAATTTTAAAAAACAGTGGCCTGGCCCATTCTACTACCAAACCCCCCTATGTGATAGCAATAAAATAAACCCAAAAAATTGTAAACAATTTAAGTTACAATAAATTCATTAAAGTGTTTAAAGCCCAATATCACCAAATTCCTTTGGGAGTTTAAAAATGCCTACAAAAGTGAAAGATACACCTATCACAATAAACAATTCAAATTAACGTAATTTTATTACAAAGACCTCATGTTAAAACTGGACATAGGCTTATAAAAACAATTGCACTGATGGCTGGAGTCTACGTGTTTCGTGGGACACCCCGCTTCTTCAGGACACTTAGGCCTCAGAAGTAGGGATGAGCCAAACACCCCCTGGTTCGGTTTGCATCCAGAACATGCGAATGGACCAAAAGTTTGCACGAACATTCGAACACCGTTAAAGTCTATGGGACTCAAACGTGAGAAATCAAAAGTGCGATTTTTAAAGGCTAATATGCAAGTTATTGTCCTGAAAAGGGTTTGGGGACCCGGGTCCTGCCCCAGGGGACATATATTAATGCAAAAGAAAGTTTTAAATGCGGCCATTTTTTCGGGAGCAGTAATTTAAATGATCCTTAAAGTGAAAAAATAAAAGTGAAATATTCCTTTAAATATTGTACCTGGGGATGTCTATAGTATGCCTGTAAAGTGGTGCGTCTTTTCCATGTTTAGAACAGTCCCTGCAGAAAATGACATTTCTAAAGGAATAAAAGTCATTAAAAACTGGTTGCGTCTGTAATGTAATGTCGGGTCCCGGCAATATGGATGAAAATTATTGAGAAAAAAGGAATGGGTAACCCCCCAGCCCATTACCAGGCCCTTTGGGTCTTGTATGGATATTAAGGGGAACCCCTACCCAGATTAAAAAAAGAAAAGGCGTGGGGCCCCCCAGGCCTTATATACTCTGAACAGCAGTATACAGGCGGTCCCTATATTCAAGAATTGAATCTGTTTGTAATTTGGAACAGGTACATTTTTTAAGTGTAGCTCCAGCCAAAATATCTATTTTTAAGCTTTTTGGATAACATAAGGAAGGGTTATCATCACCCCTGTAACATTTGTTTTGCTGTCTGTGCCCCTGTTCAGAAGATTTCACCTCACTTTCTGTCCCAATGACAATTGGATTTTGAATATTTGGGGTTTTTAGGGAAACAAGGATTGGTGATAAAGCATCAGTAGAGACACCTTTTTCCCATGTGCTAAGGATGCACCGTGTCCATGACCAGCACTGTTGGCTGTAGACACAGAGCCTGCTTGCCCCTTTTTAGTGCCCTGTGAGCATCTGCCTTTCCTTGCTGGCCTTCCAGACATGCTGTAAAATTGGATTAGCAAAACGCCACCTGATGTTTAATACACCAGGAATGCCTGTAGTCAGGTATAGGCTTGGCTAGACTAGAATGCAGTGGATATATATGTAGGAGACTGTATGTATATCTTTATGCACTGCAGATCACTGAATCGCCTGCCTGAAAGTGTCGTTGAAAACGTACACTAGGAATGACTTGTAGTCAGGTATAGGCTTGGCTAGACTAGAATGCAGAGGATATATATGTAGGAGAATGTATCTATATCTTTATGCACTGCAGATCACTGAATCACCTACCTGGCCTGCCTGCCTGCCTGAAAGTGTCTTTGAATACGTACACCAGGAATGGCCTACAGTCAGGTATAGGCTTGGCTAAACTAGAATGCAGTGGATATATATGTAGGAGACAGTATATATATTTTATGCACTGCAGATCACTGAATCAAATGCCTGCCTGAAAGTGTATTTGAAAATGTACACCAGCAATGGCCTGCAGTCAGATATAGACTTGGCTAGACTGGAATGCAGTGGATATATATATGTTGGAGACTGTATATATATTTTATGCACTGCAGATCACTGAATCACTTGCCTGCCTGCTTAAAAGTGTATTTGAAAATGTACACCAGCAATGGCCTGCAGTCAGATATAGGCTTGGATAGACTTGAATGCAGTGGATATATATATATATGTAGGTGACTGTATATATATTTTATGCACTGCAGATCACTGAATCACCTGCCTGCCTGCTTGAAAGTGTATTTGAAAACGTACACCAGCAATGACCTGTAGTCAGATATGGACTTGGCTAGACTGGAATGCAGTGGATATATATATGTTGGAGACTGTATATATATTTTAGGCACTGCAGATCACTGAATCACCTGCCTGCCTGCCTGAAAGTGTATTTGAAAACATACACCAGGAACTACCTGCAGTCAGATATATGAAAAAAGAATAAAATAATACGGCGCTCTCAGGTTACAACAATCATATATGTAAAAGTCATGAAGAAATGTGACAGCAGTATACGGATAGTGTTTTCCCACTGTATGGTGAACAGTGACACTACACAATGGTTAAAAACTATATAAAAACAATTAGAATATCAAAATACAAAGAAAGTCAATCTGTCCACAGAGGGCTGCCAGTTTGGACTAAGAATGAACAAGAATTCTGGAATGGAGAAACGAAAAAGAACAGCGCCCTCTAAGTGCAGTATACAGGCTGATTTAATCGATAAAAAAAATGGTATAAAAACACTCACAAAGGTGAAAAAACAAAAGGCATGATTGATCATCCGCGCCCGATGGCCGGGTGAAAGTGGGGGAGGTCCGTAAGATGTGGCGGTGGTTGTGTCTCCTGGATCGGATCCTATGCCGGTCACACCGCTGGTTCACTGTGCTGCCGGTGAATATGAGAGAGGATCGGTGGATGACACTGCTCGCTGTGGCGGACGTCACTTCCGGGTCGGGTCAGCGGGAGGTGCTCGCGTTTGGGACATGCGTGTCCCTTCCTCAGGCTTGGATGGCGGCTATCTTCAGTGTGGGCATATTATAGCCACACAATGCACGGTCACATGGTTAGTTGCCATGGAAACAATGTACACAACGTAACACACGAGGAGAAGGGGATGGGAGGGGAGTGGAACGGGGGATAAAACCACTACTATAAGCAACCTAGTTGGTGTGTGTGGGGCAATGTAGCAGATGAGGAGAAGGGGGGGGAGGGGGGGATGGAGGAGGGAGAAATTATGTAGGAAAATGTGCAATTGGATTGGGCGGTGGTGGGTAAATGTATTGCAGAGGATGTAATAGCTGAAATTTGGTAAGATGGTAAATTGGTTACATGGATAGAGTAGATAATAGCTCAGGAAATGATAATAATGAAATTAAATTAAATTATTAGAAAAAATAATGACTGGGAAAAAATGGTTGAAAAAAAACTATGTTAATGAAAATAACAATGAAAATAAAAATGAAAATAATTATAGAAATGTAAATAAAAATGAGAATAGAAATAAAGTAAAAATATTAATGAATATAATTCGATAATAAAGAGAAATGGATTAAATATAACTAAAATAAATTAAAATTAAAATTAAAATAAACATAATAAAAATTAAAATATATATAACAAATTTAAAGTAGAAATAGAAATAAACGTAAAAATAATAATAATAAATTAAAAAAATAAATTAAAAAAATAAAGTAAAAATAAAAAATAATAAATAAAAATAAATATAAAAATAGCAACAATAACAATAAAAATAAAAATAAAAATAGGTGGAAATGGGGAGAGAAGTGAAATGACTATTGGGATGGGGAGATAATAAAAGTCTGGATTGGATGGTGATGTGTGGATATGGCAATAAAACAAGAATAAACAAGAATAAACAGACATAAAAAACAAACAAAAATATCAGCTGTATGGGTCGGACAAAAGGATGAGAAAATGGACCAAATTATGGGTGAGAAAGGTATATTTAGAGTTGCACAAGGGTGAGTGTAAAAATATGCGGATGTGTGATATGTAACGTATGCCTGTCTGTATATGCAAGAGGCAACCTAACAAAAGTGCCTAGACGTTATTATTTGCGAGAACAGATAAAATACTGGGGGTTGTATATTGTCTGAATCATAGTAAGGTGTTGATTTCTATGGTTTTGTTAAGGCCTCCAGGGGATAAGGTATTTTAATTTATTATTTTTATATTTATTTTAATTTTATTTTATTTTAGTTATATTTAATCCATTTATCTTTATTATCGAATTATATTCATTAATATTTTTACTTTATTTCTATTCTCATTTTTATTTACATTTCTATAATTATTTTCATTTTTATTTTCATTGTTATTTTTATTCACATTTTTTTTTTCAACCATTTTTTCCCAGTCATCATTTTTTCTAATAATTTAATTTAATTTCGTTATTATCATTTCCTGAGCCATTATCTACTCTATCCATGTAATCAATTTACCATCTTACCAAATTTCAGCTATTACATCCTCTGCAATACATTTACCCACCACCGCCCAATCCAATTGCACATTTTCCTACATCATTTCTCCCTCCTCCATCCACCCCTCCACCCCCCCTCTTCTCCTCATCTACTGCATTGCCCCACACACACCAACTAGGTCGCTTATAGTAGTGGTTTTATCCCCCTTTCCACTCCCTTCCCATCCCCTTCTCCTCGTGTGTTACGTTGTGTACATTGTTTCCATGGCAACTAACCATGTAACTGTGCATTGTGTGGCTATAATATGCCCACACTGAAGATAGCCGCCATCCAAGCCTGAGGAAGGGACACACATGTCCCGAACGTGAGCACCTCCCGCTGACCCGACCCGGAAGTGACGTCCGCCACAGTGAGCAGTGTCATCCACCGATCCTCTCTCCTATTCACCGGCGGCACAGTGAACCAGCGGTGTGACCAGCATAGGATCCGATCCAGGAGACACTAGCACCGCCACATCCTGAGGACCTCCCCCACTTTCACCCGGCCATCGGGAGCGGATGATCAATCATGCCTTTTGTTTCTTCACCTTTGTGAGTGTTTTTATACCATTTTTTATCGATTAAACCAGCCTGTATACTGCACTTAGAGGGCGCTGTTCTTTTTAGTTTCTGCAGTCAGATATAGGCTTGGCTAGACTAGAATGCAGTGGATATATATATATGTAGGAGACTGTATATATATTTTATACACTGCAGATCACTGAATCATCTGCCTGCTTGAAAGTGTATTTGAAAATGTACACCAGGAACTACCTGCAGTCAGATATAGGCTTGGCTAGACTGGAATGCAGTGAATATATAGATGTAAGAAACTGTATATATATATTATGCATTGCAGATCACTGAATCACCTGCCTGCCTGCCTGAAAATGTATTTGAAAACGTACACCAGGAACTACCTGCAATCAGATATAGGCTTGGCTAGACTGAAATGCAGTGGATATATATATGTTGGAGACTGTATATATATTTAATGCACTGCAGATCACGGAATCACTTGCCTGCCTGCTTAAATGTGTATTTGAAAATGTACACCAGCAATGGCCTGCAGTCAGATATAGGCTTGGCTAGACTGGAATGCAGTGGATATATATATGTAGGAGACTGTATATATATTTTATGCACGGCAGATCACTGAATCACCTGCCTGCCTGCCTGAAAGTGTATTTGAAAACGTACACCAGCAATGGCCTGCAGTCAGATATAGACTTGACTAGACTGGAATGCAGTGGATATATATATGTTGGAGACTGTATATATATTTTATGCACTGAAGATCACTGAATCACTTGCCTGCCTGCCTGCCTGCCTGAAAGTGTATTTGAAAACGTACACCAGCAATGGCCTGCAGTCAGATATAGGCTTGTATATATATATACAAAGCCGGGATGTGTATATATATATATATATATATATATATATATATATAGAGAGAGAGAGAGAGAGATAGATAGATAGATAGATAGATAGATAGATAGATAGATAGATAGATAGATAGATAGATAGATAGATAGATAGATAGATATAGATATATCTCTCTATATATATATAGAGATATATCTCTATATATATATATATAGATATATCTCTATATATCCATATATCTATATATATATATATATATACTAAATACACTGTAGCTAACTGAATCAACTGCCTGCCTGAAGTATATTAGAAACAATACAGCAGGAATGGTCTGCAGTGAGATCTAGCTAAACTGGATACAGTGTGTGTGTGTGTGTGTGTGTGTATATATATATATATATATATATATATATATATATATATATATAATACACTGCAGCTAACTGAATCAACTGCCTGCCTGAGGTATATTAGAAACAGTACAGTAGGAATGGTCTGCAGTGAGATCTAGCTAACTGAAAAAACTGCCTGCTCAAAGTGAATGAAATGACACTCTCTTTCTCTCTCTCTATCTCTCTCTCCGCCAGCAACACACTACACAAGGCCGATGTGCAGGCGGCCTTATATAGTGTGGGGCATGGACTTAACTCCCTGAGCCATAATTGGCCAAAGGCACCCTGCCTTTGGCCAATTATTGCTGTCTTTGCTGATGGCGCTGTGATTGGCCAAAGCATGCGGGTCATAGTGCATGCTTGGCCAATGATCAGCCAGAAATGCACTGCGATGACGCAGTGCATTATTGAGTGTGACTCGCCGCTCGAATTTGGCACAAACGCCCCATAATGTTCCATCTTCATCGAGCGATCAAACAGCCGATGTTCGAGTCGAACTCATGTTCGACTCAAACTCGAAGCTCATCCCTACTCAGAAGCATAGAAACAGTTTGTATTGACAAAAAACTGACAAAAAAACAAAAAAGAATACTACTTAGACCAACTATACAACATCAAATCATATACCAAAACATTTTACATATTTAATATTAAACATATAATTAACTAAGCACCTCCTATGACAAGAAAGAAGAGGCAAAAACAATCATAATCCCTCATTCTTACTACTCTCTTGATGCGGACACACTCCAGAGTTGGGGATGAGCACATGCAAAATGCCCCCCCCCCTACACACACACCCATGGAGGACCCAAAAAGGAAACTATACAAAGTAAAAAAAAAAAGCAAGGGCCATATTAGTATATAAATGATTGTGAGAAGAATGTATTATGCCCTGTACACACGGTCAAACTTTCCAACGGAAAATGTGCGATCGGAGCTTGTTGTTGGAAATTCCGACCGTGTGTGGGCTCCATTGGACATTTTCCATCGGATTTTCTGACACACAAAGTTTAATAGCAGGCTATAAAATTTTCCGACAACAAAATCCGATCGCCTCAATTCCAACCGCGTATGGCCAATTCCGACGCACAAAGTGCCACGCATGCTCAGAAGAAATTCCGAGACGGAACAGCTCGGTCTGGTAAAATTAGCTTTCGGAATGGATAGAGCACTTTCGTCAGGCTACAATGTTTAAAACAGCGCACTCTCCTCTTCTTTATAATGCTAGAAGAATGAAGTAATTTTGCTGCTCATATTCACACAGACTTCTCAGAAACTTCTTTCTTTATTATTTCTCGTGATTCCCTCAATATATTTTTATTTGTCACATCTGACAAAAAATATATATATTATTATTTTTTTGGTTTGTATTTTTTTTCAAGGCTGATCTTTTTTTGTTTTTATTTATTTTTTTACTCAAGAATATTTTTGTGTGTGTTTTGTGTGTCAAGTTACCACAACACCATTGTTATCTTGTATTATTTAATCTCAAGGAGATTGCTTGGTGTTGGTGTCCCTTATTAATTTCACATTGCATTTTTGAAATGTACCTGAATCCTCACAAACAAACTGTCCTTTTTGAAGGAAAACACACATAGGCGAGTATAATTGAAACAAAAATTCCTTTATTAAGGGCTCAGAACCAAACAAAGATGGAGGCAACGCTGGATAAACATCATAAGTTGGCGAAGCCTTTGACCCCCAGGGCAGACATCAATTATTTTACAGCAAAATTGGTGGCCTGAGGAGTCCATATGTAAGGGAGTGCAGTCTGGTCAGAAGTCCCAGAGATCATGAAAGCAGCAGATGACATGTATGTTCCCAGGCTGTGGTACTACAAGAGGCTGCATATTTTGCCAGACCAGACTGAACCCAGGGTCATCACTCTCTGGTCTTCCTTCCACGCTTCCTTCCCGGCTGTGGCTCTGGTGTTGGAGGTGTGGCAGGAGGAAGAGTAGGACCTGGAGGAGGAGGAGGACTATGGGTGAGGTGACAAATGTGGGTTGCACATGTGATTTGGCCCCTCAACCCCTTATTTAGAGCTTCCAAAATTAAAAACTCACATAGGAGTTGTTGGCCCTCCTCCATCTGCATCATTTTGCATGCAGTTATGGCAGCAAAGTCCTCCTCCACACTGTGGGTTATTCTGAGGGCCTCAGTAGCCTTCCAAAATAGGCCTATGGCAGCCTCCTCCAGGTTACTCCTCTTCCTGCCACTTTGTCTTTGCAGGTGGAGGGTAGGGACCTGGGTATCGGGCAGCCTACTTGGCCCATCCACCTCCTGGCTGAGACTTCCCTGTGTATGAAAAAGGGACATGGTTTTAGTTTTTGCTTCATCAATCACAATCATAAATTAGTACTCTAAAATAACATCTATTTAACATCATTGATTGGACAACTAGAAATATTTAGAAGAATGCTATACCTGGCTCAAGCTGGGTTCCTCCACATGTTGCTGCCTGGAAGGCCCAGGTTGGGCGTCAGAAGCCTCAGCTGGGGGGGAAGGAAGCGTGGAAGGAAGAGTGGAGAGTGCTGGCCTGGGTTCAGTCTGACCAGCCAGAAAATGCAGTCTGTCATAGTACCACAGCCTGGGGACATAAATGTCATCTGCAGCTCCTGATCTCTGGGAATCCTGGATCTTCTTGTGCTCCCTTAGATAAGTGCTCCTCAAGCCACCAATTAGGATCTTCAAATAGGTGATGTCTGCCGTGGGGATCACAGACTTCACAAATTGCAGCAAATTATCCAGCGCTGCCTTCCTCTTTGTTTGGTTCTTATAATCAGGGTGGTTTATCTGCCACAGACAGGGCAGCTCCCTGAACATATCTATGAAGATTGGCATAAAGTCATGATCCTTCAAGATATCCATTTTAACTGCAAAACACAACACAAGACAAACCCTAATGTCAGCCTAAAGTCTTCTAAACTTGTGCAAATACAGCCCTCAATCTAGAAGCAGTATAGGCCCAATGTTAAATCTTACCTTCGTTATCACAATCGGCGCCTCCGTTACTCCTTCCTCCACTCACAGATCGTACGTACTACGCACGCGTGTTACGCTTAATAGACACTGCGCATGCGTGAAACTACGCCCGCCCCTGACGTTCTTTCTAGTCTATTCCCCTCCCCTGCTCGTTCGTCGCAGTGGGGAAGAGCACATGGCGGAGACAGAGCAGGTGTCTGATAATTACACCAACGAGGTGGAGGAAAGCCCGGAGGCAGAAACGCCCCGATCCAGAAGGAGACGATTTAAGGCATCAAATATGTCCTTTGTGCAGATGGTGGAGATGGTCGACATCCTGAAGAAGGCCGACTATGACGGGAAGTATGGACCTTACCCCAACCCAAATGTCAGAAAGGCCAAGATCATGGCGAAAGTGGTCAAGAGTCTGCACCGGAATTTTGGGGTACGACGATCCAAGGATCAGCTCAGGAAGCGGTGGTCGGACCTCAAAATCGGGGAGCATGAGCAGTACAGAAGGATCAGAAGAGTGCTGCAAAAAAGTAAGTAGTTGTGCTGTGTTCCTATTCTTTATTTTTATTACGTTCGTGCTGCTCCATGTGCTTTTCTTAACTGTTGTACAGTTTAAAATGGCAACTTTCATGTTCATGGGCACATTGTTCATTCGTATGAAACATTGTTCGTTCGGCCTACAAAACACCATTGTTTTGTCCATATGCATTTGACTAAATTTTTTATGGCCTACTTCTCTTAAAAAAAATTTGTTGTGTAGATGGGTTTGTAAATAGAATGTAATGCAAACTAGATTCTGTGTAAGGAGAGGACACTCAGCAGCAGTTTTCACATCTGGATGCTGGAGCACTAGTGTGGGACACAAGAACACCCTTTTTATTGGGGGGTCTCACACAGGTGCTCCAATGTATACTATAGGGGTGACTCCATCTGTGAAGCTTGCACAAAACAGGTAAGTATTCAAGCTTGACAAAGGACAACATTTTTTCTTCATCTTGGAACACTGCCAAAAGAGACAATTGTACCCCAATGTTTCATTGTTTCATTTTTTTTTACATAGGGTAGAAAAGACTCGGAGGACACCCGTCATCCGAGGAGACCACAGACCCCCCACCTCAGGAAGAAGTGGAGACCCACCAAAGACAACATGAGGAGGAGGAGGAGGGAGATGTGGTGGAAATTGCACCACAACAGGTGAGTGTCTGCGGCCACAGGCTCAGGTAAGAGATGGATGCCGGCATATTTATAATACATGTTGTGTTTTTGTTTCTCTCTTTTTAGGTGATCGTGATGTTGTGGACCCAGGGCATTTCACCAGTGAAAGTGCACAGATCCTGATCGGGGAGATCATGGGGTGTAATAGGGACTTGGAAAACATCCAGAAAAACATCAATGATGTTCAAAAAAAAATGAAGAACATCATTAATGTTTTAGGGCGAGTTTGAAACACCTCCAAATCACTTCCCTCTTTGGTGCTTTTTGTAATCTCAAAATTTCTCTTCTTTTTTGACAGATTTGAATAAGCCAAATTTTGAAGATGCACACAGTGTGTCAACATGTGCTATCTGCCATCACGGGAGATCAATGTATGTGTTTTGGGGGTGCAACCCCTTCCTCAATAATAAAGTAGATGGGAGGAAGGGGTTGCACCCCCAAAACACGTCCCTTGATCCCCCGTGATGGCAGGTAGAACATGTTGACATTTGGCAATTTGTGTGCATTTTCAAAATTTGGCTTTTCCAGGGGTGACTTCACCCCATCTGAACGCAATCTCAAACACAGTTTAAAAATACTCATGTCTGATATTGCCTTAAATTTCTTTAAAAGTTGAAATTTGTAAGTGCAAGATTTGTGTCTTTCTTGTTGGTTTTAAACATGCCTGTTTTAGCCTTAAATGGACATTTCTACTTTTAGTAATGTGACACAAAAAATTGTTATACAACAAACATGTTGGTTTGTTTTAAAAACCTTTTACAAATGCACATGTGATTGTGCTGGTATTAAAAAGATTGATAATCAAGAATGTGTGGATTATTGTTTCAACGCTCCAAAACTTTTGTTGTGCTCAAATTGGTGTTTTCTGTGACAATGGGGGTTATTTCCTAAGGGAAAATCCACTTTGCACTACAAGTGCAGTTTCAACTGCACTTGTAGTGCAAAGTGTCTTTGCCTTTAGTAAATAATACCCAACATTGCTTTGTAATGTTACACAATCACGCCATTTTCAGGACTCCCCACATTTCTGTCAGGGTCAGTTAAAAGAAACACAAGCAGTAAATGTCACCAAAGATTTTAGTAGTTAAAATTATTTTTTTATTTTAAAAATGTTTCAGACATTGTCTGGTATATTGATGGCCCCCCTGCCCGCAAAGTAATCAAGGTACCTAAGATGGACCTCACGGGCACTAGGGGTGCAAGCCAGGACGACCACCTTCAAGCGCCGTCAGGGTTGGTTCATTATGAATTCCGGCTTCAGGCCCAACTGAGCCAGCATAGTTGGCAAAATTTTGCCTTAAAAAGTTGTGTAGAACACAGCACGCCAGAATAATATGATTCAGTTTGTACTCCATGTGTATGGGTGTAAGAAATATGTGGAACCGGCTGTCCATGATTCCAAATGTGTTCACCACTCTTCTGGCTCTGTCCAGCCGGTAATTAAAAACCCTCTGGTCCGGGGTGAGGGTCCTCATCGGAAATGGCCACATAAGATGGTCCCCAGCGCAAACGCTTCATCAGCAACGAAGACGAATGGGAGTCCTTCCACATTGTCTTCTGGAGGTGGCAAGTCCAAGCTGCCATTCTGGAGATGCCTGTAGAACTCTGTTGGGGCGATGACTCCACCATCGGACATCCAGCCATTCTTCCCCACATCCACATACAGGAACTCGTAAGTAGCCGACACCCCCGCCAACATCACAATACTATTGAACCCCCTATAATTATAATAGTATGACCCCGAGTTGTGTGGTGGGACGATGTGGACGTGTTTCCCATCAATTGCCCCTCCGCAGTTAGGAAAGTCCCACCGCTGGGCAAAGTGGGAGGCCACAGTCTGCCATTCCTGTGGGTTGGAAGGAAACTGTGGAGTCAAACAAGAAAAAAAATTAATCATTTTGCACCTAAACAGGGAAAGCAGATTAGTCACAAACATTCTTGGCCAACATCAGTATAACATTTATTTTAGGGAGTTTGGAAAGACCAAGGTATAAGGTCCACCTATCAGATTCCCCCCCCTCATGGGCCATTTCTAACATTTTAGAGGGGTGATCTTTTGGACAGGTAACCCTCTCCACTTCATTGAGAGATGAATGCCTAAATAATGTGTATTACTTTGGCCAGCCCCTCCTTACTTACACTATTGACAGCCCACTGGACAGGTAAGAAGTGTCATAATACAAAGTTATAAATACACATTGTACACATTTTAGCACATTTGGACATTCTGCTATTACCTATCAAGTTAATAATAGTGTTATGCCCCCCACTACACGTGACTGAGGTGTATTCGGGCACACTGTTAACTCCTCTCATACCAATGCATTCCAGTAGGCGCAGAATCCTTTTGAACTTTTATTGATACAAGATAGAGTAAAACTGTAACAGATACAGACAAAATGCGATTAATAAAGATCATACAATTAGTGCCTACCTATCTATCTATCTAGCTGAAGATACAATTAGTAAACATACCGAAGATGGATCCGGATGGCTAACGTAGAGCTTAGCAGCAGATGTGTATGCTTCCATGGTAGGAAAAGAAGAAAATGGTGGAGGAAGCTGATGCAAGGCCTGATGGGATTGAAAGTACGGAGGCTTTCATGTAACAAATCTAACCTGCTATACTAAATGACTACATGAAATAGATATAGCGCAGTTATGCAAAATGGTCACTAGATGGCAGCATAGAGCAATCTAATTAAATCAAAGAGTCAATAGGAAAATCACAAGCCTTATTAAAGAAGGCATGACACTCCCCGCTTGGTTTCCCACGGATACCACACATCATGGCACTCCGGAGGAGAGTAACAAAATAAGTTCAGAAACAGGTCTGAGGAAAAGTTTAGGCTGGCCTTGCCTAATGACTTTGAGCTCAACTTTCCTGACGTTTCCATCTTCACTGGGAAACACTTGGGTTATCAGACCCAAACGCCACTCGTTTCTCCTCGATTGTGAGTCTTTCATGAGAACGATGGCGCCAGGCTGTAAGTTGGGTTTGCTGTCTTGCCACTTGTTCCTGGTCTGTAGATTAGACAAGTATTGTTTCTTCCACTTGTTCCAAAAGGTGTCAGCTAACACTTGTACTCTTTTCCATTGACATCTGTATAAGTCCTTTGTGTCTAGATTGACTGGAGGAGCTGTGATCACCTCAACTTTCTGAGTGAGCAAAGTGGAAGGTGTAAGCAAGAAAGGATCATCACGATCATTAGGTATAGATGTCAAAGGTCTGGCATTCATTACAGCTGATACTTCAGCCATGAAGGTTGTCAGAGTCTCATGTGTGAGTTTTGAAGCACTAGCTCTTTGTAAGGACTTCCAAGTAGAGAATTTGTGGAAGCGCTTGGATCCCAACAGTTGGTTAGAAATTGTTGTATGTAGTGTGGAAACCTGAGGACGGATATCTGAGTCAGATTCAGGTTCTAGCAGTACATATGTCTCCCTTACTGGAGTGGTAGGCACTGACTTGTACAGGAAGGGTTGTCCTGTGAGCCATGTAGTGTCTTTGAGACGGGATGCTGGTACAGACCTTGTAGCATGATCTGCTGGGTTATGATCAGTTGAGACATAATGCCACTGGGTGGGCTGTGTCGACTTCCTGATTCTTAGGACTCTGTTGTGTACATAGACATAGACTCTCCTACTTTCGTTGTAAATGTAACCCAACACTACCTTGCTGTCAGTGTAAAACTCTGTGCCCTCGAGTTCTAGATCCATCTCAGATGTAATAAGTTCTGCTAGTTCTACTGCTAGTACAGCAGCACACAGTTCCAATCTTGGAATGGTGGTTTCAGGACATGGTGCTAGCTTGGCTTTGCCCATAACAAACCCAATATGAACTTGGCCCTCGATGTCTACTGACTTGAGGTAGGTTACTGCTCCTATTGCTTTAACTGAAGCATCGCAGAATACACATAACTTTGTAGACTGAACCCTTGTGGGAGGAAAGTGGGTGTATGGTCTATGTACGTGTAGGTTGGATAAAGTCTTTAAAGAGTCTCTCCATGTTACCCATAATGTCTCTTTCTCAGGAGGTAGTGGAGAATCCCAATCACATGTGTCTGCAGTAAGCGCTCTAAGCAGAATCTTACCTTGGATGGTAATTGGTGCTGCAAACCCAAGTGGATCATACAGGCTGTTGATGGTGGATAAGACACCTCGCCATGTGAAGGGCTTTGTCTCTTGGTCAACCTGAAAGGTAAGGGTGTCAGACTTGAGGTCCCAGTTGAGTCCTAGGCTGCGTTGCATAGGAAGGGAGTCTGTAGCTAAGTCCAGATCTTTGAAGTCACTGGCATAATCTTGGGAAGGGAAGGCCTCCATGACGACCTTGCTGTTTGATGCTATCTTATGCAGTCTGAGATTTGAAGAGGCAAGCGTGCTTTGAGTCCTCTTGAGTAGACTTATTGCAGCTTCAGGTGAAGAAAGTGATTTCAGACCATCATCTACATAAAAGTCTCTTTCAATAAACTGTGTAACGTCTTTCTCACCTTCTTTGGCAGATAGCTTAAGTCCATAGATGGCAACAGCAGGAGATGGACTGTTACCAAAAGATTGGTAGGTACCAGCACTCTTCATTGTCTTTTAGCGGTGGGGCTATCTCAGCATGGTCATCCTCAAACATCTTACTCATGAATGAGAAGAAATGCCCTTTCATTTCTGTTTTTCTTTGAAAATTGGATCTGAGGGAAGAAAAGCGTTTCAAAGCTTGTTCTCTGTTGTTAGCAAGACGGGGTCTCTGCGCTTTGAAAGGCAGGGGTGCCACCCAGCTGTTTTCGTTGGTTTTGTAGAATCCCTGTCTCATTATCTCCAAGAAGATATGATCTTCAATAGATGGGCCAATTTTGTGAACTTCTTTAGTCCTTTGGAAAACTGAGCACCCTAAATGATCTCTGTCTTCATGACAAAGAAGATTAGCGGTGTAAGGGCTGGAATGAATTACACTGGCAGGCTTCTCTCTTACAAGGAATCTGTTGGTGCAAGGCTGAAATAGGGATGGACGCCCACCTTCTAGTGTCTTTGTAAAGAGAGAGTTCACGCTGGTTGGTTTGTGAACACTCCCTAGGCATACGTTGCCTATGATGACCCATCCTAGATCTAGCTTCTGGGCATAGGGGGAGTTGTGGGGACCATTGATTTGTTTTCTCACCTTGTGAACTCTGATGATGTCCCTCCCAAGGAGAAGCGCTATCTCGGCCTGGGGATCCAGTTCAGGGATGAGATGTGCTATGCCCTTCAGATGTCCATGATGAAGTGCCACCTCTGGTGTAGGGATCTCCTCTCTATCTGTTGGGAACTGATTGCACTCGATTAGAGTTGGCAGAGGCAGGGTTGTCTGACCATCAAAGGATTCGATTTGGTAACCAATGGCTTTTCTCCCAGTTTCTTCACTTACCCCTGTACAAGTCTTAAGTAAGTATGAAGAGCCGGCTTCCTTGATTTTGAAAGTGTCAAAGAAGGCTGAGCTGGCGAGTGATCTGTTGCTTTGATCGTCCAGGATCATGTATAGCTTCACTGCTTTTTCTCTGCGACCCGTGGGGTAAACTGTGACAAGACAAATCTTAGAGCAGGATTTGTTAGACAGACCTTCTCCACAGACTTGGGTGCACCGGGGGGGAACTACAGGAGGTACTGTGTCTTGTCGCTCCCCGCCGTGCTCTTCCACTGTGGGTGAGGGGGTAAGAGTCCATGGCGCTGGCCCTGGATGTAGAGCCGTGTTGTGCTCTGAGCTGTTGCACTCAGAGCAGTTGATGCTCACCTTACAGTCTTTCCCAAGGTGAGAAGTTGATGCGCAGCACCTGTAACAAAGTCTGTTTTCCTTGAGGAAGGTTCTGCGATCTTGGAGAGTCTTTTCTCTAAAACCTCTGCACTTTGACAACGAATGAGGCTTCTTGTGAAGAGGACACTCTCTGCTTGGATCCTGTGTTGGAGATACACTTGTTTTGCGTACTGCAACAGGTGCGTCTTTGAAGTTGCAGGTTAGGGCAAGCTTACTTGACCTAGGGTGAGCAGAGTCAGATGATGAGATGTCAAAACTAGGATCATTTTTAACCTTTGCTTGATAGCGAATAAAGTCCACAAAATAAGAGAATGGTGGGAAGGGGACGTTGTGCTTTTGCTTGTATTTGGAGCCTCGTGAAATCCAGGTTTCTTGAAGGCTGTAAATAGCTTTTGCACTATAGAGTTAACGCCATGGGCTGGGTCCAGAAAGGCAAGGCCTGGCAAGTCTCCTTCTGCTTTTTGGAGTTCTGTCACTAGGTCACTCAATTCTCTCAGCTTCTGGTAGCCTTTGTTAGGAATCCTGGGAAAGTCCTCTATTCTCTTAAAAAGAGAGTTTTCTATAACTTCTGGGGAACCGTAACATTCTTCAACCCTTTCCCATATCATGCTCAGCCCTCTGGTTGGGTAATTAATGTTAATGTCTCTGATTCTCCTTGCATGCTCTGACGACTCATTCCCAGCCAATTGACTAAGAGAACGGCTTCTTCACTTGCATTTAGCTCAAGGTCTCTAGTTGCATTTCTGAAGGACGAACGCCATGCTCTATAACTTTCAGGGCGATCGTTAAACTTTGCAAGTCCCTTTGCTAACAGTTCAAGTCGTGCTAAGAACTTGAAGAAATCTGACATACCTTGATTGTTGTGTGAGTAGCCAGGGGGCGCTCTGTTGTGCCAGGAACTTGGTGGGTATTTGCGGTCATCAGAGATACAGTCGCTGTGTCTTTTAACCCGTCATTCTTCATTTTCAATTTGGTCAACTGTGACGTAGTGTTTTGATAGCCTGGCTGTAGAATGTGCTGAAAATTGACTGAGTGCGGGTTTACTTTCTTGCTTGACGTAAGGCCTGTGAATGGCAGGGGTTGATTCCGCTCTTGGTGCTATAAGTGGGCAGTTTTCTGGTTCGGCGTGTCGCCGCACATATTCTGAGGTACGCTCTGTACCGTCGTCAGGAATGGATTTTCTTTCAAGTACGTTCCTGAGCCGCTCACTGGTGGGCTTTGCAAGTTCTTCTAAGATGTCTGCCTCGGCCGCAGCAGCCGCTGACTCCTTCTCTGCAGCTAGTTCCTCCAATGCAGTTTCCATACATAACTTTTCTAATTTAAGTTTCATCTCGACCGCAGCTTTTATTTCTTTTTCGGCGAATGCAGCTTTTATTTTGGCCTCCTTTGCCGCAAAGTCAGCTTTTACTTTTGCAGATTCCGCCTTTGCGCGGGCAATGGCAATTGTTTCGCTTTTCACTGACCTCCTTGTGCTCGTGGAGTAAACTTCTGACCTTGTTGTGAAGTGCTCTGACTTTGTCTGTGACATGGTGTCCAGCTATATGGAAGCTGATAACACTGCTGTATTACTGGCGTTCTGTATGATAGCCGTGCTTAGAAGCCTTTGCTTTGCTGCTGTTCTGTATGCCAGCCGTGCTTAGAAGCCTTCGTTTTACTGTTATGCCCCTCACTACACGTGACTGAGGTGTATTCGGGCACACTGTTAACTCCTCTCATACCAATGCATTCCAGTAGGCGCAGAATCCTTTTGAACTTTTATTGATACAAGAGTAAAACTGTAACAGATACAGACAAAATGCGATTAATAAAGATCATACAATTAGTGCCTACCTATCTATCTATCTAGCTGAAGATACAATTAGTAAACATACCGAAGATGGATCTGGATGGCTAACGTAGAGCTTAGCAGCAGATGTGTATGCTTCCATGGTAGGAAAAGATGAAAATGGTGGAGGAAGCTGATGCAAAGCCTGATGGGATTGAAAGTACGGAGGCTTTCATGTACCAAATCTAACCTGCTATACTAAATGACTACATGAAATAGATATAGCGCAGTTTTGCAAAATGGTCACTAGATGGCAGCATAGAGCAATCTAATTAAATCAAAGAGTCAATAGGAAAACCACAAGCCTTATTAAAGAAGGCATGACAAATAGTATACAAAAACTTTAAACAGTACCATTTGAAAGTATACAGGCAGGCCCTTGCACTACATGCTTTGGGGAATTCATCCATACATCTGACCACAAAAGAGGTGGGTATAGTGTGTATGGATTTGGCAAAGTCAGCAGATAGATGATTGAGGATAGATAGAGAATTGGTATCGGCTGACATAGCAGTTGGGGGGAGGGAGGGTTCCAAATGATTTTGGGACCCAAAAAAAAGCCTCTGGCACTCTGCCTGAATTTAAAGCACAAATCACATTTTTACACATTTTAGGGGGTATTTAGGGTAAAGCACTACTATGGAGCTGACAAAATACACTGTTAAGTGACTACATGAGG